>CAKOAT010150709.1:119679-190857 GCA_932364175.1 Eruca vesicaria subsp. sativa
GCTATGCCCGCGTTTTTTTCCTCGTAAAGTCCTAGTAATGTTACTACGACTTTACGAGGAAACTGTTTTCTCGTAAGTATACGAGAACCTTACGAGGAAACATGGTTTCCTCGTAAACTCGAAGTAAACTCGTAGTAATTTTACGAGGAATTATTTTCCTAGTAAAGTTTCCTAGTAAATGCTTAGTTTTCTTGTAGTGATATGGGGCTTCTCAACTATTTCTTGGGTGTCGAAACCATTAGAACACCAGCTGGTATGCATCTGGTGCAGAGAAAGTACATTACAGACCTTTTGTTTAAAGCCAATATGTTGCATAGCAAACCGGTTGCAACACCAATGGCTTCTTCACCGAAACTAAAGCTCAACTCCGGTGATCCACTCAATGATCCACTCAATGATCCACATGAGTATCGCAGACTTGTACGTAGTCTCCAAAACTTATCTCTGACCCGTCCTGACATCTCATATGCAGTGAACAGGTTATCGCAGTTTATGCATCGTCCCACCTCGGAACATATGTAAGCCGTGAAACGGGTGCTTCGATATCTATCAAAAACCTTAACGCATGGTATCTTCCTCCGCAAACAAAGCAAACCGCTACTCCACGGTTATTCAGACGCTGATTGGGCTGGAGACTCAGACGACTATGTCTCCACTAATGCTTACATAATCTATCTTGGCTCGCAGCCTTTCCCCTGGACTTCCAAGAAACAAAAAGGAGTGGCGCATTCATCTACAGAGGCTGAGAATCGTGCTGTTGCAAATACTGCATCTGAACTTCGTTGGGTCTGCTCCCTTCTCAGTGAGCTGGGTGTTTCCATTCCTATGCCTCCCATTGTCTGTTGTGACAACATTGGAACCACGTATCTCTGCGCAAATCAAGTGTTTCACTCTTGTATGAAACACATTGCTATTGAATATCATTTTGTTAGAGGACAAATACAAGCTGGTGCTCTCCGTGTATCTCATTTGTCTACCAAAGATCAGCTAGCCGACTGTCTAACGAAGCCACTGTCAAGAGCACCATTCCAGCTACTAAGAAGCAAGATTGGTGTCACTCATGTCCCACCATCTCGAGCGGGCATGTTAAGGAAATAGTATACACTACAAAGGTATCTATGTAAATACATTGTTTTATACCTTAACCTACTTGTAATACAGTATATATACTCTACGTATTCTGTATAATAAAATCATTAAGCCTTATACTCTTTAAGATCATCACTCAATATCTAAAAAAGTTTATATTTCGAAAACCATAGCCCAACAATACTTAACAGTTAATAAAATTACAAGAAGCTTGAAAATTAAACCCGAGGAGGAGTGACCGAATGAGGGAAAGGAGGTCCAGGGTCAACTCTTTAGATCTGAATGGCTCTGTGAGACTCATCATCATTATCATAGTACATATAAGCAAAACCACCGTGACGTGTCATATCCATACCGGCCATCTCATCCTTCTCTGATATCCGAAGCAGACCTAGCTTTTTGAGCATGAAGAAGAGTGTTCCCATGGTAGCACTAACCCATCCTGCCACCACAAGTATTTGAACTAATTGTGCTCCCAGCAGCTTACCTCCTCCGCCCATTAACCGTCCATATGGCCTGCCCGGTGTTGCGCCGTAAACCTCGTTTAGATACTTCTCCTTTGCAAAAAGTCCTACAAATATCAACCCCCACGCGCCGCATCCTCCGTGTAATTGCGCCGCCTCGAGGGGATCATCGTATTGTACTATCTCTGCCAGCTTGTTACATCCTATAAGAACGAGAGCAGCCACGAAGCCACATACGATCGCAGCCCAGGGCTCTACCACAGAGCAACCCCCGGTTATGGCGGCGAACCCACCGAGTAGCCCGTTACATACGTCTGTCACATTCCAGTGGCCAGAGAGAAGACGTTTTCCGAAGAGTGTGGTTAGAGCCGCGGTGGATCCAGCAAGTGTGGTTGTAACTGCTGTCCGACCTATTCCGCTCCATTGGCCATGGCTCGAACCGGTTTCATACGGAACCAGGATCTTGGTGAAGGAACCGGGGTTGAAACCGTACCAACCAAACCAAAGAAGGAACGTTCCTAAGACGACAAGGGAGGCAGAGTGGCCACGTAGTGAAATAGCGCGACCACTTTTCTCAAACCGGCCACGTCGAGGACCTTCGATGAGAGCACCCCATAGTCCTGCTATGCCACCTACCATGTGAACAACACCAGAGCCAGCGAAGTCTATGGCTCCTGTGTTAAACAAACGGTCTTGTGCTGAACGGAAAGGACTAGCCCATCCGTATGGGGACCAAAACCAGTGAGAGACAATAGGATAAACGAATCCGGTTAAGAAAGAAGAGTAGATCAAGTAAGCCACAAATTGAGTCCTCTCCGCGATAGAGCCGCTGGTTATTCCAGCAGCTGCAATTGCGAATGACCATTGGTAGAGGAAGAAAGAGTAGTCAGATGTGAGAGTCGGGAAGTCTCTAAGAGCAAAGTTGTGTCTTCCGATGAAACCTTCAGAAGATCCACCAAAGGCAAAGGCGTAACCAAAAAGATAGTAAAAGAGTCCTCCGGCTGCAGCGTCAAGGACATTGGTGAGCATGATGTTCATTGTATTCTTGGCTCGAACGGAGCCAGCACAGAGCATCGCGAAGCCTATCTGCATGGAAAAAACGAGGTAAGAAGAGAAGAGAAGATAGGTGTTGTCTACGGCGTAGGCTGCATCGGTGAACTTGTTGTCAACGGTCCCTAACTGCCCGCATATGTATTCAGCCGCCGCGGTGGCGTTCGGACCGAGCATGGCGGAGAGATCGGACACAGAGCATGTTAGAGTTCCTGACATGTTGACAGAGTTGAGAAAGAGAGACACGGATAAGAAAGGCCGTCTCTTGTGTGTCTATAAAAAGAAGGAAGATGGGGTTTATGGTTGACTTTTGATTTTGGCTTCACCAATTAAATTAGGGAGACATATTAATAAACCCTTAATTACATTAAAAGTTATGCAAGAGAGATATTATTAGATCAGAGGATGATATCTGCCAAATCTCTTATTAACAAATTGCACTCTATGGTCCTAACTACCCTATACGGTTTAGTGATTATTAGCGTGTAGCTGTAAATATAAAAAACAAGGGAATATATATAAAATAAGATACTACTGTATGTGATGACACTATACTTAATAAATTTATTTAAAAACCCCCAAGCAGATTTTCAAGTTGTGAGTTGTAACCAAGAGTCTTCGTTTCAGCTAAAAGTAAACAAAAAGCAAAGGTCTTCTTAAAGAAAAAAGAGAGTAAATTCTCTGATCATACATCTTAATTTTAATAGAACAAAAAATGAATGGATGATGGTTAAAGAGATAATATGATCCGTTCAAATGTAATATACGTTGGAAATATTGATAAAAAAATCATTTTTTCTTGGCTAATAGGAAAATATGATCCGTTCAAATGTCATATACGTTAGACCATCAGGACAAGCAATTACCGTACAATATGGTACCTTACTTTATAGAGTCACACTAAAGCGGGTAACTCCTTTATTCTTCTTCTGTCCGCATGGAAAAACTTTCACATGTATCCCTAAATTGTTGTTGCTAAAATATACTAAAACAGCAACACAAATTGTGTTTTGAACAAAAAAAAAGCAACACAAATTGTGGCAAAACAAAGTGTACTGATTAAATCTAAAAGTATATTATTTTATTTTCTGATTTTTTTTTTTTTTGTGAAAGGTATTAATAAGATAGATGCAATGTCTTTTCCCGCTGTCTTATCATTTTTAACTTCTAAAAATCACTTTAAAAAAAAATTAAAATTCTAAAATTAGAAGATGAACTGAATAGTATTAAATTGTGTTAATTCAAGGATGAACAATTGATGCTTGATCAATGGTTTTCCAAATGAAAATCGTGGTAAATGTAATGAAGAGTATTATATTAGATATTTCCCATTATCTTTTTATAGGGACAATGTTTGAAAATAAAATATATATGCATTATTCAACTTATACGTTATATATTCGACCGCTAGGACGTGGTTTCATAATTAAGAAGCATATTAGGTGATTTTCCCTCGTTCATACATGGATATAACTATTTATAAGGAATATTATAATAATTAATGATATTTTTTAATTTTAAATCAATTTATAATGTATATGTATACTTATTTGAATAATAATATATTATTTTAATTGGACATATTTGGGATATGTTATGTTTAGTTTGTTTGGTTGTATTTGAGTCACCAATCGATTTGATTACAATTTGGGTATATTTGATTTCATCTATTTCTTCATATTCAACTATAGTATTGTTGTCCTAATTATATATATTTTTTAATTAATTTTTTTGTTTGATTTAGGTTAGTTGTCATCTTAGATATACAAATATATTTTACTAAGACTATGTATTACTTAACTTATCTTATGCTTAGAATGAGATAAACAGATAAACAGAAGTGTTTGTTTGGCTCAGAATTACATAAATGAATATAGTAATAATATTCTGAATTACACATAATTATATAAATTGTACAAAAGAAAATTGAATTGTAACAATTGGTTAATAGTTTATTTTTCTATATTTTTATTTTGAGTCATCCGGTAATTTATTTGTAGAAAAATAAAGAAATTATTATTATAAATGTATATGTTCTTGTTGTAGTTAGATATTTTATTTTGGATATAAGTTGGACTAATTCAATTACTCATTTTGTGAGTATATTGAGTTACACATATTCTATCAAATTAAAATAGAATTATAATTATTTTTTATTCTAGTTAATTCAAATCAAACTAGTTTTTTATCGTCTAATACAAGTATTTTCAAAGTATTTTTTACAATTTGATATATTTTGATTTTTGAAAAATGTTAGAAACTAAAGTGATGATCAATACGAAGTTACATACATAAGTATAAGTATAACTGATAAAGTTTAGAAGCTCATGAATCCATATCAATATTTACAAAAATTTAAATATTTTATAAATTCTAAATAATTTTATGCCTTAAATTTATTGAAAGGTAATTTATAGATCAGTATACACGTAAAATATAATTTATATCTCTTTCCTGTAATTGTAAGATATTAGAGTAAACTAATGATTATGAAAAATAAACAAAACATTTCAAAATACTAATTATAAACTACTTTTAGTCAATTAAACTAAATCAGTTAATGTTACTTAATTATTTGTAATCATCTAAGAAAATAGATAGATATAAATAAAAATTTCTATGAATTTGAACATACATATATATTACATTGTTTAAAATTATGCTTTAAAGGAAATAATATATATTTTTTTAATATCAAGACTATCTTTATGAATTTCTTTTAGTGTAATTACATTATATAAAATATATTTTTTTCATCTATGAAAAAGATAAATATAAAAGTATATCTATTAATTTGAATGTATATTATTTTAATGTTAACGAATATGTTTTAAAGGAAATATTACTATTTGTGAACTTTCTTTTTGATGAAATCATATTATAAATACATATATTTTTGTTTTTAAAATCGATCTAAAATTTATAAATGTTGCTTATTTATTATATATTTTTGTTTGGAAAAACAATTAAGCTAAATTACAAATTTCATTAACAGAAATTACTACAGAAAAGAAGTTAATAGTACTTAAATATATTACTTTTAAATCATTAATGATAAATCTGTAACTGACTGTCGTAAAAATTAACGTGAACGTGATATGTAGGAAATTGACTTATCAATAAGATTGTTGAGATTATCTCGAACATGTAAGTTAGCACATATAAATAAACCCAGAATAGTGAATTTAAATTGAAAAGGAATAATATTGAGCTTAAAAATGACGAAAGTTTGTTTTGAACATTTTTTCTTACAAAGGACTTTTTAAGTTTGTTTTAAACTAGTACTTCACAAAACTTAAAAAAATGGTAATCTAGTTAGCTATCTCTTTTTATGTGCAACATAGAGTTAGCTATCTCTAACTTCCTCATATAGCAATCCTCATATAGCTGGATTTTTAACACAATGTGTTTCTATGTGTGATATATGGTGTTTTTGACATCTTTTATACATGTTTTCTTAATTATTTTCAAGTCTTTATCGAATCTTTCTAGTCTTTTTTGAGATATTACAGGTCTGGAGTAGGTAAAGAAACCTTTGGAGAGACACATGAAAAAAAATGAGATTGAAAGTTTTCTGTCGCAGAGCAACCCCTGCCTGCTCCCAAAAAATATGGAAACTCAGATTAATTTCGTGATTTTCCCTAGTTTTTCTATTATTCTCTCCCAGCCGCATGTGGCCTCTACCGATATTCTTTTTCTATCTCTTTTATTTTTTCACGTTAGGTTTACACAAAGAAACAAGACTTAAGCTTGGAGGGATTTGATTTTACACTTTGTAAAAGGAGAAGGATCTTCATCTCTCTCGTTTAGAGAAGACCTCTTGAACCCTATTTCTCTTTTATTGCAGTGTTATTTCATGTCTTCTCCTATTATGATCTTTTTTTCTTGTGTTATGGCTGAATAGTCAATTTGTTAGCCTTGGATTCTAGGGTGTTGTTTCACGAACTGAACATAGATAAGCTTCATTTTTTTGTCTTCGTTTATGACTGCTCTTAATGCTAATACTAATTTAAACACTCAGTGTTTGAATCTATGCTTAACCTTTTATCATTAACCATGAATTAGGTTGCTAGATCTGTTATAAACAAGCATCATATCCCTGATCAGCGAGAATAAATATCAAGGTATTTCGTGAACATATTAGATATGTGCTTTAATGTTTGTTACCGGCCCTTGATCCAAGCGAGAGCTTAGGTGTCGAGGTCGCTCTGTAAAAGGAGCAGCTCCACGAGAGAAGGCTGTTCTATCTATGAAATCTGAGTCCTAGACTGTTCTTAACCGAGCTTGAATAATTTTTTGGTTCAGCATGTTAACACCCAATGAAGCACCCTAGGCTAGCATTCTTCATCATCTGAAAACCTCAATCAAAACTGTTACTTGTTTTTTAGAATTTCTTATTTTTTAAAAATCATTCATTGTCTTAGCTTAATATTGATCCCATAGAAATAAAGTGTAAGAATTTGTCTCTGTGGATTCGATCCTTGATATATCATGGATTTTACCCACTTTCAACCATGATTTATATATATTTTTGGAAACAAAAGGATACTTCTAGTGTCTTTTTAGAGCTTTTATAGGTTCAGGTACACTGGTGTAAAATGGCTATTATGGAGCTAAAATGGAGACTTTATGAAGATATGAGCAAAACAATGTTAAAGATATCGACCGATGTGCATTGAAAGCAATCGACCGATAAAAGATCACCCACATCGATCGATAGAAGACATTTTTTATCGATCGATACAGAAGTCCTCCGAGTGATTAAATGAAGATTAGAAGCCCTAATTGCTTCACAAGATTTTTAATAAATTACACTTTAAGTCCCTGGCCGCCTGTTAGGCTATATTAAGAGGGTTTTGTACTAGTTTATGCAGACTTCTCCAGAGACCTTTTAGACCTAATTTTAGGAGAAGCATCTAGCTATACTTTGAGAAGAGCTTAGGAATTGAGAGAGAGATCTGAACTACAAATCCAGAGAAGATCTTGAACTCCCTTGCTTTACTTATTTATTGTTTCTCTTGCTATTATTATCTTAAAGCATTATTCAAACCATTATGACTTTGTCTCTCATAAATATGTTTGAGTAGTCTCTCTTGTTAGATTTAGGTTTCTCATTACGGTTGACTCATGAATTAAAGTAACCATTATTAGGGTGTTTAAAATATAGTTCTCAATCTAGTCATCATAAATACTAGTGTTAAGGATTAATCACCCTTACCTCTGATTTTAGGATCAATTTGGATAAGTGAGAACTTGGCAATTACCTAGAGTCTAAGTTATTTAGTGAAGACTAGAGAACCCTTCAAACCTGTTGTTAGAACTCGCTGGATGCAATATCGTTCGACAGGACGACCATTTTGTCGATCGATATAGCATAACGTCATCGATCGATATTTCTATCGAACAATCGATCGATACTCACTCAAGGTCATCGAACGATAGTTCTTGATCCGGGATCCAGTAAGAGTTAATTCTTCAAATCCTTAAAAGTTTGAATTCAGAACTATGAATAATAAAAACCATGTATAACTTGCATGTTTGTCATACCTGAGAAAATACCTAAGTTTAACTACTTTCTTGTCGATCGATATAGCATAACGTCATCGATCGATATTTCTATCCAACAATCGATCGATACTCACTCAAGGTCATCGAACGATAGTTCTTGATCCGGGATCCAGTAAGAGTTAATTCTTCAAATCCTTAAAAGTTTGAATTCAGAACTATGAATAATAAAAACCCTGTCTAACTTGCATGTTTGTCATACCTGAGAAAATACCTAAGTTTAACTACTTTCTTTCCTCTTAACAAACAAATCAACCAATCAAGCAATTGCTTGGTCACCTTTTAAGTTATTGTTTTAAACCTGCTGTCTAGCTTTATTTCAAAGACTAAATAATTTGTTGTGCAATCTAGAGTCTATGTGGATTCGATCCCTAAGTACTACAATTGAACCTCTTATTTGAGCGAGTAATTCACTCCTTAGGGTTAAATATATGAGTGATTTCAATCCTAAAGTGCTACATCGACATACCATTTGATTGTGGTAGTGTGCACATTAGGTTAATTGGTGTGCGTATGCACGTAATATCAATTTGGCGCCGTTGCCGGAGACAATCTTTTTACCTTTATTTTTCGGTTATTTATTTAGTCTAAGACCTCTAACTTGCTCTTTTCTCTTTGTTGCAGCTAATGTTCTAGGTGCATGACCAGTAGACATACTCGGAGCAACGCACAAGGACATTTAGTTACACTTAGCAACTAAGAGCTCGCAAGGTTAGAAAGAGAGAACATACAAAAATCAAGGCCAACCACACAATTATGGGTGATCACTGCCATCAGGATGATCTCGCTGCAGCAATGCAACTTATGCAACAGCAAATGCTCTAGATGCAGCAGACCATCCAAGCACAACAAGCTGCTCAGCGACAGCAGGAGCAGGCTGCTCCAATCGGTGAGAGAAACCTACCGCATAACATCTCTACTATGCACTCTGCCATTGCTCAACTGCCATGTCCGAGTCAAGACTTTGAGATCAAACCTTCCATGATCAACCTGGTACAGAGAAAGATGTTCCATGGGCTACCATCTGAGATACCAATAGAACACATCGAGTCTTTCGAAGAGATCTGCAATTTTACTGTGCGAATGGAGTACCACCAAATTTTATCAAATGCATGTTGTTCCCGTTGTCTTTAGCAGACAAGGATTTTATCAAATGCATCGAGGCTTTCGAAGCTAATGTTCAAGGTGCATGACCAGTAGACATACTCGGAGCAACGCACAAGGACATTTAGTTACACTTAGCAACCAAGAGCTCACAAGGTTAGAAAGAGAGAACATACAAAAATCAAGGCCAACCACACCATTATGGGTGATCACTGCCATCAGGATGATCTCGCTGCAGCAATGCAACTTATGCAACAGCAAATGCTCCAGATGCAGCAGACCACCCAAGCACAACAAGCTGCTCAGCAACAGCAGGAGCAGGCTGCTCCAATCGGTGAGAGAAAACTACCGCATAACATCTCTACTATGCACTCTGCCATTGCTCAACCGCCATGTCCCAGTCAAGACTTTGAGATCAAACCTTCCATGATCAACCTGGTACAGAGAAAGATGTTCCATGGGCTACAAGCTGAGATACCAATATAACACATCGAGTCTTTCGAAGAGATTTGCAATTTTACTGTGCGAATGGAGTACCACAAGATTTTATCAAATGCATGTTGTTCCCGTTGTCTTTAGCAGACAAGGATTTAAGATGGCTTAAGTCACTTCCTACAGGTTCCCTCACTACATGGGAATAGGTCAGAGCGACTTTTCTGGGCCATTTCTACACAAAGGCCAAAACGGCTGCTCTCGGGAACAAGATCACCTCATTCAGACAGCCCACTGATGAGCCTTTTTCTGATGCATGGGAGCGTTTCAATGACTACCGCAGATAATGCCCTCGCCATGGATTTGATGATGATTACCTCTTGGGCATTTTCTATGATGGAGTAGACTGGAAATTCCAGACTGCTCTGAACTCTGCGAGCAGGGGAGCTTTCCTGACTCAGACGACTGAGGAAGCATTTGAGCTTATTAAGAACATGGCTGCAAGCTCAGCTAATAAAAATCAGGAAAGCGGTCGCTCCACGAAGGTGAACAATGTCGATACCCGAAAGATAGACGAGTTGGCAGCCAAGGTTGATCAGCTGCTGAAAAACAACCAAGGACAAATCTATTTTATGGGTGATACAACTCCTGAGGAGGCCACACAGAACAATTACCAAGAGACCGACCAGCAGAAGCAGCAAAGCAACCAGCAGGCTGCTCCCGCTACTACCAGTTGTCCGCAAGAAGAGCTGAAAGGTTTGGGTATGATGATGCAACAACTGTTGCAGGGTCAACAAATTCAGGGGAATGCATTGAATCAGGTTACTGTAGAGATCAACATCAGAATGGACAACATGTTCACTGAGCTGAATTCAAAATATGATACTGTGAGCAACCACATAAAGAGGATTGATGTTCACCTTACTCAAACTGCTGAATCTGTTAAGAAGCAGCAAGAAACTCTTCGTGGAAAAAGTGTGATGAACCCTAGGGTTGAGCACTGTAATGCAACATAACTGAGATGTGAGAAAGCTGAGGGAAAAGAAACATAGCAGCTGTTCGCTGAGACTTCTTTAGGCGCAGAAGAGAGAACAGAGCAGCCTACTAGCTCTGGAGCGACTGCTCTCGACGAATCTACTGAGACTCCACCAGTTCCAGTCTATGTTCCTAAAGTTCCATATCCTATACCTCCTATACATCTGATGGATACCATTAGTTCAGAGAGGCTGGAAGGCTTCAATCAGATGGTGAGAAAGCTTCCCAAAGAACTCTCATTCGAAGATGCTCGGCAGATTCGCCCATTGCATACGTTCTTCAAATATAGTATAGAGACTCAACAGGAAATCAAAGTTCTCTACACCAAAGCACGGTCTACAAAAACACTGACAGTATTGCCTAAGGTTGATGATCCTGGGAAGTTTGCTTTTCCATGTTCCATTGCTGGAGTGGAATTTAAGGATGCTATTTGTGTTCTTGTGTGAATATCATCTCGAAGGAAATTATAGACAAGCTGGGCATTATGGATGTCGAGCGTCCTCAGCTGACTTTGGCCTTTGCAAACTCTTCCACAGCAGTCCCATATGGAACCATCCTTAGCCTTCATGTCCAAGTAGAGGAATGCGTTGTTCCTGATGAGTTTCAGGTTGTTGAGATGAACAAGGATCAGGAGATGCCTTTGATATTTGGAAGGATATTCATGGATATTGTTGGAGAAATCATTGATATGCCCAACAAGAGAGTCTCCTTCTCCAACATCAACAAGAAGGTTTTCTACAAGGCTGTACCCACCAGATCTTCCTCATTACACGCCTCTTGCATCTCAGTGTTCTATGTAGAAAAGCTGAAGGTTGTTCCAGCGAAGGAGCATGGTGATAAGGGTGAGAGTAGGCTGTTCTCTGATGAAGATCCTAGCACTGATACGAACAAAATAAAAGGGAATGCAAAGGTGGAAGAGAAAGAGAAAGTCTAGAAGAAAATGGTCAAGGGAGATCCTAGAATGACTTTGATACCTTGCATGTGTGATGGGAACTCCATTGAGTATGTAGTAAAGTGCAAAGGTACCTCTAAACCATTCTCTAAAGTCAGAGCAATTCTCACACATGAGCTAAAGGAGAAAGGGGAAGCTGATGTGAAAGGGTTGTTAAGCCGAGTCTTGAAGTTGAACATGTCTGATTGTGGAGCTTGTTTTGGAGCAGGCCGTCATGCTCAACCAGACTAATCCATATCACCAAGTCAAGCTAGTCACTTAAACCAAGTGCTTGGTGGGAGGCAACCCACTGGTATGTGTCAATAACATTAGTATTTTCTTTTCCTTATTTTTGATTTTAGCTTGTTGAGTCTCAGGTCATAAGTCAGAAAAACCAAGACCCTTGACGGGAGCAAGCAGGTGACTGCTCTCGTTTCGGAGCAGCTGCTCCGCACAGGTAAGTATCTCGAAACAAAAAAAAAAATGTTTAAACCTTCTCTCTGATTTATTTTCACACTGAGACGTTGTGAAGTAAGTCTGGGGGAGGGCCTTTGTTGTTTACTAACTCATTTATTTCTTTTGGATTTTATGTTTGAGTCAGTCTTGAGTCATTTTGATGCTTTGATTGAGTGTCAAAATTTTGTGGGAATTAGGACCTTATTATGTTTTGATCACTCACTAACCACCTCATGCTTTAAGTTATCTTATTCAGTGACCTTAGCAGTGACGAGATACACACACTTGGACCTGGAACACTCTGACTTTATCTCACCTTGCTCTCCAGAAGATTTCAGCTTGTAGAGGTTACTCTGGAAAGACTATAACTCCATCTAACTTGAACCTAATATTGACTGAATTCTTCTTGTTATGGGAATTATATTAGGAAAACGAGATTACACTCAGGACTTCTTGATTCTTTCTATCCATCTTGCTGATCCTGAGTGGCTAGCTTATTCTTAGCTAGTTCCCACCCTAAACCTTTAGACCATAGTTCCGCCCTCATGCATTCTGTTTATATGTGAAAATATGTGCAAAAGGACCGAAGAGGAAAGGATCCACACAGCCTTCACTCGTTTTGGTTAGATCATAAATTTCAAAGCAAGGGCGTATGTGATCCGAGAGGAAGAGAGCAACCAATAAGGTGGTCCGAACATAAAACCTAAAGGTGAAAGGAAATCTGAAATCAGAACCTCCAGAGGCATGCAATATGTACGCAATATGTAATTACCTCCTTCTAATCTTCATCATCAACACATGAACTCTTTATAAAAAATAAAATAAAAACTATTCAAAAGTTCAAAAGAATGATGAAGGGAGAAGAAAGAAAAGGAAAACAGTGCCCCTATTTGGTCAGAGCAACAAGAGTCGAGGTGGAAGTGAACAGTGTAAACATAGGTGATCTAGAAATTGGATTAACCAGTCTAAAAAAAAAAGAGAAAACACAAGCGACTGCTCCACAGAGGAAAAACGAGTGGGTCTGTGAAGATCAATGGATCCATCCTCTCTTGCAATTTGCGCGATATCCTACATCCTCTACAAAGAAATGGTAACCCCTAAACACTGATTAGCTCCACCTAAACACTTAAAAGGCCTGTTTCATACCTAGACCATTTACTATGAACAACGTCTGTGACAAGAAGCTCACGCTGCTCTTAACTGAATGTAGAGAGTTTGTCTGGAAAGTGTGACTTTTGCAGGTTTGAGATATAGAGTATGGAGCCAATTTGAACAACAGTCAGTAGGGTTTTGGTAATCGTGTGTTGTCCTAGTATGCCTACTTGTATGGTTTAGTGATTTGTGGCTAAAGTATGGCTTTTGAGCCATAAGAGAGTTCCCACACTTTCAAACCTTTCAATCTGTTCTTGATATTTGACATTGTTTGAGGACAAATAAGGATCTAAGTCTAGGGGAATTGATATATGGTGTTTTTGACATCTTTTATATATGTTTTCTTAATTCTTTTCAAGTCTTTATCAAGTCTTTCTAGTCATTTTTGAGTCATTACAGGTCTGGAGTAGGTAAGGAGACCTTTGGAGATACACATGAAGAAAATAATGAAAATTGGAAGTTTTTCTGTCGCAGAGCACCCAAACGGAGCAATCCCCCGCCTTCTCTCGAAAATTATGGAAACTTCTGATTAATTTCGGGATTTTCCCTAGTGGGCTCTACAAATATTCTTTTCCTATCTCTTTTATTTTTTCACGCTAGTTTTACAACAAAAAAACCCGAGACTTGAGCTTGGAGGGATTTTAGATTTTGCACTTTGTAAAGGGAGAAGGATCTTCATCTCTCTCGTTTAGAGAAGACCTCCTGAACCTTATTTCTCTTTTATTGCAGTGTTATTTCATGTCTTCTCCTATTATGATCTCTGTGTTTTCTTGTGTTATAGCTGAGTAGTCGATTTGTTAGCCTAGGGTTCTAGGGTGTTCATTCATGAACTGAACATAGATAAGCTTCATTTTCTTTTCTTCGTTTATGACTGCTCTTAATGCTAATACTAATCTAATCACTTAGTGTTTGAATCTATGCTTAACCTTTTAACATTAACCATGAATTAGGTTGCTAGATCTGTTATAAACGAGCATCATATCCCTGATCAGTGAGAATAAATATCAGGGTATTTTGTGAACATATTAGATATGTGCTTTAATTTTTGCTACCGACCCTTGATCCAAGCGAGAGCTTAGGTGTCAAGGTCGCTCTGCAAAAGGAGCAACTCTACGAGAGCAGGCTGTTCTATCTAAAAAGACTGAGTTCTAGACTGTTCTTAATCGAGCTTGAATAATTGTTTGGTTCATCATGTTAACACCCAATGAAGCACCCTAGGCTAGCATTCTTCATCATCTGTAAACCTCAATCAAAACTGTTATTTGCTTTTTACAATTTCTTATTTTAAAAAACCATTCATTGTCTTAGCTTAATATTGATCCCATAGAAATAAAGTATAAGAATTTGTCTCTGTGAATTCAATCCTGAAGTGCTACATCGACATACCATTCGATTGTGGTAGTGTGCACATTAGGTTAATTGTTGTGCATATACACATAATATCATGTGTGTCAATGGAGAGATTGAATTTGAACCCAAATGCTTCAGTAGCCAAATATAACAGCCGAAACCTTCAAAAACATGATATGTAAAGGACACTATCACATGGTTACATTACAGTTATGTAATCATGTGATAGTGTCCATTTATTGCAGTTGAAATGAAATATTGACTTCGGTCTAAAATAGGTAAAGAAAAACTATATTTTGATCTGCGTTTTGAAAGCACGAAATATTTTGTGATGAAAATTTCATTAACCCATTTTTAAATGTTTTGTTAATTTGGAAGAAATCTTTCTGTTCAAAACAAAATGTTTGCATTTAAATCAGAGATTTTATATTTATTGGATCAGCGGTCAGACCAATAAATCCATTGATTCAATATATAATCCGGGTTTGATTTGGATAAATATCTATTTAAAAACATGTAAGAAAATCTAAAACCCAAGGCTGACCCGTTGAATTGATGAATGAACGATATGTGATCCAAAATAATTTAAATTTCTCTTTTTAAAATTTAAAATTAAATTTCAGTATATGCATTAAATATTTAAATACTTATTAATTTTAGCATTACTATATTTCTATATTTTTTAACACCAACTTGTTATAAAAATATTTAAATTATCTTTTATATTTTTAGGGGAATTTTTCAATGAATCAATACTTGATTTTAAATGCAAAAGTATACACAAACATTAATCAAATGCAAAACTTACCCAAAAACCTTGTGAAATTACAACCAGTCCCTTATGACAAAACAAAAAACCCGAATTTATTTCTACATTATAACCCCGGAAAGTATTCTGAGATATAGTAGGTCTTCTGGAAAACGTCTAGGATGGATATGAATCTCCCACGATAATAAAATACCTAGAGCCGACTATTGGGTGATTTATTTAAAGGCCAAGTACACGGATTGCAAGTTTAATGAATCCGAAGGGGGAGAAAATAATACGCTGGTAAAAAAAAAAGGGGAGCAACCATAATTGTCTTGGCAATATCCTTGGACTAAATAATGTGAATTAGACGTCCAAAAGATTATACATTTAAAAAGCTAGCAAATTAAATGTTAGACACATTTGTTGACCCGAAAAGAATTGTTAAGTCATATATACCAGCTTGAAATGCACCAAATTCAAATTTGATGTCTAAGAGAGACACAACCAAGTTGCTATAGAGTCTAGACAACGTATGAAAACATGGTAGATAAATAGGTTCCAAAGATAAGAATAACTGATTGGTCGTAGGTTCAAATCCTACTTGGGGAGATTTGATTTATTCTGAATTCAAGAATTCAGAATGTAAGAGTAGGTAACCCGTTCCCTGTGTCTTGTTTCTATTGCATTCTATCTCATCGTATCACATTCTGTTCTGTGATATTTGAGAATCACCGCCAATACCTCGGTGTAGGTTCGGGATAATCCTTTATTCCATAGTCTTGGGGATATTTACAACTAGCATCCTCGGAAATAAAATAAAGGTGCAGAGAATGATAATAAAATCAGAGGTCGAGGAAACCAGCCCAGACTTTGAGATAGGCCGGCCAGCTCTAAGATATCAAACTATGTGGCTTGGGACGCCAAGCTGCAGGGTACTGATAATAATGAAATCTTAATAGATTATATCATGTCTGGAACATAATGGAACACATAAATAATGTCGACATAAGATGATTTATTTACATACAAGGTAGCACTTGAACTTATGGATATAAACGAGGATCATAAACCCACGTCAATATAAGAGTGCACACTCGTAGAACAAATTGGATTAGATAAAAACGTGGGGTTAAATAATCTAAGAAAGTTGGCGTATTTGGCCTTATAATTAGAACGTCCTATGATATAAAACCAGTGGAATATAAATGAATATTTGTGAGGAAGAGAAATGAAAGGACAAATCGTGAGATGTAGAACATAAAATCACATGGTCTAGTTGTCTATGTTTCTACTTACAGCATTCAATCACGGCTTGTTGCACAAGGATTCTCACAGAGATCAGGAATAGATTATGAGATATACTTCCTTGCGGTGGATGCTACTACATTTCAAGTTTTAATAAGTCTGCTATAAGAGAGAAATTAGTTTTGCATGTAGTAGTAGCATACTTATATGGTCCACTGGATAATGAGATATACATGAAATTACTATAAGGTATTGAGCTCAAAGATAGGAAAACATCATTTAATAAAACTGAACAAATCTATTTATGGATTGAAACAAAGCAGCTGCATATAGTATAATAGACTAAGTGAATACTTAGTGAAAGAGGGCTATAAGAATGACCCAAAAAGGCCATGTATCTTCATAAAAGAAATTCGACAACTTAGGTTTATTTTATACTGACCAGCCCAAAGAGGGGTCAATTGGTTTTGCTGATGCAGGTTATCTGTTATATCTCAGACATGTTATGTTTTTACACATAGTGGTATCTTGGCAATCCATGAAACAAACCATCGCAGCAACATCAGCCAAAATTCGTGTATATGTGGTTGAGGTCAATGACTCAACACATCCGAGCAGATTGTGGGATGGTCGTGGGAGCAGAAGAGCCAGCCATTATGTATGAGGACAATGCAGATGTATACATCAAGGGAGATAAGACGAAGCACATCATGTCTAAGTATTTCTTCACCTAGGAGTTGTAGAAAGCAGAAGAGGTCCAAGTACTCCAAATCCGTTTAAGGGCACCTATGTTTTATGATCAATAGACAACATATATCTTGTAATCCCATATATAAGGGCACCTATGTTTTATGATCAATAGACAACACAACCATCCCTCCATACTTTTACAACAAATAATTACATTTTTAAAATACAATTATAATTAGGCTGAATTATAATTTTTAAAATAAAGAGTATAATACATAGATAAAATTGATATAAAACAATTATGAACCTTGATGCTATTTTAAATTAAAAACAATTTAAAATTTAAAAATAATTTATATAATTAGCTTATGTTGTCATCCGCCTGTAGAGTGGATTTATCCTAATATATAATATATAAAAAAAATTAATATGGACTTTGAATGTTTTGCAAGCTCATGTCCATTTATACTCGCCAATGGAAAAAAAACCAATGAGACTCATAACCAACCAAATACTAACACGTGGTGAGAAAGCCTTCTATATTAAAAAGTGATGTGGACAGTTTAAAGGGACAGATAATTCTACTTTATTAGTATAGATAGATACTTTATTAGTATAGATATGTATGCGCAATACAGTAAAACTTACGGAAATAATATCTTAAGGGGTTCGTCCATATTTATTTATACTCCCTCTGTTTCATTATAAGTGTCACTCTACAGCTGTGCACACGGATTAAAGAAACAATTAATTTTACATATTTCCTATATAAAAACACAGTTACCCGTACACCTAACCATATTTTAACCAATAGAAAAACAAATTACATAATAAAAATAATAAATTTTGCATTGAAAACCGAAAACGACACTTATTTTGTAACGCAAAAAAATCTCTACAACGACACTTAATATGAAACGGAGGGAGTATTTTGTAGACAGCCATGCACTACGTTGTAATCAAACATAATTGTAGAATATGTTGAAAGTTTCCCAATTTTGTCTTAGTTTGTGCCAACATATGAAATGTACTTTTAATACAAACTAGGTAAAGACATGCGTTTTATACAGAGTGTGAAAGAAATTAATTACATCACCAAATTAAAATAATTTTCATTACATATGGTTTGTATCTTTCTTCAAGGTTGCATAGATTCTCCCTATATCCAAATAGTTAAAATGATTATTAGATTACTATTAAAGGCATTTAAGTATAAATCAAAATGATACAAAATTCAAAGTTACATGTTCAATTTGGAATCTGCGCAACTTTCCAAGATTATTTCAATGGTCTCTCACGGCACCAGAGATAGTCTTTATATCATAGTTTGACAAAGTTACAGGCTGTAAGATAGTTTGACTTTGTCCTTCCCGGAGATCGTGAACAGAGTGCAGAGCAAGAGAAAAAGCCATATCACCTTGAAATCCTATACAACCCACATATCTTGTTTACTATTTTACTGAGATATTCAATATTGAATACAATATCTACGTATGGAAACAAAGGGCAGTACCTTAGCACTGTTGCAAAGTGTTTTTTGATTCGTCATAGGAATTTTCCTAGGTGCAATAACAGCTAGGTTGACCTGATATCCACAACCAAACACGTTATCTGCCCTGAGTAAGACATACGCCAAAGAGTAATATTATCAGACACGAAAACAACACAAAAGTTTCATTTTGGAAATGAATCGCATGTTCTATACACAAACATGATGTGAAAAGATCGTGAAGTGAAAAAAAAAAGAAAATCTACCTTACATATACGATGAACAGCGGAAGTTCACCACAAAATGTTTTTTTTTTAAGTTAAGGGAACAACAACCGTTTACACAAACTAAACAAAAGTGGTGAATTCCAAACCAGTAAAAGCTGCGTAAGAGGATACGATAGAGAAAAATATGAATCCAACGAACTGTGCTTTTTATGGCAATATCAGAACCCACGTAGATGAACCCGCAGATTTGATCATTTGGAAATGTAACGTCAGGCAATTTGACAGAAAGAAACCATCAAATGTTTGAGAGTATACGAATCAAATGCACTATTCTCAGTCACAAATAACAAAAGGGTTTATTAAATCACAATAGAAGAAAACAGCATTTATCTAGATAGCATAGAAGCAACACACGCATACATAAAGCTTGAGACATACCAAATACAACAATAGACACAGCACAACCAAATTCAAGAATTCAAGGGTTGTAACATTAACTTTAAGAGAAGACAATAATTTAAAAGAAAATAAAGAAAATAACCTCCTCTGTGTAAGAACAAATTCATGGCTACTATATCTATTTGCGTGCAATTGTGTTCATGTGGTAGCATGTATGACCATAAAGTAAAGAGACATAAAGATTTGTTAATGAGATTCATTTTCTACATTCCTAAGACCACATCCAAAACTCAATCACTAAAAAACACTGCAAGCAACTTTGCTATATGGTATCCAACACACATTCGTGCCTAGCACTCTAATCTAGAATTACAATAATGAGAGCAATTACTACTCATTGTCTTCTCTTGACAAGCATAGTTCTCTACAACAAAACTACCAACAGATCACTCAACTGTCTGGTAGGACGACGTCACACACATCCATCTGCATCTTCAATAATTCCTAGACGCGTAACCGCTTCATGTCACCGTCTTATTCTTTTTATACTCAAAGGACATGTTGCCATAAATCCCACCACCGTATGTTATTTTACGTGGTTTATTTCCTAAATTTTAGCATCACAAATCTTCCACTTCATCGTGGCTTTATGTTTCCTTTTTATTCTCCGAATCATGTGTTGCACATCATTGTCCATGTGTAACACACATACACGAACCAAATCTCCACCACTGCAATAACTTATCAAACTCCAAATTCTTGAGCTAACATTCTCCCCTTTTTTCATTGAGTTTTACAACTCAAGCTCACTAACCTTTAAACTCAGTATGCATCTTAAACTCCCCTGAATCAAGTACCATCTCCCCTTGCTTGAATGGAAAACTCAGTGAAAAACTTCATGATACTTGTTGGACTAGAATCAAAAGTCACCAGATCCACCACACTAAAATTCAAGAGCATTAATGTCACACTGTATCTCTTCTTGGCATTTTATGCGTAAGTAACACAAACCAGAGAACATCATTCCTTTCTCATGATTTCCGGTCCATCTTGAAAACCACAAACTCCAATGCTCCTCAAGAGTTATTCATCAAGTTCCTAGCTGGTTCCACCTTTGACTCTTACAGCAGAGAATCTACAAACTCCAACACTCCTCTCGATATTTTCACGTTGATTGTCTCAATGCAATCATGAACATGACTATTCTCATACTCTTCAAATTTTCACCTAGCCACAAATACTATATCCAGAATCTACCCAAAATAAGATCCAATCTGATATGAACTCTAGCGGACACCCGCTATAATACCAATTGTAAGAACAAATTCATGGATACTATATCTATTTGGGTGCAATTGTGTTCATGTGGTAGTATGTATGAGCATAAAGTAAGGAGATACAGAGATTTTTTAACGAGGTTCTTTTACTACATCCCCGGGACCACGTCTAGAACCAATTCACAAGAAAATGCCGAAAAAACTTTGCTATATGGTATCCAGCACACATCGATGCCTACCACTCTAATATAGAATTACAATGATGAGAGCAACTACTGCTCATTGTCTTCTCTTGACAAGTATAGTTCTCTATAACAAAACTACCAACAGATCTTTCAAATGTCTAGTAGGACAACGTCACACACATCCATGAGAATCTTCAATAAATTCTAGACGCGTAACCGCTTCATGTCACAGTCTTATTCTCTTTATACTCAAAGGGCATGATGTCCTAAATCTCAACACCGTATGTTATCTCACGTGGTTTATTTCCTAAATCTTAGCATCACAAATCTTCTAATTTCGTCAACCAAACATATGGAAATATTTCACTTCATCGCGTCTAGAGGTTTCCTTTTTATTCTCTGAATCGTGTGTCACATATCATTCTCCATGCATAACACACATACACGAACCAAAGCTCTACCACTGCAATAACTTATCAAGCTCAAACTTCTTGAGTTTACACTATGTTCCAAGCAACAACTTCTTCCCGTGATTACCTCCAATGATCAGCTTTGAACCTTTTTCATACTCGGCCTTGAAATAAGTCACGGAAAGGTCACCTTGTCCCAAAACAGCTCAAAGCCCTCGAATCACTCAACATCCTCACCATAAAAAAACCCTGCAACCACCATCCCTCCTCCAACCCCCCCCCCCTCCCCCACCACCTTTGTAACCTGCGACTCCGGCTCCCCGATCCGCCTCGTCACCTCCATCTCTTTCACAAACTGCTCCATCGATCTCTCCATATCCTCCACATCACTCAAAGCTCTCTCCCCATCTCTTGTCTCCCTCTCGTTCCACCCAAATCTCACATTCATCGATTTATCAGATAATCTGTTAAAAAATCCATACCCACTTTGATTACTCTACTCTGGAACCTTAAAGCTTTAAACTTGTCGCCAAACCTCTTGTGAGATACCTGGCAATATCGGCGACCTAAGCTGGCTAAAAACCTAACTTTCCGAGATTTGTACTATCATTAAAGAGAAAAACATTCCTTCTCCACCAATGTTGAATTACAATCACAATAATTTAATTTATGTGACTCATTTATCACGTATTTATAAAAGTTATAAGATTATAATTTGACCTTATATTATAATACCCAATGGTATATTATATAAATATTCTAGTAAGAAAAGGGTATTTAAATAGAGGATATGAAAAGCCTTTTTGTGAATACTTTACACATTAAGGGTTATCTATTCAAATTTTTCTCTATTAATAAGAAAGATATATATATATATATATATATATATATATATATATATATATATATATATATATATATATATATATATATATATATATATATATATATGGTCGTACATTTTGACAAAAAAAATACAGGTGATGATTGTTTGCATTAGTTTTTGGATTAAGTTTTTGGTTTTTAGATTTGGTTTTAGATTTTGGTTTTTGGTTTTTAGATTTTAGGTTTTTGTTTTCGGTTTTCAACTTCTGGTTTTGGTTTTTGACTTTTAGATTTGGTTTTTCGTTTTTCTGTATTTTTTAGTTTTTCAAAAAATAATCAATACCTTGTTTTAAAATAATAATAAAAAATAATGAAATATTTATATGTTATCACCAAAATTTATCAAAATAGAGTGATTGTTATTTAAAATAAATTACATTAACATGTTTTTTAATTATTATTTTTTAAATATTAAACTAAACTATAAACAATAAATTTTCCATGAATTAAAAATTTAATATTTTAAACTATTTATAAACTTCCTTATATGATTTGTTTTATATTTTACAAGCTGAAGGGCTATTTTCAAATTAATATTATATATTATTATTAAAAATATAGTTAAGTTTTTACAAATTTTAATCATTTTATGTGTCTAATAATTATTACCATTATTCAATGAATTTTTATAGAAAGTAATAACTTATTTTTTTTAGAAATTAATAACTAACTGTTTACAATTAATTAATGCTATATAAAAATATCCAATTTACTAACATATATGAAACACAAATAAATTATTTTAAATTAAGGTTTGAATGATATATTATATATAAATAATTGTATGGATAACTTATCTTTATGAAAATATTATTTATTTAACTAAAATATAGTTTTTTTACAAAAATAATGAAATTCGTTTTTGTATTAAAAACCCATAAAAATTGGTTTTTGATTTTTCTTCACAAATTGATTAATATTTTGAAAAACTAGTTTCCCTAGATTTTAGGGAATCTATTTGTTTAAAACTTGATTGGCTCAAAAAATAATTTTTACAAAAGCAAAAACCAAAAGCAAAAATTTGATTGGAAGAAAATAGTTTTTAGAAAAACAAAAACCAAAACAAAAGCCACAAACAATCAACCTCACAATCTTGGATATGCGAGGAAGTAGCTTCTCAAATCGCATTGAACATTGTGATCACATTAATTATCTACTGTGATCCAGAATTGAATTTACTTGGAAGAACTGAATCTACTTGGAGAAACTACTCAAGCAGAATATTAAATGTGGACATCTGTAGTTTTAATGTAAGTGATAACATTTTATCAAAAGAAAATTGGAGAAACTATTCTTTTGTTTTTAGATATCACTAGAATCAGGGCCGTGATTAGGGATGAGACGGTTCCAAATGTTCGGAAAATTATGAATATTTTGATTCGGATTTGGATTTGTCGGATTTGTGATTTTAGTATCCGGATTCGGATTTGTACCATCTGGATATCCGGATTTGAATATTCAATTATCCATTGTTTGTAATATCAGCGGATATCCGGATTCGACCGTAAAAATAATTAAAAATAACTAAAAATATTTTTAAAATGGAAAAAGCTAAAATAATACATAAATTAAATATTTATGTAAAATTTATGAATATATATGACATATAATATTATTAAAATTAAAATATACTATTATAAACCTTTATTTACATATTAATATATCAAATATAATTATTAATAAAATTTTAAAATTTAATATATTTTAGAAACACGAATCTGGATATCTAAACTTAAAAAGTATGATATCCGGATTCGATTCCAGTTTGGACTGAGATTTTACTATTCGGATATGTATACACACCCTGGATATCCTATTTTGGAATGGATACGGAACGGATCTTGAATCGAATCCAGATCCAAGATAATAAATTCCAAGCTAGCTGTGTTTACCTTGAAAAAGAGGCAAATGCCTCAAGCCCCCAATTTTTTTTATAGAAATTTGAGGTGCACAATGTCAAATTTTAGTTTGTGTATTAGTTACAAAAAGTTTTATGTTCGTTCTCCATAGTTTGTAATGTACCATATTTAAAAAGGATGTGTATTAATCAGTTTATTAAATGTTAACTGAAATTAAATCCTTTTTTGAGAAAACATATGGGCTCTAACTGGTAACTATCACGGAAACGGAAACATCATGAATGAATAGGAAAGGAATAGATGGAAATAAAATATTAGGAATGAAGAGCAATAGTTATTCTCTATCAAATTTATAAGGAACAAATTTGTTCAATACATCTCTACAATAAGAGGAATGGAGATAAATAGAAATAAAAAAACTATTTCTTATGAAAGGTAATTTTTTTCAGAGATGTTAAGGAATGCATTGTTCCTCTTCCTTTAGTCACCACTTATAGCCATGATGTCTCCATGCACTTATGTCTTACAAATTATAAAACTATATGATTATAACCATCACTGAAATTAAATAAGGTGTTGATAATCTATTTGAGATTATTTTCAACCACATTCCATTTTTCATTTCAAAATAGAGTTTGAAGTAAATTTAATGATACTATATTTTCACTCTTGTTTTTTTTTTTGAACTACCAAATTTCATAAATTGAAAACATTAGGCTCAAATCCAAGAAGAATGCATGTTACATAGAGAAACTTTTGCTAAGGAGTCTGTAGGTCTATTTTGCTCTCTTGGAATAAAGGAAAAGAAATAGAAATTGGAGAAAGGATGATGGGGCTTCCATATCCAAGAGAATTTTATGGAGACTCTTTGTTTATTGATCAAAACCATAAAGTAAAAATGAGTTCATTCCAAAATAGAATAATATATTTAGTTTTTGTTTATTATCATCTATCTTCTAATCATAGCTCTATTTTGAAGAAAAAGTTTTATCTCGAAAATGCTCTAGAACACCCTAACACTGAATATATTAGTCATAATCTGTTTTTTTTTTAATTTAATTAGATTAATACAAACATAAATTTTTTAAATTTTATTTACTTTATACACACAAACAACTCGAAAAAAATACATTAGTTTGCAACTACTATATTTATGCTATAGATTTTGAAACAAGATTTGGACTATTTACGAAAGTTTGGATGTATTAATTATAATGATTTAAAAAGGAGTATTGTTAAAATTAGTCTTCTGTGTATAAAACGAGGACACAAATATTCGCTTTGTATTTGTGGTCCTTCAGATATTAATAGCCATGAATAATAAAAGCCCATTTAGGCTACTGGTTACCTAAACGTCATCATAGTGACTTCTTGATTAAATGTGGTGACATGTCAATGTCTCTTCCACTATTAGCCTACTTTGGTTGGTCAAAAACAATATCGACTTGTACCTAAACGCGGCTAGTTACTAGACTACGATTAACCGTGGATCTTAGCTGTGTTCTTATGTCCAAATGGCAATTTTTTTTTTGCAAAAACGTGGAATGAGTTTGATTTCTGGAAATCCTAGGGAACCCTAGAGGCAACTCTTATTCTATCTCTTCGTTTCTCTCTCTCTTTTTCCCATGAAAAATCTCTCCTTCTCTGACGAAATCGAGCCAAAATCAGTATCGACAGAGATATCTATCTTCTTCTTCTTTGCTTCTATGGTTGTGTTTGCGCAGCCGGCAAAGCAAAGCTCCAATCAGACCACATCGTCGAAGGTATTTTCTTCCTCTATCATCTGATGTTCTTCCTCTATCGTCTTCCTACATTGACATTAAACCCCTAGATTAAAATTCTAATAAGAACTGATTTGATGATCTATTTGTCTTCAGGTCATGAGCCAAATCGGCCTGAAAGAAATAGAGATAGGAGCTGTTCTATTTGGTGTATCTCAGAATTCAAAAACATAAGATACATTGTGATATTTTCATCGTTTGTAGAACATGCATGTGTGTTGAGTTGAAGAACATAAGCTTTTGGTGTATTTGAATTCATATAAGTTGAATCAGGTTATTAGTTAGTGTTTAGGACATTCATGTATGTAGAAAATGATGCTTTGTTGTGCCTCTTTTCAGGTTGTGAAGAGTGTTCTACTGAATCACACTCTTCTAGTTTTTTACACTTATTTAACTGTCAGCTACTTAACAATGAAAACCTAACTCAATTTCTGAGTTTTTCCCCTAGTCCAGACCTTGGAGGATCTGCTTCACGTGCACAAAGTGGTGAGAACCGTAAGCAAAGGAGCAAGTGGTCAACATCTGAAGACCTGGGCATTATCAGTGCATGGTTGAACACCTTCAAGGATCAACTAGTTGGGAATGAGCACAGAGCATGAACCTTTTGAAAGAAGATTGCCTCTTATTATAACGCAAGTCCCAAGGTAGTTGGTTTGCCTAAGAGAGAGAAAAGCCACTATAAGCATAGGTGAGAGAAGATAAATGAAGGTGTCTGCAAGTTTGTGGAGTCATATGACGCTGCAACAAAATAGGGAACCAGTGGCTAGAGTGAAGATGATGTATTGAAGGCTGCACATGAAATATTCTTCAACGATTACAAGCTGAAGTTCTCGTTGGAGCATGCTTGGAAGGAGCTTAGGAATGATTAGAAATGGTGTGGGACTTATGTAAGTAGTCAACAAAGCTCTGGTTCAAAAAGAAAGATGGGGGGGTGGAGAACAATCTTTTCAATCATCAGCGTCTATACTCAGCATCAGTGGGGAGGATGAAGCAATGGCTAGGCCTCTGTGTAATCTAACTTTTTTTGAAATATAATATGATGTATAATATAAGTAGTCTTTGTGATCAATGTTATCAGTCTTTGTAATTAATGTTCTAATACGTTTCTGTTTTTTTTTTGTGCTTTTCAGGGGAACAAGTCACACACATTCAGAAATGGAAGCAAGAAAACCGATTGTTTGTGGCCTCTCAGCAAAAGGAATCATACCACCTCTCCCGAAAAGAAGATAGAGATGATGATGATGCGGATATCACACCAACTGAAGTAGAAGTGGTGGAGATATCAGATGAAAAAGAAGAGGATATGGTGGAGTTATCAAGCGAATAATACATGAGCAATATGGGCTACATGATTAGGGTGGAGAAATCAGAAGATGACATTGAACCTGAGTTCATAAGGATGCTGAAAAGGATGCATGAGGAAGAGAAGACGCTGAGAGAGGAGAAGTTCAAGGTATTGAATTCGGGAATCAAGCTAGAAGAAAGACAATCCTCTAAGGGTGATGGTAAGAAGAGGAATAGAAGAAGCTGAGACACAAGGAAGAGAAAGATGCACTTTGATTGTTGTCAATCACGGGCATGAGACTTTACAGGTCACGGACAAGCTATGTAGTCACGAGACTCTTGTATGTTTGTGTAGTCATGAGACTACATTTGTATGGTAGTCATAACAGTCTTGTATTATTGTCATAAAACTCTTGTTTGCTTGTGATCACGAGAGTCTTGCTTGCTTGTGATCACGAGAGTCTTGCTTGCTTGTGATCAAAAGAGTCTTGTTATATGTTTGGCTCTCTTGTTTATATATTAAAGACTAATTCTCATTTTACAACACACAACTCTTCTTATCTTCTTCTCTCATTCAAGAAACACAACTCTTGTTCTCTCCTTCTCTATTCTCAGTTTGAAGTCACAAACATTTCAAAATAAATCTTTTTCTCTCTTTCTCTATTCTTATTTTAAACAATTCTTTTTCCAAACATTTAACAAAAACAAAAACAAAAATTCTTTCGATATGGCATCTTCTTCTAAAAATCCTTTTGAAGGATTAGATGCTGAAAATTTCGATGAATCATTTGATCAATATTTTTATCAACATTTTGATCAAACGTTCGAGAAATTTACCATCAATTATGGTAATCAAGAAGAAGAAAAGAATAAAAAGTAATAAATGAGTTTACATCAAAAGAAATCGTGAAGAAGGAGATCTACATTTATGGAATGATTATTTCAATGAAACTCCAACATATCCTGATAATCTATTTTGACGACATTTTAGGATGAATAAGCCATTGTTCATGCATATTGTTGATCGACTCTCCAATGAAGTTGAATTCGTTAGACAAAAGAAAGATTGTCTCGGAAGGCTTAGTCTTTCTCCTCGAAAAATACACAGCAGCTATTCGTTGATTGGCATATGGTACTGTGGCTGATACGGTCGACGAATACCTCCAACTCGGTTCAACTACAACTCGTTCATGTTTGGAAAAATTTGTGGATGGGATAATATATTTATTCGGCGATGGGTACCTAAGAAGACCAACACCGACTGATCTTCAACGTCTACTTCATATTAGTGAGCATCGTGGATTTCCTGGGATGATAGGAAGCATCGATTGTATGCATTGGGAGTGGAAGAATTGTTCCACCGCTTGTAAAGGTCAATATTCACGTGGTTTGAAAAAAAACCCAAAATCATTTTAGAGGCGGTTGCATTTTATGATCTATGGATATGGCATGCATTTTTTGGACCTCCAGGTACCGTAAATGATATCAATGTTCTTAATCGCTCACATGTTTTTGATGACATAATAAAAGGTCAAGTTCCGCAAGTCATCTTCTCTGTCAGTGGAAGAGAGTATCATATGGCTTACTATCCCACTGACGGTATTTATCCGAAATGGGCCACTTTTATCCAATCAATTTCAATACCACAAGGGCCGAAAGCAGTTTTATTTTCTCAACATCAAGAAGCTATCTGAAAAGATGTCGAGCGTGCTTTTGGAGTCTTGAAAGTGCTTTGCCATTGTTAAAAAACCCAACACTTTTTTGGGATAAAGTTAAAATTGGGAAGATTATGAGAGCATGTTTCATACTCCATAACATGATAGTAGAAGACGAACAAGATGGATACACTCAATATGATGTTTCAGAGTTCCAAACAAGGAGAAGATACCGGAAGTTCACATGTGGATCTCACGTTTTCTACGGATATCCCTACAAATATTGGCTATATGATGTTAGAACTAGAATTCGTGATAAACAAATGCATCAACAACTGAAAGCTGATTTAGTTGAACATGTATGGCGTAAATTCGGATGTGGTCAGGACAACAACTAAGCTCCGATGTTTTTTTTCAAATTATTCTTGTTTATTTTACTAATATTTTTTTTAGTGTTCTTTTAAAAAAATAATGTTTAAAATGTTTTCTGTTAATATGTTCTGTTTAGTAAATAAATTTTATCTTTACAAAATTTTAGTTTAATAATTTTTTTAAGAACCCCAAATTAAGAACCTATCATTGGAGGTAAAAATAGGTGTCTCTTAAGTACAAATTCTTAACTATCATCTAATCTATTAAAACAGAGTCGTATGTTTTATCTACTTATCAATATTACATTTAAGTTTTGGACTTATTCAAATCTAGTATATATATATATATATCAATACAATTAAAACATGAGATCTTTCTTGAAATTCTCTTAATTTACTTTCAATATTTCAAATCCTTCTTTTTTTTATGACCAACAACTTTAATCAAATTTATTATCATTTCATATAGTTCAAATTATATATAATTTTAATGTTAGCACCGTAAGGAAAACTAAGTTATTATTATAACCTCTAATTATATTTTATGATAATTAGTATTTTAATTATTACATTTTCAAAATAAATTCTAAAACGATTCTGAAAAGAAATTTCAACGGGTTTTGTTAGATTTTTTAAAAAATATTCATTTGTATTTTAAGTTTAAAAATAAAGATAATGAAAGATATTCTAATTAAACTAGGAAAATTTTTATATAATTATGACAAATTTTTCAAACCTAAAACCAAAATAAGAAAGCAAAAACCAAAAAAATTATTAATATATTTTATGAACCGAAAACAAATATTTTTAAAAAATCGAAATCAGACCGAAAATCAATAAATACAATCTAGCACGAAACAAGTTTAAAAATATCATCAAGCATTTAATTATAATTTAAATAAATTATAAATAATTTCGTGAAACCGTACAGATCAGAATCTAGTTAATTATTAAAAAATATTAAGAGACTAAAATGGCCTCTTAGAGTTAATCATGCTCTAATATCACACAATCAAAATAAATCTGAAGTCCGCATAAACGACTTCTTTACACTAGCAAAATATAAGTTGGAAAAATCTACTCTGCTCGTCTCATCTAGAAGATATTTTCGAAGAAAAAAAATTTTGCAGAAATATTTTATTTGATATATTCGATTGAGTTATGTTGTGCTACAGTTGACAATTTGACACACATTTCGTCCACAGACTTTCCACTACATCACTCGTTAATTTGGCGTTGCGCAAATGAGCTTCTTAAAAGATCCACACACAATTGGTAATAGAACTACTTATCTTAAACCAAAAATCAGAAAATATAAAACCATACCAAACTCAAACTCGACCTAACTTGTCAGTCAAGTTTTGTTTTTTTTCATTTTCCTGCCGGTGAGACACTTAAAAAGCTCAAGCTAACAGAAGGGAATAGACACGTTCTGGAAACAGTGCTTCCTTGGAACACAAGCATCGCCATCAAAGCTTCCTTGTCCTTCCAAATCAAGATTCCATAAATCATCCCAAACTGTGTAATCTTCGTTGACATTAGCCTCAGCTATTGAAACCGGGAAAACCCCATTACCATTTGGGTCATAACCAGAACCTGTTGTTGAATGTATGATCTGATGAGGAGCATAGAAGGCACCACCTTCTCCACTGCTGCCGCTACTACTGCTACTGAAGTTATTATCACCACGGTTGTTATTATTGTCATTGTCTAGTAAAGACATAATCTTTTTCATGTCGATTTGGTTGAACTGAAGCAATTGTTGTTCTTGCTGCATCTCCATCTGTCTTAGCTGCTGAAATTGTTGCCTCTTCAAGATTCTGTTTTTCGTCTTCTCCGCATTGTTAGTTGGAGATTTTGTCTTCTTCTTGAAATGGGTTCTCCAATAGTTCTTGATCTCATTGTCCGTTCTTCCCGGTAAACTACGAGCAATTGTTGACCACCTAAGGTTGTGAAAATCATTAGACAATCAACCATAGAAAATAAAATAAAAAGACAAAAGCTACTTATCTGAGTAAGGCTTCACACATAATTATAACATTTAAATGCAAATATAAAGCAAACGCAAATAAAAAAGTAAAGGTTAAATTAATTACCTGTTGCCCCACTTAGCATGTAACTCAAGGATAATGGTTTCTTCATGAGGAGTGATTTGTCCTCTCTTGAGGTCAGGTCTTAAGTAATTAACCCATCTTAACCTACAGCTTTTGCCATTTCTCTTCAACCCTGCCAGCCTCGCCACAGAGTTCCATCGGCCTTCACCGTGAAGATGGACATAATCGATCAAAAGACGGTCTTCTTCGGCAGTCCAAGGCCCTTTTCTCCAACCTTCTTCTACCATTCCCCATCCTGCTCCCATCATTCCCCACAAACTCATCCTTTCTTCTTCTTTTTTTTTTTCTATAAAGTGAAAGCTAGAAAATAGAAGTTTGTCTTCAATCTCCTTCTCCCTCAGACCCACCAATCTTTTTTTTATCTCTCTGTCTTATGACACCTAAGTGTTCTTCTGTTTTGCCTTTGCGTTATGTTGTGTTCTGTTTCCTCTCTACCCCTTTCAGTATTTATATATGCACGCACTCACTCACTCAAACTCCGTGGCTCCACCACTTTTTTGTTTGTTTCTATAAATATAAAGACTAGTGACAAGACAAAGATCTTTTTACATTTGTAGAGTTATGTTCTTTCTAAAATCAAAACTATAAGGTTATTACTATCAAAAGCGAGATTCTAATTTACAATATATATACTTTATCAATTACAAAAATAGTTCTACGAGCTCTTATATAGTAATAAGAATAATTAATCTTTTCAAAAGATGTTATCCAAAGAAGAAAGAATTAGAACTGTAGATATAGACGGAAAAAAGAAGAATGTTGGAATTACAAAGAAAGGTAAAGAAAAGAAGAAAGAAGTAAACCTTGGAGCTCTCCTTTCCTCTTCTAACATGTAGCTTTCATAAGTCCCCCGTATATATCCTTTTGTCTGTCCAAGTCTTCATCCCCCAAAAGCGACTAAGGGTCTGACTGCTTCAAATGCAGCAGTTGCGATTACGGGAGTTTACGAGTGCTTGCGGTTTCTTGTAGTTTTAAGAGATTTGTATAACTGATACTGCGGTTAGAAATTGGTACGTTTGCGGATATTTATGACTCGTTAACTACCAAATGCAGTAGCAGTTAAAATATAAATTAACAATAATCACATTTTGTATAATTATAAAAATACCAAAAATCTTAATATTATAATAAATATAAATATACTTATAAAGTTATAGTATTAGATTTTATTTATATTGTTTAAAAAAGAAAAAAAATCACCTTCCCGCAATAGTCCGTAATAGCAAACGCTAATTGGAACCATCTTATGAATTTAAGAGGTTTAGAATGGTTTGAAGCGGTTCAGAACGGTTTGGGTGATTGTTGCAAATGCCAACAACCGTTATCAACCATCAAAGTTGCATTTGTGGGTGGTAGTGAGGAACCAGTCACACTCTAAATTGCCCCTTCTTGTTGATACTTTTTGTTTTGTGAGGGGGGGGGGTTGGGAGGTGAGAGAGGATTTTAAGTTAAAATTAAAGATAGAACAATTTAATCTAAACTGAATCAAAAGAGAGATGAGTAAGGCTCTGCCGGACTAATCAAATCAAATCTAAATGATAAATCTGATTGATAACCGTAGTTTGAGGTTTAAATCTAATGCTTAGTCACTCAAACTTCATCATTTTCATGAATACGAACAAGGATCTTATACTATTGTTAAAGGGAGGGGGTGGGAGAGGATTTTAAGTTAAAATTAAGAATATAACAATCTAATCTAAACCAACCCAAAAGAGAGCTGAAAAAGGCTATGCCGGACTAATTAAATGAAATCTAAATGATAAATCTGATTGATCACCATAGTTTGAGGCTTAAATCTAATGCTTAGTCACTCGAACTTTATCATTTGCATGAATACCAACAAGGATCTTATACTTTTGTTTGGGGGNGGGGTGGAATTTTAAGTTAAATTAAGAATAGAACAATATAATCTAAACCGAACTAAAAGAGAGCTGAAAAAGGCTTTTCATGACTAATCAAATAAAATCTAAATGATAAATCTGATTGATAATCGTAGTTTGAGGATTAAATCTAATGCTTAGTCACTCGAGCTTCATCATTTTCATGAATACCAATAAATATCATATACTTTTGTTTGGGGGGTGGGGGTGGGGGAGGATTTTAAGTTAAAACTAAGGATATAACAATCTAATCTAAACCAAACCATAAGAGAGCTGAGAAAGGCTATGCCAGACTAATTAAATGAAATCTAAATGATAAATCTGATTGATAACCGTAGTTTGAGGCTTAAATCTAACGCTTACTTACTCGAACTTCATCATTTTCATGAATACCAACAAAGATCTTATACTTTTGTTTAGGAGGGGTGGGGTGGGGAGGATTTTAATTTAAAATTAGGATAGAAAAATTTAATCTAAACCGAACCTAAAGAGAGCTGAGAAAGGCTTTGCCGGACTAATTAAATGAAATCTAAATGATAAATCTGATTATCACTACAAGAAAACTAAGCCTTTACTAGGAAACTTTACTAGGAAAATAATTCCTCATAAAATACTACGAGTTTACTTCGATTTTACGAGGAAACCACTTTTCCTCGTAAAGTTCTCGTATACTTACGAGAAAACAGTTTCCCCGTAAACTCGTAGTATCCTTACGTGGCCCTTACGAGGAAAGAACTTTTTCCTCGTAAACTCATAGTAATTTCTTTCCTCGTAAAGTCCTAGTAATAATTTACTACGAAATTAGGAGGAAAGGATTTATTACTACGAAATGAAGAGGAACTGGATAGAAAATATCGAATTTAAATCAAAAACGTGTTTTGTACCTACTTTTCCTAGCAATTTCCTAGTAAATTCTCAGATTCGAAAATTTCTATAAGTACCAGCATATGTGATTCATTTGAAACACACCAAAAAAAAAAAAAAATCAGTTATAAGCTTGATCAAACACAAAAAAAAATGTCCGGTCCGGGAAATATTTTCGAGTTGCGGAAGTGGATGTATTCACACAGAGATAATAACAAGAGGGTGACGAAATAATTTCTCGAAGGGTTGGAGACATTTATGCATCAAGCAGATTCTACACCACTCACGCAGGAAAGTGGTAAGATGTTATGTCCTTGTCGGAAATGTTGCAATACCAAATTAGGCTCTCGTGAAAATGTTTGGAAGCATTTAATAAATAGAGGTTTCATGCCATATTATTATATTTGGTATCAACATGGAGAAGATGCTAGTTGTAGGAATGAAGGTAGCAGTAGTAATAGCAATTTTCAGATTGAACCGGTTGAGCATTTGCGTAATGAAGGTAGCAGTAGTAATAGCTATCATCACCAAGAGGAACAAATGGTNGTAGTAATAGCAATTTTCAGATTGAACCGGTTGAGCATTTGCGTAATGAAGGTAGCAGTAGTAATAGCTATCATCACCAAGAGGAACAAATGGTAGATTGTGATAGGGTTCATGATATGGTAGGTGATGCCTTTGTAACTCATGATGATGATGAAGTTGAAGAACCTAACTTAGATGCAAAAAAGTTTTATGAAATGTTAGATGCTGCGAATGAGCCAATTTACAGTGGTTGTAGAGGAAGGTCTGTCTAAATTGTCATTGGCTGCTAGAATGATGAGTATTAAAACCGATCACAATCTACCTGAAAATTGTATGGATGCATGGGCAGACTTGTTTAAAGAGTATTTTCCAGGAGACAATGTGTCTGCTGAATCTTATTATCAGATTCAGAAATTGGTATATAGTCTCGGGTTGCCCTCGGAGATGATAGACGTTTGCATCGACAACTGCATGATTTACTGGGGAGATTATGAGAAGTTAGAAGAATGTCGCTTTTGTAAGAAGCCACGATTCAAACCGCAAGGTCGAGTGCGTAATAGGGTACCGTACCAAAGGATGTGGTACCTACCAATCACAGACAGATTGAAAAGATTGTACCAATCTGAGGAGACTGCTGGAGGGATGAGATGGCACGCCGAGCATACTCAGACGGATGGAGAGATGACTCATCCATCAGATGCAAGAGCCTGTAAACATTTTAACAATGTATATCCACATTTCGCTAGCAATAGCCGAAATGTGTATCTTGGATTATGCACTGATGGATTTAGTCCATTTGGAATGTATGGGAGACAATATTCATTGTGGCTGGTCTTTCTTACACCGTATAACCTGTCACCGGAGATGTGCATGCGACGAGAGTTTCTATTCATGAGCATATTAATACCTGGTCCAAAACATCTAAAAAGATCTCTCGACGTTTTTTTACAACCACTGATAAAAGAGTTGAAATATTTGTGGTCAATAGGGGTGAGGACATATGATTGTTCAACGAAAACAAGCTTTACGATGCGAGCGATGCTTTTGTGGACCATAAGTGACTTTCTTGCATATGGTATGTTGTCTGGGTGGACTACACATGGGAGATTAGCTTGTCCGTATTGTAATGGAATGACAGATGTGTTTCAGTTGAAGCATGGTAGGAAGACTAGTTGGTTCGATTGTCACCGTCGATTTATTCCCATTCACCACCCATACCGAAGAAACAAGAAATTGTTCAGGCACAAAAGGGTTGTCAGAGACACTCCTCCTCCATATTTAACTGGAGAACAAATCGAAGCGCAAATCGATTACTACTGTGCTCTAGAAACAGCTCCTCGTGGTGGGAATTGGCATGTTCCCAATAATATGCCCGATTCTTATGGTGTTCAGAACAATTGGCACAAAAAGAGTATATTTTGGGAATTTCCATATTGGAAAGATCTTCTTTTGCGCCACAACCTCGATGTGATGCATATAGAGAAGAACTTTTTTGAGAACATCATGAACACTATATTGAATGTCCCAGGGAAGACGAAAGAAAACATAAAATCAAGGTTGGACTTACCCGATATCTGCTCAAGGAGTGAGCTACATATAAAAAGCAATGAGCAAGTTCCAGTTCCAATATTCAAACTGTCATCAGAAAAAAAGTCTGCGTTGTTCAACTGGGTGGCTTCAGAAGTGATGTTCCCTGATGGGTATGTTTCAAATCTCTCAAGATGTGTTGAGAAAGGGAAAAAGTTCTCCGGGATGAAGAGCCATGATTGTCATGTCTTTATGCAGCGACTACTTCCATTTGCGTTTGCGGAGCTACTACCGGCAAAAGTACATGAAGCACTTTCAGGTAATTAATTAATATAATACGATGACATGATTAATTTATTTCTATATATATATATATACTAATGTGGATAATTTTTGTTTTCGTATATATAAAAAATTGGAGCATTTTTTAGGGATCTGAGCACCCGCACTCTTAAAGTGGAAGTTGTCCAACAACTTCATGAAAACATCCCCCTCTTAATCTGCAACTTGGGAAAAATATTCCCGCCTACTTTTTTCGACGTCATGGAACACCTAGTTGTCCACCTCCCGTATGAGGCATTACTTCGTGGACCCGTGCATTATGGATGGATGTATCAGTATGAAAGGGCTATGAAAACTTTGAAAAGAAAAGCCAAAAACCTAGCAAGAGTTGAAGGTTCTATTGTTGCGGGAAGTTTGACGGAAGAAACATTACATTTCACTTCGTACTACTTTGCACTGAAAGTACGTACAAGGAAACGAGCTCCAAGAAGATATGATGATGGTGGTGTCGTGCCGACATATATGGAAGACGATGTTCCAGACATCTTTTGTCAAATTGGGCGATTGGGTGGGAAATTGAAAGAGGTTTGGTGGTCGAGTGATGAAGACGTCTATAGTGCACCCCTTTATATTCTTCTTAATTGTGAGCATCCATTGATTGCTTATTTTGAAAGGTAAATATATAAACATACACACTTATATATATATATTTCAATATTAAATATATAACATAACATTTATGATTTTACAGTCAATTTGAGACTCAAGTCGAGGAAGCAATACCTGGTATATCGACAACTGAGTTAGACAAAAGGAAAGATCAACACTTTATCAAGTGGTTGAGGAAACAGGTATTTATTTATTACTTAAATTGTATGCATACATTACCACAAAGTAAGTCTAATGTCTAATTATTTTACTTTTTGTTGCAGGTTGATTATGATGATCCTGAGTATCCCGCATGGTTTCGCGAATTACTTCAAGGGTCAGTTGCAAAGGTCACTACATCGTCGATGTATTTCACCCGAGGCTATACTTTTCATACCTATGACTATGGTAGACACCGGGCGACGAGTAATTATGAAATATGTGTGAAAGGCGAAACAGATTTCTATGGGATCTTGCAGGAGATTTATGAAGTTCAATTCCCGGTTATGGGTTTGAAATGCGTTATCTTCAAGTGTGAGTGGTACGACCCCGTCGTAAACAGAGGTGTTCGGATTAACAAGACGGTGTAGTTGATGTCAACGGTGGACGAAGGTACACCAAATTCTTCTTTTTTTTTTTAAATATCCAGTATTAATTAATTTTTACATATTGATCTTTATTTTCGTAGGTAAGACAAGTTCGAGCCTTTCATATTAGCTTCCCAAGCAGATCAAGTTTGCTTCATTCCATACCCCCGGATTACTACCTCAGGAATAAACTGGTTAGCTGTTATCAAAGTTACACCTCGAATAATCGATGGAGAAGAACCAACATTACAAGAAGAAAACACCAATGAGATCGAGGAAGCTGAGGCAGAAATTGATGAGTTCCTACTCATTGATCCGCATAATCGTGAATACGAAGCTGTTCCTGATCACTCCACGAACGAAGGTGTAGACGACGAGTTTTTAGAAAATGATGATGTCTCAACCGATTACGACAATGTATCCGAATGAATTATGTATGTTTATAAGTTTGTTTAATCACAAAAATGAATTTGCATTATACATGTTTTAATTTTGTTAAATCACAAAATCAATTAGCATTTGGGGTTTGGGGTTTATGTGTAGAAGAAATTAGGAGTTTGGTTGTAGAAGAGGTTATAAGTTAAGGAAGTTGTGGTTTGGGGTTTCGAGTTTAGGGATTTATAAACCCTTTCCTCGTAAAGTCCTAGTAATAGAAAACACGGGCATAGCCGTTTCCTCGTAATGTTCTAGTAAGGTGTTACTAGGGCTTTACGAGGAAAAAAACGCGGGCATAGCTATTTCCTTGTAAAGGGTTTCCTCGTAAAACCCTAGTACAACCATTACGAGGACCTTACGAGGAAATAAAAACACGGGCATAGATATTTCCTCGTAAGGTCCTAGTAACATTACTAGGGCTTTACGAGGAAACAAAATTCCTTATATATACTCGAGCAATCCGGTTTCTCATTTGCTAGTAACCTTCTCTCTAAATCCTCTAAAGGTTCTCTCTAATTCGTAGTTAGGTNACACGGGCATAGATATTTCCTCGTAAGGTCCTAGTAACATTACTAGGGCTTTACGAGGAAACAAAATTCCTTATATATACTCGAGCAATCCGGTTTCTCATTTGCTAGTAACCTTCTCTCTAAATCCTCTAAAGGTTCTCTCTAATTCGTAGTTAGGTGATTAGATTAGGGAATTTAGATTAGGTGGTTAGTTTAGGGATTTTAGATTAGGTGGTTAGTTTAGGTAATTTAGATTAGGTTGGTTTACTTTTATTTAGTGTTTTTTAAAATTATACGGGAATTAATGTTTTGATTTTTTTTTTTTTTTAAATATAGATGCCTAGACAGAGCAAGCTTGCTAAGGCTGCTGGTAAGAGGACGACGTCTCTCGAGGGGAGTCACTACGGAGATATGTTTGGGCGCCAGGATGCTCCGGGTTCATCTTCGTCAGCTCCGTGTTCATCTTCGATTCCCAAGACTCAGGGAGCTTCTATGGCGTCCCGGCAACCACCTCCTCCTCCACCGGTCGGGGTTCATCCTGATTTGCAGGTGCCGCCGAACGCACCCTTTGCGGTGTACACGGTGGAGGATATTTTTTCCCTTCCAGGCAGAGAAGGGCTGGCAGAGTTAGATCCTATCCGACGGGACAGCCAAAACGTATTATGGTATGTTTTAATTTTTAAAAAGTTTTTTTTAATTGATTTCTTAATTGACAAAATATTTAGAAATTAATCTAATTAATGATTTATTTTATGTCTTTCCAGGTTTGGTCTTGACAATTGTGTCGGATCTAGCATAACGGACTGTATCAAGGGATACTTTCCCGATCCAGCTCCAAACTGGAAGATGACGGCGAGCCACAAAAAAAAAGCTGTGGTTCAAATCATTCGCTGTAAGTTTAATTCGTTAATTTATTTTTAATTATTTAAAATTATTAATATTATTGTACTAATCCGTCTTTTATTTTTTCTGGTTACAGCAAAAATATCGTTGGTCTATTGGGATTCACCAGCGGGAGAAGAAGGAGTTTGAGGCCAAGGCAAGAGCACGATTGCTTGACATGGTCTACAACTGGAAGGGCGACTATCATGTATAGATTTATAAATTATAATATATATAGTTTTAAAAATATTATATATTGACTTTAATTCTAATTTTTTTTAAATCAGGTGGATGGTTACGAGGCCGGGAAACCCGATTGCCTCACAACCACGGTGTGGGATGGCCTCATCAGCTATTGGGGGTTGCCGGACTCGGTCAGAACCTCCAACACAAACTCCGGGAACCGCATGACCAGAGACGAGCATGGCAACACGAAGGTGCTTCACACCACGGGTCGAAAACCTCACGGGGGAGTTCGTCTAGACATGGTAAGAAGATTTTTAATAACTAATTAATTTTTATTTTATTTGAATATTCCAAATTATTATTTAATTTTATAAATTAATTTTAGGCTAAGGAGACAGGAGTTCTTCCATCTCTCAAAGACCTTTACGAGATGACCCACCAGAACAAGGCTGGGCAGTTTGTAGATCCTGCTTCCGAGCGGATCTACAACGAGGTTGTTGCCCGAGTTGACGAACGCCAGACCCAGCTGACTCAGCAGACTGGGACTCCAGTCATATTATGCACTGCTGAAGTGGATAAGATTTACGAGGATGTAAATAATTTGTTTTACTATTAATTTTTAATAATTTTTTAAATTTTTTCTTAATGTTATTAATATTTATATTTACAGGTCGCCCATAGGAAAAAGGGGCATATCATCGGGATTGGCTCGGTTAACGATGTCCCTGCAGCGACATCGTCTTATCATCAGGAGCAGCACGATGTCAATTCTCAGCTACGCTCGCAGTTGTCTTCGCTCACCGAGCATGTGACTTCTCTCACTGATGTCCTCGACATTATGGCGGTTGGAAACCCGCAATTAGAGGAGATGTTGCGTCAGAGACGGGAACGCGGAGGGATTCCAACCCAACAGCATCCACCATCACAGTCACAGCCGGCAACCAACTATGGAGAGGAGCAGGATTTGGCGAGCCAGGACGAGTTAGTTCGCCTATTTCACGACCAGCATCCGTAGTTTTTTTATTATTTTTAATTGTATATTATGAATTTTAAAACTTTTTGTATATTATTTAGTTATTTATAAAATATTTTCTTTTTTATTTTTTATTTATAATTTGATTTTTTTATTTTTAAAAAATAAATTAATTTTATTTATAATTATTTTTTTTAATAGGGAAAATAACATTTCGAAGCAAAATCCTCGTAATGGTTTCCAAGTAATGTCCTCGTAAATAGTTCTAGTAATTTCCTCGTAAGCTATTACTACGAGCTTACAAGGAAAATCTTACTACGAGCTTACGAGGAAACGCTACGAGGACCTTACGAGGAAAATCTAACTACGCCTTTATGAGGAAAATTTTCCTCGTAAATTTGCTAGTACCTTACGAGGAAAAAGGCTTTACGATGAACGTGTTTCGAGGAAAACCCGTCCTAGTAATGGACGAGTTTTCTTGTAGTGTATAGTTTAAATCTGATGTTTAGTCACTCGAACTCATTTTCATGAATACCAACAAGGACCTTATAAGGGTATTAATTAATCATTTTCAGTGTTCATTCAGGACTAAAATCCCCTCTATATTAATTGAGAAACATTTAAAAAGTTGTAACCTTAAGTTTGTATTAATTAAAAAATAACCTAATCCTACGTGGCAACTCACTATTTCTTTTTATTTAATTTAGAAGGATTCTAGAGCACCTTATACAAACAATAGCCTAAAAATTATATTCTTTAGCAATATAATATTTCGCAGGCTATAGTTGGTCGCATATATCTAATATTTATTGTTTCGCAGGTTTTCCTTAAATAAAACCTACAAAATTACCTAATGTGATTAATATATATATATATATATATATATATATATATATATATATATATGGAAATTCATGATTTTAAACAATAAATATTTGATAACAATCTGTTTTTTTTTTTATCATTCTTGTCTATTTATTTATTATTAAAATAAATTACACAATTACATTAATCATATAATAAAATCCAGATTTTTTTTTGTGTATGTTGTATTCAAATTTTTCAAAATGAGTATAAATTACTAAAAATGTTAAAAGTCTCACATAAGCTTTTATGATCAAAGTTTAAATTTTTTTCTATATTAAGATACAACTATTATAAGACCATATGGAGAAATAATTTTATTTTAATAGGTTTAAATTAAACTATACATCGTATGAAAATACATTATCATTTTCTTATAATAATTATAAATTATTGAAACTACTAAACATCTCACATTAAAAAAATTCGTTGGTATAAATTTTTGTTAGACAAATATACAAATAATCATAAAATCATATGACTAGAAGCCCCATTTAATAAATACACATATCAAAAATGTGCTATATATCTATGTTAATATCATTTAAATTTAATTATATATCATATACGATAGATAAGATTGATTATTTTAATTTATTTACCCTAATTGCGAATAAACAAGAATGATTGTTAGATTTATATGCACACGCCAATTTATTACATATTAGTAACTGATTTCTTAGTTATGTAATATATATATATATATATATACTTATTATTTTATTATTTCATAATATGCAGAATAACATAAAATAAATAAGAAATATAAAATACTTATTCTGCAAAAAGTGCAGATCTTAACCTAAGTATGTATCTCTTTAATTATATTAAATCCTAAGCATTTTCTAAATCTCAGGCCAAAACAAACAAATGAAGTGAGAATAAACTTCAAAATCAATATTTATATCAAGCAACAAGCAAAATAAAAAGATACAAAAAGAGAAAGATACTGAAGATAGATATGATTGGCACGTGAACGTAAATTTCATATAACCATAATTAATTTTTAAATTTCTAAATCATGATATAAAACTGAGCTGGCATAGTTTCATTATAACCAAATAGACCCGGGATTTTTTGACATAAATGTTACGTTATTTGCGGTAAGTGATATATTGACCTAAAACATTTTTAAAAATGAGATCAGTTCATCAATAAACAAATTCTGTAACTAACAAAAAAAATTGTTTGAAGAAAAAAATATTAATTCAATCAATAATATAGATTTATTTTTAAGTAATTTTTATATAAGTTTATTCTGCTCAAAAGCGCATGTCTTATCCTAATATAATGTTATGTCATGGTGTACCTGAGCATAATATCCAATAGAAAAATATTTATATGCTAGAAGTTAGGCTTGGGCAATATATCCGACAACCGATCAACCGATCGGACACCAGTCCGATTAAGCCAGTTTGGGTCGATTTCGGATTTTCTTAATAAATCAGATTGTTCCTCTTTTGAGTTTTAATGGGTGTCGGTTCGGATCGGTTTAAAACTCGACCACCATTTGATTACATCCAAACCCTGATAGAATCATAACCCTAACCCCTTTTAGTTTTCATCTGTGATTTCCCCAAAGGATACACCAAGATTCTCTGCAAAATCTCAACCAAACTTTTCCAAAATCCCAATTTTCGTATCCTTTCCGAAATCCTTTCCATAACCTTAGAATCAAATATCTTCATTGATTTCATCGTCGATTCGAATTTGAATCTCTCATTCCAGCTCCTATATAATTTCTATGTGAATCCTCATACTTGACAAGTCACTCCACCTCTTTAGGCAGAAAGTAAACAATCCGAGGTGCTTATTTTCTTCTAAGTATTCGATGAATTATTCATATATCTTTATTTTTTCAACTTTTTATTTTGGGTAGCTAATATTACTGGTACTCGGTGCATTGGGGCTAGGAGGCTTGCATTCTGAGTACTCGATGCATTATTCATATATCTTTAATATAACAGGTCAAGTTGCTCTCTGTACATTGGCATGGCGATTAAAACAAGTCAAGAATGCATAACATGTTAAGTCCAACTTTGGATATTTTTTGCTAGTTTCAAAACCGAAATCCGACATCCGAATGCATAACGGGTGTAGACGTAACTTTGTGGTGTTACCAAAACCGAACCGAACCCGACTATAACTCGAACCGAATTTTTAAAATATCCGAATGGAGCTGTTTTTTGTAAAACCGAAAATCTGACATCCGATTAGAACTAAACCGACAACCAATTGGTCTCCCGATTGTCCAGGCCTACTAGAAGTTATTTGGAACTTCTATCTTGCTGCCACGTATACATATGATCTACGAGTTGATACATACATTAATTATAGATATTGTTAATACTTCAGTGACATTAATTATTATTATTTTTCTTTAAAAGCACAATTGTAAAGATTTGATGGTGGTGCTTCATTGTTTTAAGTTGACACACATAAGAACCACTAAGGTTTCTCCAAGTGTCGAGGAGATTTATAAATGCGATCTTACACTAATCTTTGCTGTTGTCGTATAAGATTCGCTGGATTCCACATAAGGAATCATTGCAATAAACAAGGATTAATTAAACAACTATGAAACGTTTATGGTCTGTGTAAAGACCACTATGAGACAGATGGTCTTATAATTCTTATAATTTTATGTCTCATAGATATTTGTAAAGATAGCCAAGCACTACCTCTTCTTATTTTCTTTAAAATATTATAATATCATCTAAAAAATCAATTTCCAATATTCCATCTTCGACATAGTCGAAAATATCTACCAAAAATTTAGTAAATATCGTTTTGGTTGGGTAGAAGTGTAGAACCGTAGAACTGTTGCTCACTATCTAGTGGTTTGATCTGTTTCTAAAATACAATGAGGGCACTCTCATTAAAGGTTTATGGGTGTGTTTCATACAGAATCCAAAAAAAAAAAAAAATATATAATAAAATTGATGAACCTAGTTTGCTGAAGCTCTGTGTGGTGAATCTGTATCATAACTGTTCCGCGGATTCCCTGACATGTGGCGGCCTGTTGGCCAATTTTTTTTCCTTTTTAAATCAAATGAAAAAAATAAAAAAGAACAAATAAAAAAAGTTGTGAATCTCCAACCCCAGGTCCACTGATGAGGTGCTCTTAGTATGTTTCAGTAACACCGAATTAGCCTATGTGGGAAGTTTTAATAGGATAGGACAGTTGAAGTTGTTTGTTGTTAAGTCCATGGCAGAAGTATAGTCTTGTTTTATTAATGGTGAATCAGGAACTTAAATACGACAGGCGAATAGTACTGTTGTTTTGATGCGATAAGAAGAAACATTTTAGCTAGCTAGCACTACAAACAATAAAATAATATTCTAGAACTAGGGTCAGATTTAGGGTTTATCATGCCAACCGTGACCGACTGAACGATCCACGAGTTAGTCAAACACAATCAGTGATTTCAGTGCTAAAATAAGTTAGAGATTTAATTGTCGTCATATCTTTTTTTTTTCCTGCAAAAGAAAATGTCGATTTCAGTTTGATGATGATGCGAAACAATACTAACACAAACCACAATATGTTACATGCCATGATTCTATATCATCATTGTTATATGTTGGGATGGATTCTAAATCTTTCATATTGCTTTAAAGTTTGAGGAAACTATCAGGAAACTTTGAAAAGTAGCTAGGCGAACTTTTAGGAAACAAACGAAAGCGTTAACCGACGTTAAAGCCCAAGACGATCAAGTATATTTGAAATGTCATATTGCTATTACCAGTCATTTGTTGATGCATCATGCATACGTGAGGATTATTTTCAATTGTTCATATCCATGATTAGAAACATTTTTGTATTATTAGATGTGTGGACCAAGTTTTAAAGGTGTACAGTGTCACTATTCTAATAAGGCTCAGCAGATTTGTATGTTTGCGCGTATTTTATTCAGATCCTGTTTGCAATGCAAATCTACTATTTTAAACGAAACATCAAAGAGTTGCAGATTTGAAAGTATCTCGACGGTCAGACACTCTAGACACAAAGGCGTGCCTATAAGACGTCAGCAATCATTCACCGATTATACATAAACGCATTAAACTGAATGTTTAGACTCTAATCACTTTTTCAGCCGACATTATTAATTATTTAATGGACGATTCTCTAATAGTTATTTTTAAATTTTGTCAAAAAAATAGCTCTACAAAAATAAAATGACCAAAATAATCTCTTTTTATTTTGAAATTTGTATTACTTATTTTTTATTTGTTAAAATTTGAAACTCTAAACCTAAAACCTCATTCTTTAATTCTAAACTATAAGTTTAGATTAGTTAATCTAAAGATATAAATGCATATTTACTTTTTTAATAAAAAAATATTTTAGTCATTTTATTTTAAAAATTATTTTTGTGAAAATAAATAAAAAAAGACTATCCAAGAGAATTTCTCCTTTTTAATTGAATCATCTACTATATATTTGTCGGTGTAGATCATTTGAACTCCGTGTTTAGTAAGAGTTTTTGTATTATTAGTGACTTTTGTACTGCAAAGACATTTCTTTTGCAGCTAACCACATAATTTTGCAAAGTACGATAAGAAATGTTTTTCTTTATGTATGTTATCAGAAAAAATAGTTTTTTTTTTTACAATCATCTAATGAGTGTAAGTTTCTAACTTCAATACTCCACCTTATTTAGAAATATTAAATGGAAGTACATGACGACATATATAATAGAAAATTCATAACTAGAGGGATATCAAACCCAGTTAAATTTATTTAAATTAGGATGACTATCTTGATAAATAGTAGTCAGGTCAGGCCCCATTATATTTTTTGGTTTTTTTAACTTACAAAAAGATTTTATTTTTGGAAAAAAGTTTTGTAAGGAAAAAAATATCTTAAATAGCTTTTAGCTTAGGATCCATTAAAGGTTTGAGACGGACCTCATAGTGGTATAAGTATTTGTTTCACTGATGGATACAAAATTAGAGGGATCTCAAATAGGCTTGCACGTTTAAATGTGGTTCGTGTTGATTCGGATTATTTCTTTTTTTTTTTGGTTCGGATTATTTCAACTTTTGGATATAGAGTTATAGAACTTTATATATTTATGAAATTAAGGTTGGTTTCTTTTTTTTTTTTTGCTCAGTTAAGGTGGGTTTCAGTCAGTTCTTTTAGCTTTTGGTTTGGATAATAAAGATAGAAACCAGCTATAAATTAGAAAATGGTTCATTTGTTATGGCTCAGTGTGTTTCCTTTGGATAATTCGGGTAAAATAATAAAATTGAGATAAAATATCAAGTATTTTTGTTAGTTTGTAAGAATTCAAATAGCAGTTCAGTTTTTAGATAATATCTGACAATTTTTTTTTTTGTTATTTTAATCATTGTCAGTTATACAAACTAAATATTTTCAGATTGTAATAATACATTTTGTAATTTTACTATTTGAAATCTAAATATAACGAATAGTTTTCAGTGTTAAATGTAATTTGGGTTATTTGATTTTTGATTCGTTTACGTTTAGTTTGGATATCTGAAATGTTATAAGAAAGGAATTATCACTTCACAAAATGTAAAATATATGTTGGTCTATGTCACGGAAGTAGTGACTTGCTACCTATTCGATTGTTTTCTCACGTTTCACCCACATTTTGAGGTGAATTCGACTTGAGTTTTGAATATTTCCTCGTGATATATATGGATTTTATCCTTTACTACTCATTTAGCCATTTTGATATCCGAAATGTATAGCAGCAGTAGTAGTAAGTGGTAAGAGCTGTAAAAGGAAAAAAGCTTGTTAAGAAGGCGAGGAGAAAATTGATTGGAACACGACAACTTACCAAGAACAAAAAGTTTTAACAAGTAACTAAAACAAATAAGATTTCGAATCCATTTTTTAAACGATTAGTCTTTCTAGCTACTTCTTCTTCGATTCCAACGTTTCCGCGTGATTTGCAACTTGGCAAGTACTTTGATCGAATAAATCATATTCGTTGGGTTAACTATTCAACTTTTTCGACATTTTTATACTTATTTGCTTCTTTTTGGTGTTTTTTTGTTCGTTATCGATTAAAGATAAAGTTTGCACGATTGTATAAAATGATACATTTTTTTGTGCAATATAAATGATACTTTTAACTATAATAATGTTGTTCCTATCTTAAGTTGAAAGCGCAGGAGTGGTGGTACTTGCCAATGAGCTTCTAGACTCTGGGTAAATTATTGTTGTTTTACCCTCAAAAAGATTTGCTAATGGAATAGCCTCAAACAATTTTCCATGAGAATTTTTTTTTTTGCAGAATCATATATCATCTTTAAAATATTAAGTACTTTACACCCATAGACGAACCTTGGCCGTGACCCTATTTCTGGAATGTAGGTATAGAATTTAGGTTACGAATGGACTTTGTGACGCTGGCAATATATATACCTCCTTCCGTTTCTTAAAAAGTGACATTTAAAAATTTTATTTTGTTTTCAAAAATAATGTTGTTTTGTGTTTTCAATAGAATTTTTTACATAAATGTTCAATTTTAACCTTATTGTATTAGTGTATTTATTAGAGAGAACAAAACTATTTAGTGTATTTACAAAAATATAAAACTTTTTAAATTGGTTTTTAATATACGTGAAAAACCATCAAATGAAAAAGCGTGGCTTATTTAAACATAGGGCATGAAATATGGATATACGAATTTGCATAAATAGATAGCTATGGTTCCAAATATCATAACTAGTTTAGAAGATTGGAACAATGAATGCATGTACATGATACTTATGATTAGTTGACTAGTATTATATATTGTATAGTAATGGTTGAAAAATAACAATATATATATATATATATATATTCTTCTGTCTCATTTTAGTTGTTGTATAGGTTTATACACACATATTAAAAAAAAAATTAATTTTGCATGTTTTCAAAATAAAAAATTATTATCTATACACCTAACCACATTTCAACCAATAAAAATAGAATGATATATAAAATAAATAAATGTTGTACTGAAATTATAAAACGACATTTATTTTAAACAAAAATTTTACTCTACAACGAAAAATAAATTTAAATAAGAAAATATATTTATTTGACGTTAAAAACAACAATATATATATATATATATATATATTTATTATTTAGTTATACTGAATCGAGGACTGCATGATTATAATAAACATTAAAGTCCTAAATTTAATATAATGAATAATAAAAAATATATAATATTTATGTAAGTTTAAATTAAAATATGATTTCAATGGAATAACTTTTTCTTTTATAAAGTTAATACTATATCTAAAAAGTTGGTTATATATAAATTAGTGATCAAAATAATTATTAACAGAATTTTGATTTATACATATTCTAAATATAAGATCATAATAGATGATTTTTCATTGAAAAGTAATTCAAATTAAAAACATGAAAACATAAAAACATACAATCATAAAATTTGAGAAAGTATAATGAAACAAGTTTCATATTAAGCTAAGCATTAGCTTAGAAAACTTATGGAACATAAGTGTAATGAAACAAGAGAAAGAAGAAACAGTGTGCAGTTCGATGGTGGTATCCACGGCCTAAACGATCTTGTTTACCCGTCTCGCATCTTGGTCCGTTTCATATATTGATACTGGCGTGGGAAACTTAATAAAAACTGCTAGTTTAATAAAAACTGCTAGTTTGGTTTTATTAATTTCTCCGGAAGCCGCCAGCCAAACATAAAATAATGCCAAACTTTCTTCCATATCATAAAGCTTTTTGGGGTCCTACCAAATGTAATCGACTTTTATAGATGATGATAAAGATTTTCACTACAGTATTATACAATATATATATAGGAAATATGATTGTACAACCATAAAAAATAACTATAATTCACCATATAACCACATCAAAAGAACAGCTAAAATATGATACATATATATCTACCCTTACCAATCACCATTGATTCATTTTTATTTTCCTTTTTTTTTCAACTTAAAAAATTATTTATTTCCTTTAGTTTTAATTTTTGTTTCCCCTTTAATTTTATATCTATATTGTTTTACTAATCTAATTCAGCCAAATAATACTATCTAAAAAAACATACATAGTTTCTTCATATGCTATATTTTAAATTTTCTTAAAGGGATAAAAAATTTCATTCAAAATATATAAATTGTTATTAACAAAGATATATAATTCTATTCTATATTATTTGTATAAAATACACCATATTTATTTAGACTTTTAGTCCACTTATTTTTCATCCTTTAGTTTTGTTTTCCCTATTTCATTTGATTTATATTTTATAAGTATTTCATAATTTCATATTTTTATTTGTAAAAGTTATTGTATTCTTCTCCATCTCTCACTATTTGAAATTTATAGAGAATAAAATATTTTAAAAGATAGATAATTAATCTTCATTATTCATGAATATAGTAAAAATAAGGAAATTTTATTAAAAAAACAATGGGAATTCAACCAAAAAACCACGAACTTTGCACGAATTGCCAAGTAAAACATGAACTCGAAGCTGACGAAAAATATTGTACTTTCTTTGACTTTTAAATTTTATTTGAGAATTTATCCTTGACTCGCTATTTTAGCACAATGTGATTTTACAGTGTAGACGCCGTTATTTTGGCGTTAAATATCGACGTTAAGTGAAATGACGTCGTTTAGTGTGTTTTTAAAACGAAAATATGTCTATCTCAAGACTCGAACTCAAGAATTCAAAGCCAAACAACATAGTCTTTCGCCACCGAGCTAACAACAATTCTGATGAATCTCTAACATATTTCTTTTTATCGAGTATCCAAAAAATCTTTAAAAACCTTAAAATTATACAAAATTCAAAAAATCAATAAAAATTCTGAAAATATTAATTTAAAAATAAATAAATTACAAATAAAATTTATTTTCGCTAAAATTTATTAAAAAATTCATAAAAATCAAAAAACTCCAAAAATGCGAAAAACTAATGATTAAAAAGATGACAAAAAAACTAATGATTAAAATATTTAAAAAAATATTTATTTATTATAAAATTAATGTATCTAAGATCATTTGTGTATTTTATCTTAAATACATCAATCATATGAAAAATATAGTGTGATAAATATAATTTTGTGTATTATCTTGCATGCATTAATTTATATAAGAGTTTTCAAATTATTTTAATCATTAATTTTAATTTTTTGCAGTTGAATTTATTAGATTTTGTTTTTATTTTTTTTGGACGTTTTCTGTTTTTTATAAATTAAATTATTTGAGATAAAATACAAAAATGATTTTTTACCACACTCTATGTTTTAGTACAATTTAGGTTTTCTAAAAACACTAAATAAAATTGTTGCTTAGATATGATAACAAACGAACATACACCAAAAACTACAAATGTTTTTATTTAATTATTATCTAGTAATGTATAAAAATCTTTATTTTTTGTTGTATGTTCATTCAATATCATATTGTAGCAAAACATATTGTAATAACATCATTTCTCTATTTTATCTTAATTATCATTTCTATTTTATCTTAAATACATGATTTATACTAAAATATATAGTGTGATAAATATCATTTTTTCTTTTATCTTACACACATTAATTTATATAAAATAGATTTCAAGCTTTTTAATCATTATTAATTCGTTGCATTTCTTTGATTTTTTTAGTTTTTTTTTTCAATTTTAAAGGTTTTGATTTTTTTAACAAAAAAAGTTATTTGTAATTTCAATTTTAATTTTAATTTTTCAGAATTTTCTTGAATTTTAAGATTTTTTGGAAGTTTTTTTTTTAAATTGGATTTTTTTAGATTTTTTTGATACTCAATAGAACAAAACATGTTAGGGATTTTCTTAAAAGTGTCAGTAGCACAGTGGCAAGAAACCTCGAATTTGGCCATGAGTTCTCAGGTTCGACTCATGCGATTGACATGTATTTATAATAAAAATAGGCAAACTATATATCCGTCAAATTCAGTGTTTTTTTGGCCAGCCAATATATTCGTGTTTGTTTTGCCAATTCATGTAAAGTTGAAGCTTTTTTTAACCGAATTATCAAAAAACATTTGTGTCTTTTATAAATATTTTTATGTGTATTATATATATATATATAGTTTTTCTATACTATTTTGGCAATGCCATTCTATTTTATATGCATTCAAAAAAGAAAAAAATAGCTTACACAAAGAAGAAGGGTAGTTTCAGTAAAACCGTTCTTGTACAGTGCAAACATACTTAATTTTTACGTTGACTAAGTCATATGGTTATGTTCTTTATTTTTGTTTTTATTTGGTTATCCGTCAAATTAACCCTACAATGTAAGCATATAACAAAATCCCCTAAACATTATTTCTCAAACATTATTTTCGATGTGATTAGCTTATGTGTTACCATCACATTTATTCTCAAAAAAAAATTGAAATGTGTTTTAAAATTTATGACAAGACATCAACTTACTTCTGACATATGCATCTTCGTTTATTAAAATTTATATTTTTTGACAAAATTTTTAAATTGGTAATGACTAATAACTGTTATATCACCATTAATAAACATTTATATAAATATTTATTTTTGGCAATATTTTTGAAATGTATAATTAATAACTAATAATTCATATATAATTAATAAAATAAAATATCACATTAATAAAATAAATTAAATATAATTAGAAATATTTCCATCAACTTTTATCATATTTTGTATAAATATATATATCATCAAAATGTTTTGAAAAAACTAAAGCAATACTGATCAACGAAAACTATTTTATTTAAGTTTATCAGTTTGCTAGGTTAATTAACATATTAATTTTTATCCGTTTAACATATTAAAAAACTACAAATTCCAAAATTTATAAGAATTTATATATTTAAATAAAAAGATATTTAAAATAATGAATAAATAATATATTTAAAATAAATAAGCATTAAACATATAAATACAATTTATTTTTAAAAAATATAACTTTAAAGCAAGTAAAATCTAAATAAAATCAAACTGAAAGAGTTAACTAAAATAAAAATTACAAAAATACATTTATAGTTTTTTCAAATCGGTAAATTTTAAATATAAAAATTACGTCAAAATGTAAACTAAGTTTTAAAATAAAATAATATTATTTTTAAAACTATTAGTTATTTTTTTTTTTTAAAAAAAAGAAGAAGAAGAGAGAAACATGGATAATTTGTTGATGGAAAGACTTTGTCAAGTGTTTGAGAAACTGTTTCTCCACATATCACATATGTATTAGTAATTGTTATTAAATATATATTTTTGAGAAACTCTATTTAACTGATAATAACTATTTATATTTTTTCTGGGTCAAAATAACTATCTCTATATATATTTAACTAATTTTATACATTGAATTAAATAAAGTTAATATTTTTTGATATATAGTTTGCTACAAATTTAATTGAATCGATAGAGTAGAACACAAATGCAATCAAAATAAAACCTAGTAGTAATTAAGCTAGCCATTGAGAGACAAAGAAGATCGACCTCGCAACAACTCAGAAGAGTTGATTAATACACATGGTGCTGTTATCCCTGATGTCATTGCTGTTTCTGAGATGGATGATTTCTGAGATGTATCATCGGGCAGCTCAGAACTGTTTTCAGGGTTTGCCTCATGAAGATACAAAGCAGCACATCACAGAGCTTGAAGATGTAGTGTCAAGGAGTGAGCGGAATGAAGTATCTGACTACCACATGCTCTGCAAGATCTTTCCCTATTCTATCTATGAGGATGCATTTGGTTGGTTCAATCAACTACAACCAAAATCTCTAACCAGTGGGGATGACATTGAAAGAGCCTTCCTTAACAACTTTCTTGATGATGTTGAAGCAACTCGAGAAAAGAAGAAGAATGATAAATGGGACAAGCTCATGAAGATTTCGCACATAAAGAGTGAAGAATATGTTCCAAGACAGTTGGTCGAGTACGTTTTGAGGATGGATAATAAACATCATGGATCTGGAGAGTAGAGCTGAGTAGAAGAAGCTGATATTAGTGACACGAGCTCAGCATCGATCAACATCATATCCTCCAAAGCGATCGACAGTACGTCATCAGAATCGATCGACAGTCCGACCTTACCATCGATCAACATCACTACCTCAACATCGATCGACAGAAACCCATGTTCCCGATTGACACCTACTCCTGAAAGTTCGGGTTGTCCTCATGACATAGACTTGACACAGGAGAACGCAGATGAATCAAGCTGTGATCTTACCTCAGATGTAAACAGAAAAATTACCACGGAAAATTCCTTGGAGGTAGAAGAATTCTTGGAGTTAGAGGAAAGAGAAAAGCTTGAATATCTGGATTATGGTAAGGAAGTCACTCTAGGAAACTTTTCAGAGTTAGAAAAATGGCTTGAGCGGAAGCTTGATGATGAAGGGAATACTGTGAGAAAAGATCTAGAGACTTCGTCAAAAGATAGCATCGACCGATATCAACCTAATGGAATTGATCGATACCGCCCAACATCGCCGATCGACACCCACCTAATGATGTCGATCGACACACAGGGATGGAAGAGATTCCAGGATACATAGTAGACTTGGAGCCGACTGAGGACAGTGAGAACAAGTCTGAGATCTCACACTTTGTTGTCCCTAAGCATCACAGATCACCTATCTGCACAGAAGAAGCTGTTGGGATTTACAAAAGAGTGAAGAGGATACATGATCCTCTGAAGTTTGTGGTACCCTGCTTTGTACTTGAAATTGAATCTCATATTCCACCAGATAGAAGTGTGCAACCAAGTTCCTACATTAGGGTATTGGATGATCATCAGCACGTCGAAGCTTCTCAGAGAAGATTGAGATGTAGAGGTGAAGTCGACAAAGGTTCAACAGAAGCAACATTGATCGACATAGACAAGATACCATCAATCGGCACCAACCAGATACCATCGATCGACACCGATCAGATACCATCAATCGAAAATGGATATGTATTAGAGCATAATGGATTCGATGTGTGTGGATTTTTTTTTTATGAAGGCACCACCACGCGATCAGACAAGTCTGTGTGGGAACCGAAATCCACACTGTCGATTTTCCGTCAAATATGGAAACTTAGGATGAAACCCTAATTTTCCCGAGGTCCTGGATCTCTGCGGAAATCACTAAAACAAACGAATTTAAAAGAATATGGATGAACAAAGAAGAACAAAGGAATAAGAACTTTGTATGAAAGCTTTATTAAATGAAGAATCAACAAATGTTACAAGAAGAATTGAAGAACTTAGACGTCGAAACGTTCTAAGGGTCTAGATTGCTACTCAAAACGCTAAGTCCTAAATTCCTAAGCTAGCAGCCGTCTTTTTAGGTCTGATTTTCGTCCCCCTCTTCTGCCCTACGCCTCTGGTTTATATACTCCTTGCCTTGACGGTTCGATCTTTCCATTTTGCCCGGATTTGAGTATATCGGGAATCTTCCATTTTTCTCGATCCTTCCTTTTCTTCCGCGAAAATCTTCTATTTATCTTCAAACTTGCCATTTATTTTCCTTCTGCGAATAAACCGTCAAAACGTTATCGTATCTTTGGGTTAGATTCCGTTAAGATCGCAAGATGGGTTTTTATCGCGTTTTAGGACCTTCAAGGCCGTTCTGCGATAAATCCGTTTTCCGACTTTGTACGGGATCGTTTCCTGATCTGATGCCGTTTTTAATAAATTCCTCGAGCTAATCGTAAGGTTTTATGATTTACTCGACGTTTTTATTAAAAACGCGCTTTTTACGATTTACTCGACTTTTTTATTAAAAACGCGTTTTTTACGATTTTAACGAAAAATCTCGAATAAATCGTATAGCTTAGGAAATGTTCGGTGTTTTGTTTAACCGTTGCCGTTTTATACGATTTCCTCCAGTTCTTTGTCGAGAAAGCGAAGTTTTACGGTTTTTATCGTAAAACTCGAACGATAGGTCGGATCGAGATGGAACGGGAGATCGAGGCTCGGGACATCCAGGAAGTCTCTAGTTCGTCCAATGGCGAACTAAGCCGAGCTGGCTTAGTACGCCCGTGGGCGAACTAGTCGGGAGGGGACTAGTTCGCCCACGGGCGAACTAAGCCAGCTTGGCTTAGTTCGCCGGTGGGCGAACTAAGCCAGCTTGGTTTAGTTCGCCGGTGGGCGAACTAGTCGGAATGGACTAGTTCGCGTTTTACGGCTGTTTCGGTTTTTTGCGGTTTTGTAAAACGATTATTCGAGTTTTATAAAACGATTCTTCGAGTTTTATAAAATGATTCTCGAGTTTTATAAAACGATTCTTCGAGTTTTATAAAATGATTCTTCGAGTTTTATAAAACGATTCTACGAGTTTTATAAAACGATTCTTCGAGTTTTATAAAACGATTCTTCGGGTTTTATAAAACGATTCTTCGGGTTTTATAAAACGATTCCTCGAGTTTTATAAAACGATTCTTCGAGTTTTATAAAAGGATTCCTCGAGTTTTATAAAACGATTCTTTGAGTTTTATAAAACGATTCTTCGAGTTTTATAAAACGATTCTCGAGTTTTATAAATTGTTTCTTCGAGATTTATAAAACGATTCTCGAGTTTTATAAAACGACTTTCCGTTTTAATAAATGACTTTTGCGGAAAGTAATGATTCCAGAAGTTATCGTAGACGTTGATTTCGAGATTACGGTTTTTGACACCAACAGTTAGCCCCCCAGCCTGCAATTTCTTGAGGAAATTTTGCGGGCGGATGGAGTTAGTTTTTAAATCAGAATCTACGGCTAAGATTTGTCTCATTACGAGGAAGAGCTCTTTTTTTTTGTTCTATAAGTATTGGATCATTACTTCTCATATCTTCCACCTCTCAAGTTTCTCTCCAACTTCTCTCTAGAAAATTTTTAAGATGTCTTCTTCCCAAGGTGATCAACAAAACTGTGAGGTCCCATCCAATGAAAACCCTCCGGCACATCCGCAGGATGCTCAGATTTCTGAGTTTCTCTTGTTTCAAGACGAGATGGACCGTATCGATGCTGAGGAAGATGCCGCGTCGGGCGACGTACCTTTGGTAGATCCATCCGTCCTTGCGAAAGAGGTCAAGGCTATCTTGGACGAAACGACCGATACGGCAGCGGATTCCTCGACGGGTGCTACTATCGAACCGTCGGGTGCGCTTGCTGTTTCGCCGCTCCCTGCAGGCGAAAACGTTGCTACTTCTGCTGAGGTCGGAATAGCCGTAGCTCCCGCCACGATAGAGTCGGTTGTGTCTCCGCCCGTGGGCGAACCGGCTGCGACTCTTACCGCCGTTGAATCAGTTACGAATCCTGCCGCAGTTGAACCAGCTGCGGCTCCTACTGCGGCTGATCCGATCACGATTCTGGGGCCTTCTGCTCCGGCCAAGAGGGTGATTGTCTTGGGACTTCCGGCGTTTAGCGCGACGCTGCGGGCTTCAGCAAAAGGCCGCAAGAGAACTCATCCGAACCCTGATGCTCCTGCGAGAAAGAGAACTGTGAAGGGTTTTGAGACCGGAGCTTCGTCTAGCAAGGCACCGAGCTTGACGTCGATGTCGCAGCAACGTACCAAGGTATAGGTTTGTAGATATACGTTTTAAAGAACATATTCGTAGCTGACCATCTTGGTTTTTCTAGTTTGTTTCGTTGATCGATGGGATGATCAAAGAGTGTGGATCCGAAGTTGAGCGTTTAGCCAAGGAGTTAGCCGTGTCGCAGGAGAGGTCGGCTCAGCTCGAGGGGAAACTGAAGGCGATAGAAGATGTGCGTTCCGCGGAGGTGTCTCGATTCGAAGCTCGGATTAGCGATCTGGAGCGCGATCTCGGAAAAAACCGCGGTCTCTCTGATCAAGGCGAAGGATGAAAAGAAATCCAAGGCTTCGGAGCTGCGCAGACTTCAGCGCAAGATGAAGAGTTTCGAGGAATCAGCTGTCCGTGTGACTGAAAGATCTATTCCTGTCGAGGGAACTGATTCCGATCCGACTCTTGCTGCCATAGACATATCTATGCCTGATGCGGACAATGGCGACGACCCGGAGGTTGCTGTCGAGGGCGAAGGTAATGCGATGGATGTGGATGAGGCTCCGCATGCGGAGGATGTTTGAAGTTGCATTCTCTTACGAGACTTTCTTTTAAAAATTAGATTTTTATGTATTCGGCCGAGTGCGGCTTTTGTACTTGTTCGGGACTGGCCTTTTATGGCTTTGAATCCCTTGTTGCTTCGGCAACTTTTTATTTTCGTAATGGACAATCGGTTTTTATTTAAACCTTCTGTTTGGAGTTGATATTGCGGGAGGTCCGCGAGTTGTCGTCTCACATTCCGTTCCCTTAGTGGATCGCCTTGTTCGTTTTCCCGGTTTTAGGATGTTTAGCAAATCGAGTGAGCGTTTAGATATAGACGAAGAGACATGCCTTTAGGATCTCGATTCATGCCTTGAGACGTTAGGGACCAGTGTGCTGGGTTTAGGGCAAGACCTAGGTTTACTTTCGGATTAAGGCTGTGCGATGACTAGTTGGCTTTCGTTTTGCCCGTTGCGATTTTAACCTGATTCCATACAGATTTAGAATCCGCGATAGGTTCTCGGCTTATACGATTCGTCTGGTTGGAACCGAGCATCTCACCGGGAACAATTTCTAAGTTGCCCGGAAGTGCTGACCAAAAGTTTGGATTTCTTTTATAGCGCTATTACCCATGTGTCGGGTGTTCGAGAGCTATCTCTGCGAGATAACTTAAGTTTGTTTAAGACTGTTGCGAGTTCGTTGTGATCAGCAACGAACTATTTTTAAGCGATAGATGTTTGCGTAGTTTGGGCCTTCGCGAAGGATGCGTATGTTAAGAAGTTTTGCGTATTTTATAGTCGCGGACGGACTGTTTATTGTTTTTGAAGAGGAACGTTTTTCCGAACATTGGCGACGTCTCGCTATATTCAGAATTTCGTTTTTTCTTTCGATACGTTTGCTGAAAAAGTTTGAGAAATTTCGAGTTTTGAAATTTTGGGAGTATACGAGTATACGTATACTCACCTACTCCCCCCTTTTGAACGAGGGGGACAGCTGGTCTTGTCTTGAGACAAGATGCCTACGTACCCTTTCGAGGGGATCAAGCCGTCTCGTAGTTCAGTGTTCTGCGGGAGCGCCGCCTAATGATAGTATTTTTTGAGGTGCATCGCGTTCCAGGATCTGGGAATTTTGATGCCCTGCATGATTGCGATTTCGTATGCTCCGGGTCCGACTACTTTTAGACCTTGTACGGTCCCTCCCAGTTTGCTCCTAGTTTACCGGCGTTTCGTTCTGCGGTGTTCTGGAAGACTTTTCGTAAGACTAGCTCGCCTTCGTGAAATCTGCAGTTACGTACGTTTGCGTTATAGTACTTTGCGGCCGCTTGCTGGTAATTTTGAATTCGAAAGAGTGCCTGATCCCGCCGTTCGTTAATCAGGTCGAGTTCGTCGAGAAGCATTAAATTGTTTGCCTCTTCTCTTTCTGGGAGCAGTCTTCTACGTACTCCTGGAAATTCGACTTCCGCGGGAATCATGCATTCCGTTCCGTATACGAGAGCAAAAGGAGTTTCGCCCGTTGCTCGCCTCAGGGTTGTGCAGTGCGACCATAAAACTCCTTCGAGTTCTTTGGCCCACTTTCCCTTTTTGGCATCGAGGCGTTTTTTGAGGCCGTCGAGGATAGTTTTATCAATAGTCCCGGCTTGTCCGTTGCCTTGAGGATATCTTGGAGTCGATTTGGTTAATCGTATTTTCCATTTTTCGCAAAAGGCTTCGAATCTATTCGAGATAAATTGGGATCCATTATCCGTCACGATTTCGTATGGTACTCCATGTCTACAGACTATGTTCCTCCATACGAAACTTTCTACCTGGGCGTCTTTGATGCTTGCGTAAGATTCGGCTTCGACCCATTTAGAGAAGAAATCGGTCAGAACAAGAAGGAAGCGTTTTTGTTTTGACGCGTGCATTGGTCCGACTATATCCATTGACCACCGCATGAACGGGTAAGGTGCCGAGATAGACGAAAGGACCTCGGCAGGTTGGTGAATAGTTGGAGCATGCCGCTGACATTTCTCGCATTTTCGCGAAAAATCTTCGCAATCTTTTACCATCGTCGGCCAGAAATATCCGTGGCGCTGGATTTTTATTGCGAGGGATCTCCTGCCAGAGTGGTTTCCGCCAGATCCGGAGTGCACTTCCTGCATAACCCGTCGTGCTTTCTCCCCTTGCACGCAAGTCATCAGTGGTCCGGAGAACCTCCATTTGTAAAGTTCTCCGTCCATTACGACGTACCGTGCGGCCTGTGTTTTTATCTTTCGGGCCGCCCATTTTTACGATGGAAGTTCTCCGTTGGTTATGTATGCGAGGATTGTTTCCATCCATGGACGATTGAATCCGTAATCGGACTGATCTTCGGCCGGATGGCTTTCCTCCACATCGTCTTCTGGTTCATTGATCAGATTTACGACTATGGGCGGTCCGATGCTAGGGTGTTCGATAAATTCAACGGGAATTATCCTGCTCATACCAGGATCCGAGCTGGATGCTAGGGCGGCCAAGGCGTCTGTCTGGGCGTTCTCCGCTCGAGGAATTCTAGTCAAAGCGAATTGATCGAACTTCTGAGTTAGATCTTTTACCAAGATCAGATACGCTTCCATTCTTTCGTCCCTTGCTTCGTATTCCCCGCTAAATTGACTAGCCACTAGTTGGGAATCGCAGTACGCGTGAAGGTTATGAATCTTCAGTCCGTGAGCTAATCGTAGTCCTGCGATCAAGGCCTAATACTCGGCTTCGTTGTTTGAAGCGTGGAAAATTAATCGGAATGACTGTTCCAATACTTTTCCCGTCGGGGATGCAAGTCGGATGCCAATCCCAGAACCTTGTTTGGACGAGGATCCGTCAACGTACAAGATCCAGGTCGAGTTCGGCTCTTGGTTGGACGTACTTCCCGTCGGGAGTTCCACTATGAAGTCTGCGAGTACTTGTGATTTCGCGCAAGTCTTTGCACGATATTCAATATCGTACTCGCTCAGCTCGATCGCCCATTTTGCTAATCTTCCCGATTGGCTGGGACTGTGCAAAATGGTGTGGAGAGGGAAAGAAGTGGGAACGGCGATGGTGTGAGATTGGAAATACGGTCTCAGTTTCTTTGCGGACATGACCACGGCCAAAGCCAATTTCTCCATCATCGGGTATCGCGTCTCCGCGTCCAGTAGTGTCTTACTTACGTAGAAGATCGGCTTTTGTTCGCCGCGTTCTTCCCGGATAAGGACCCCACTTACGGCGGTCGTTGATACCGCGATATAGAGGAATAATGGTTCTCTTTCTATGGGTTTCGCGAGTACTGGCGGGGTGGCTAGATAATGTTTCAGCTGTTGGAAAGCTTTCTCGCATTCTTCCGACCATTCGAACTTTTTGTTTCCCTTCAATGTCTCGTAGAAAGGTAGACATTTGTCCGTTGATCGCGAGATAAAACGGTTAAGTGCTGCGACCCTGCCGGTCAGTCTTTGTACTTCGCGTTTCATCTTGGGAGAGACCATCTCTATTAGCGCCGTGATTTGTTTCGGGTTAGCCTCGATCCCGCGGTAAGTGACGAGGTACCCTAGAAATTCTTCGGACGCAACGGCAAACCGACACTTTGCCGGGTTCAACTTCATGTTATGAAGGTTGAGCCTCTCGAAACATTCTTGGAGGTGTACGACGTGGTCTTGCTCTTCGAGTGATTTTACGAGCATATCGTCGATGTATACTTCCATCGTTTTTCCGAGTTGTTCGGAGAACATTCGGTTGACGAGTCGTTGGTAAGTCGCGCCAGCATTCTTTAGACCGAAAGGCATCACTTTATAGCAATAGGTTCCACGATCGGCTATAAATGCGGTTTTCTCCCGATCGTCGGGATTCATCATGATCTGATTGTATCCCGAGAAGGCGTCCATGAAAGATAAGAGTTTGTTTCCCGCGGTCGCCTCGACTAAGCGATCAATGTGCGGCAGCGGATAGCTATCCTTCGGACACGCTTTATTGAGATCGGTGAAATCGAAGCAGACTCGAAATTTTCCGTTCTTTTTCTTTACGACAACGGGATTGGCGAGCCAGTCAGGATACCGAACTTCTGTGATTGATCCTACTTTGAGGAGTCTGTCGACTTCGCTGTTGACCGCTTCGGCGTGTTCCGGCCCCAGTTTTCGTCTTTTTTGTTTGACGGGTTTGGATGTCGGGTCAACGTTGAGTTCATGACATGTGATGTTTATGTCGATCCCTGGCATATCTTCCGCAGTCCAAGCGAACATGTTTGAGTTTCGTTTCAGACATGTCAGGAGTTCGACTTTTAAGGTTTCGCTCAGGTTCGCACCGATTTTGACGCAGCGTTTTGGAAAATTTTCGTCGATGCATACCGAGATGACGGGTTCGCAGGTTGGCTCCCGTTTTCCTTCCAAAGCCTCGGCCGCTCGAAACTGCCAGAAGAGTTCTGTTTTATCTTGCTCTGGGGCGTTGTCGAGGGACGTCAACTTTTTTTTATTTTTGGAAGAGATATCGACCAGCAGATTTTTTCGTTTTAAGTCCGCGGCGTAGAAAACCTGCGAGGTTCTTCGATTTCCCCATATGGTCTCGATCCCGTACGGAGTCGGAAACTTGAGACACATGTGGTACGTCGACGGAATCGCTTGCATCGAATTTAACCACGGTGTCCCTACGATTGCGTTATAAGACATGGGTCGGTCGACGACTTCGAATTCGACGTTTTTCACTATGCTCCCGGCGCGAACTGCCAAGTTGATCGTTCCGAGGGTCATGGTGATTTCTCCCGAGAGTCCTACTAGCGGGCTTACGTTTTCCGCGATTTCAGACAGATCGATTTCCATTCTCTCGAGAGTATTTTGAAGATGATATCAGCCGAGATTACGGTATCGACTAATATCCTTGCGACATCCATATTCCGGATCGTCAGCTCGATAACGAGAAAATCGTTGAGAGGTTTGACCGAATCGATCGTTTCTCTTCTCTCGAACGAGATGACGTCGCCGTTCAGATTAGGCATGTTATTTCTCGTTCGTTTTAGCGATTATTGTGTAAGAGAATCCGACCCCCCTTCCTTCTAGCGCCAAACTGTGGGAACCGAAATCCACACTGTCGATTATCCGTCAAATATGGAAACTTAGGATGAAACCCTAATTTTCCCGAGGTCCTGGATCTCTGCGGAAATCACTAAAACAAACGAATTTAAAAGAATATGGATGAACAAAGAAGAACAAAGGAATAAGAACTTTGTATGAAAGCTTTATTAAATGAAGAATCAACAACTGTTACAAGAAGAATTGAAGAACTTAGACGTCGAAACGTTCTAAGGGTCTAGATTGCTATTCAAAACGCTAAGTCCTAAATTCCTCAGCTAGCAGCCGTCTTTTTAGGTCTGATATTCGTCCCCCTCTTCTGCCCTACGCCTCTAGTTTATATACTCCTTACCTTGACGGTTCGATCTTTCCATTTTGCCCGGATTTGAGTATATCGGGAATATTCCATTTTTCTCGATCCTTCATTTTCTTCCGCGGAGATCTTCTATTTATCTTCAAACTTGCCATTTATTTTCCTTCTGCGAATAAACCGTCAAAAAGTTATCGTATCTTCGGGTTAGATTCCGTTAAGATCGCAAGATGGGTTTTTATCGCGTTTTAGGACCTTCCGGGCCGTTCTGCGATAAATCCGTTTTCCGACTTTGTACGGGATCGTTTCCTGATCTGATGCCGTTTTTAATAAATTCCTCGAGCTAGTCGTAAGGTTTTACGATTTACTCGACGTTTTTATTAAAAACGCGCTTTTTACGATTTACTCGACTTTTTTATTAAAAACGCGTTTTTACGATTTTAACGAGAAATCTCGAATAAATCGTATAGTTTAGGCAATGTTCGGTGTTTTGTTTAACCGTTGCCGTTTTATACGATTTCCTCGAGTGCTTTGTCGAGAAAGCGAAGTTTTACGGTTTTTATCGTAAAACTCGAACGATAGGTCGGATCGAGATGGAACGGGAGATCGAGGCTTGGGACGTCCAGGAAGTCTCTAGTTCGTCCAACGGCGAACTAAGCCGAGCTGGCTTAGTACGCCCGTGGGCGAACTAGTCCCGTCCCGACTAGTTCGCCCACGGGCGAACTAGTCGAGTGTCTCCTAGTTCGCGTTGTACGGCTGTTTCGGTTTTTTGCGGTTTCGTAAAACGATTCTTCGAGTTTTATAAAACGATTCTTCGAGTTTTATAAAATGATTCTCGAGTTTTATAAAACGATTCTTCGAGTTTTATAAAACGATTTCTCGAGTTTTATAAAACGATTCTTCGAGTTTTATAAAACGACTCTTCGAGTTTTATAAAACGATTCTCGAGTTTTATAAAACGCTTCTTCGAGATTTATAAAACGATTCTCGAGTTTTATAAAACGACTTTCCGTTTTAATAAATGACTTTTGCAGAAAGTAATGATTCCAGAAGTTATCGTAGACGTTAATTTCGAGATTACGGTTTTTGACACCAACAGTCTGGAGGAAAAAAAGAGGAGGAATTGGAAGAAGAGGAATATGACCAAGGTAGATCCTCAGTCATCATTGATTCCTCACTTCTCAGATGGTGTCAGGAAATCCAGAGTGCACACCAGATGTTTCTCACAGCCTGTTGCAAAGTTTAAAGCACTTCTTATTGCTGAGATGATAGACAAAGTAGAAGAGTCTATAGAGGAAGCTTTCACACAAGAATGATAAAGCTTCAAAGAGTAGACATTGAGACTTGTTTTGGAGCATGTTTCCAATCTCATCCGGACTAAATCAGAGATATCTGATCTCTAAAAGTCAAGCTAATGACTAAAATAAGCCCTGAGTAGGAGTCAACCCTCTGCTAGGTTTGTTTTAAATTTGGTTTTATTTTCATTTATTACTGATTTTTTTTTCATTGATTTCAGTGAAAAAAAGGTGAGCAGTAACACCGACACTGTATCAAAAGAATCGATTGACACTATGTAAAAGAAATCTATCGACACTATGTCAAGGAAACTGATCAACACCGTAGCAGTCCCGTCGAGCGACACTTTAGCAGCGTTACTATCCAAGGAAGTACGAGTTTCCACACGAATCGACGATGGCTAGCTATCATCGATCGACAAAGCATCAAGAGTATCGGTTTCCACTTAAGTTTGTTGATCAATACTCATATCCAAGTCAGGTATACAGTCTTCCTTGTTAATTTAGTATTTATGATTTATTCTTCCACCGATCTTAGACTACATAACGCTGGTGACAGTATTGTTTAAGTCTAGGGGAGGTTTGCTAATATTATTTTTTATTTTGAGTTTTATTCCTGTTATAAAAAAAGAAAATAAAAAAGACCTAAGGAAAAAGATTACCATCTTATCAACCGACGAGGACATGTCAATATCGATCGACACAATGTCACCTGCGACGATCGATGCATCCTTTTACACATCGATCGATACTCAGCCCGGTCAGGTATAACGTTCTTCCTTGTTCAATTGAGTTCTTTTGATTTAATTCTTCAACATAACTCCGACTGTGTTACACTGGGGACAGTGTAATTTAAGTCTAGGGGATGTTTACTGATATTTGTTTACTATAACTCTTGTTAATTTTTTTTTCAAAAACTCAAGAAAGGAATGATGATCTTATTGATTTTACTTGTTATCTAACCACTCTTTAGCACCATTCTAGATTTACTGATTACAGATAGTACTAAAGATGCTAAAGTGGATCAACTTGTCAACTATCCACACTTGCTTAGATTGGTTGAAGGAACCAACACTGAATTTTAACATTAAACCTGACACAACTGCTTGTCTTGGGGCTTGGTATACATGGGATCAGACTCTTCAACCAAGTCTGGAAGGTAAGCCTTGTGTAGATTATCACATTTTCTCTCTATATTTTCGATCCTAGATATTTAATTAGAGATTTAGTTTATAAAAAACTGAAAAAAATAAAAAGAAAAGAAAAATATATTAATAGGTTTAGTTAGGTGGAATCAGAACATGACTTGGTGGCTACAACCATTAAAGCTTGATTCATAACGATTCCAACAAAAAAGATTTGAAGGAGACTTTGTGGCAACCACCATTAAGGCTTGTTTCATGGAAGCCTGTTCAATCTTGGTTAAAAATCATGCCTTAAAAGCATATTTTGACTCAAGAGAGAAATTAGAAGAGAGAAAAGATAGAAACTAACTTTTACCTACAGATCCAGATACTTGTTTGAGAATGCTTGCAACCTGTGATCGATACTCTCAAGGTAAAGCCTGCACTTTTATTTATTTTAAGAAATGAGGTTGGTTGAGAAGAATGTCAGATAGTATTTGCTAAGTTGCTAGCTAGATGAATTTGGTTGTTAAGCTAGGATAAGGTATAATGTGCTTTTGTGATTAGGACTTTTTAGATGTGGATTGCAATAGTGTAGAGGTGATGATTTCAAAGTTTTTAAATCTGTGAGTCCCTGCTCTTTTTAAACTTCTTTTAGAGAGACTGTATGTTTGTTTTGCTTGACGACAAGCAAAAGGGTAAGTCTGGGAGAGTTGAAATACCATGATTTTGACTCACTTTTAGTCATGTTATATGAGTGTTTTAATAACTATTTATTATAGAATAGAATATTTTTAAAGTATTTATAGGTTCAAGTATGTTTTGGAGAAATATTGTGATTTTGTTGTCTTTTGGAGCCTTTTGAGTGCACAACTGCATAGACATGTCAGATGTTTAGCTATGGATGGAGACCTTACAACCGATAGATTTCGACCATCTTTTGACACAAGATATAGCTTTGAGTTATATTTCCAATGCCACAAGTTTGAGGGAAATCAGCATCCTGTAGCAGAAGTTATGCCCGTTTTACTGAAGAATGGTCAGTCTGTCCACTACAAGAAAACTCGTCCATTACTAGGACGGGTTTTCCTCGTTAGTTCCTAGTAAATGGCCTTTTACTAGGAACTTACGAGGAAACGCGTTTCCTCGAAACACGTTCATCGTAAAGCCATTTTCCTCGTAAGGTCGTAGCGAATTTACGAGGAAAGATTTCCTCGTAAAGGCGTGGTAATATTTTCCTCGTAAGCTTTCCTCGTAAGCTCGTAGTAAACATTTCCTCGTAAGGTCGTAGTGATGCATTACGAGGAAATTACTAGAACAGTTTACGAGGATATTACTTGGAACAATTTACGAGGATTTTGCTTGGAAATGTTTTTTTCCTATTAAAAAAAAATAATTACAAATAATTAATTTATTTTTTAAAAATAAAAAAAATCAAATTATAAATAAAAAAAATAAAAAATAAAATATTTTATAAATAACTAAATAATATACAAAAATATACAAATAAAAATAAAAGAAACTACGGATGCTGCTAGTGAAATTGCTGAACGAACCGGTCGTCGTCCTGGCTCGGCAAATCCTCTCCATAGTTGGTTGCCGGCTGTGACTGTGATGGCGAAGGATGTTGCGTACTTGGAATCCCTGCACGTTCCCGTCTCTGACAGAGACGCAACAGCTCCTGCACTTGCGGGTTTCCAACCGCCATAATGTCGAGGATATCGGTGAGAGAAGTGACATTCTCGGTGAGCGAAGTCACTTGAGACTGCGTCGCCTGCAACTCCGAGCGCAGCTGATCATTGACATCGTGCTGCTCCTGATGATAAGACGATCTCGCTGCAGGGACATCGTTAACGAGCCAATCCCGATGATACGCCCCTTTTTCCTAGGGGCGACCTGAAAATAAAAATATTAATAACATTAAGAAAAATTTAAAAAATATTAAAAATTAATAGTAAAACAAATTATTTACCTCCTCGTAAATTTTATCCACGTCAACAGTGGATAATATGACTGGAGACCCAGTCTGCTGAGTCAGCTGGGTCTGGCGTTCGTCAACTCGGGCAACAAGCTCGTTGTAGATCCGCTCGGAAGCAGGATCTACAAACTGCCTAGCCTTGTTCCGGTGGGTCCTCTCGTAAAGGTCTTTCAGAGATGGAAGAACTCCTGTCTCCTTAGCCTAAAATTAATTAATAAAATTAAATATTAATTTGGAATATATTCAAATAAAATAAAAATTAAATTGATATTAAAAATCATCTTACCATGTCTAGACGAACTCCCCTGTGAGGTTTTCGACCCGTGGTGTGAAGCACCTTCGTGTTGCCATGCTCGTCCTTGGTCATGCGGTTCCCGAAGTTTGTGTTGGAGGTTCTGACCGAGTCCGGCAACGTCCAATAGCTGATGAGGCCATCCCACACCGTGGTTGTGAGGCAATCAGGTTTCCCGGCCTCGTAACCATCCACCTGATTTAAAAAAAAAAATAGAATTAAAGTCAATATATAATATTTTTAAAACTATATATATATTATAATTTATAAATCTATACCTCATAGTCGCCCTTCCAGTTGTAGACCGTGTCGAGCAATCGTGCTTTTGCCTTGGCCTCAAATTCCTTCTTCACTCGCTGGTGAATCCCAATAGACCAGCGATACTTTTGCTGTAAGCAGAAAAAATAAAAGACGGATTAGTTCAATTATATTAATAATTTAAAATAATTACAAAATAAATTAACAAACTAAACTTACAGCGAACGATTTGAACCACGTCTTTTTTGTGTGGCTCGCCGTCATCTTCCAGTTTGGACCTGGATCGGGAAAGTATCCCTTAATACAGTCTGTGACGCTAGATCCGACACTATTGTCACAACCAAACCTGGAAAGACACAAAATAAATCATTAACTAGATTAACTTCTAAATATTTTGTTAATTAAGAAATAAATAAATAAAAAATTTAAAAATTAAAACATACCATAAAATGTTTTGGCCGTTCCGTCGGTAAGGATCTAACTCTGCCAGCCCTTCTCTGGCTGGAAGGGCCAAAATATCCTCCACCGTGTACACCGCAAATGGTGCGTTCGGCGGCACGTGCAAATTGGGATGATCCCCGACCGGTGGAGGAGGAGGAGGAGGAGGAGGTGGCTGCTGACACCGGGATGCCGTAGAACCTCCCTGAGTCTCGGGAACTGCCGAAGATGAACCACCGGGACCTGACGAGGAAGAACCCGGACCATCCTGACGCCCAAACATATCTCCGTAGCTTATCCCCTCGAGAGTCGACGCCCTCTTAGCAGCAGCCTTAGCAAGCTTGCTCTGTCTAGGCATCTATATTTAAAAAAAAAAAATCAAAACATTAATTCTCGTATAATTTAAAAAAACAGTAACTAAAAGTAAACTAACATAATCTAAATTACCTAAACTAACCACCTAATCTAAATTCCCTAAACGAACCACCTAATCTAAATTCCCTAAACTAACCACCTAATCTAAATTCCCTAATCTAATCATCTAACTACGGATTAGAGAGAACCTTTAGAGGACTTAGAGAGAAGGTTACTAGCAAATGAGAAACCAGATTGCTCGCGTATATATAAAGAATTTTGTTTCCTCGTAAAGCCTTAGTAACATTACTAGGACCTTACGAGGAAATAGCTATGCCCGTGTTTTTATTTCCTCGTAAGGTCCTCGTAATAGCTGTACTAGGGCTTTACGAGAAAAACCCTTTACGAGGAAATAGCTATGCCCGTGTTTTCTATTACTAGGGCTTTACGAGGAAAGGTTTTAATAATCCCTAAACTCGAAACCCCAAACCCCAAACCACAATTTCCCTAACTTATAACCTCTTCTACAACCAAACTCCTAACCTCTTCTACACATAAACCTCAAACCCCAAATGCAAATTGATTTTGTGATTAAACAAAATTAAAACATATATATATAATCCAAATTGATTTTATGATTAAACAAACTTATAACACATACATAATTCATTCTGATACATTGTCGTAATCACTTGAAACATCATCATTTTCTAAAAACTCGCCGTCTACACCTTCGTCCGTTGAGTGATCAGGAACATCTTCGTATTGACGATTATACGGATCAATGAGTAGGATGTCATCAATTTCTGCTTCAGCTTCCTCGATATCATTGGTTTTTTCTTCTTGTAATGGTGGTTCTTCTCCAGCGATTATTCTTCCTCGAGGTGTAACTTTGATAACAGCTAACCAGTTTATTCCCGAGGTAGTAATCCGAGGGTATGGAATGAAGCAAACTTGATCTGCTTGGGAAGCTAATATGAAAGGCTTGAACTTGTTGTACCTACGAAAAAAAAGATCAATACATAAAAATTAAGTGATATTGAAAACCTTGATATTAAAAAAAAAAGAATTTGGTGTACCTTCGTCCACCGTTGACATCAACTACACCGTTCTTGTTAATCCGAACACCTCTGTTTACGACGGGGTCGTACCTGCAACAAAAAATAAAATACATTAGACTTACTTAATTTGTGGTAATGTATGCATACAATTTAAGTAATAAATAAATACCTGTTTCCTCAACCACTTGATAAAGTGTTGATCTTTCCTTTTCTCTAATTCAGTTGTCGATATACCAGGTATTGCTTCCTCGACTTGAGTCTCAAATTGACTGTAAATCATATATGTTATGTTATATATTCAATATTCAAATATATATATATATATATATAAGTGTGTATGTTTATATATTTACCTTTCAAAATAAGCAAGCAATGGATGCTCGCAATTAAGAAGAATATAAAGGTGTGCACTATGGACGTCTTCATCACTCGACCACCAAACCTCTTTCAATTTCCCACCCAATCGCCCAATTTGAAAAAAGATGTCTGGAACATCGTCTTCCATATATGTCGGCACGACACCACCATCATCATATCTTCTTGGAGCTCGTTTCCTTGTATGTACTTTCGGTGCAAAGTAGTAGGAAGTGAAATGTGATGTTTCTTCCGTCAAACTTCCTGCAACAATAGAACCTTCAACTCTTGCTAGGTTTTTGGCTTTTCCTTTCAAAGTTTTCATGGCCCTTTCATACTGATACATCCATCCATAATGCACGGGTCCACGAAGTAATGCCTCATACGGGAGGTGGACAACTAGGTGNAAAGTAGTAGGAAGTGAAATGTGATGTTTCTTCCGTCAAACTTCCTGCAACAATAGAACCTTCAACTCTTGCTAGGTTTTTGGCTTTTCCTTTCAAAGTTTTCATGGCCCTTTCATACTGATACATCCATCCATAATGCACGGGTCCACGAAGTAATGCCTCATACGGGAGGTGGACAACTAGGTGTTCCATGACGTCGGAAAAGGTTGGCGGGAATATTTTCTCCAAGTTGCAGATTAAGACGGGGATGTTTTCATGAAGTTGTTGGACAACTTCCACTTTAAGAGTGCGGGTGCTCAGATCCCTAAAAAAATGCTCCAATTCCTATATATATTTACAAAAACAAACATTATCCACATTAGTATATATATATGTATAATCATATCATCGTATTATATTAATTAATTACCTGAAAGTGCTTCATGTACTTTTGCCGGTAGTAGCTCCGCAAACGCAAAGGGAAGTAGTCGCTGCATGAAGACATGAAAATCATGGCTCTTCATCCCGGAGAACTTTTGCCCTTTCTCAACACATCTTGAGAGATTTGAAACATACCCATCAGGAAACTTCACTTCTGAAGTTACCCAGTTGAACAACGTAGACTTTTTTTCTGATGACAGTCTGAATATCGGAACTGGAACTTACCCATTGCTTTGTATATGTAGCTCACTCCTTGAGCAGATATCGGGTAAGTCCAACCTTGATTTTACGTTGTCTTTCGTCTTCCCTGGGACATTCAATATAGTGTTCATGATGTTCTCAAAAAAGTTCTTCTCTATATGCATCACATCGAGGTTGTGGCGCAAAAGAAGATCTTTCCAATATGGCAATTCCCAAAATATA
>CAKOAT010150709.1:191964-205804 GCA_932364175.1 Eruca vesicaria subsp. sativa
CAAATGAATCACATATGGTGGTATTTATAGAAATTTTCGAATCTGAGCATTTACTAGGAAATTGCTAGGAAAAGTAGGTACAAAACACGTTTTTGATTAATATTCGATATTTTCTATCCATTTCCTCTTAATTTCGTAGTAACAAATCTTTTCCTCCTAATTTCGTAGTAAACAATTACTAGGACTTTACGAGGAAAAGCTTTACTATGAGTTTACGAGGAAAATAACTTTTTCCTCGTAAGGGCCTCGTAAATTTACTTCGAGTTTACGAGGAAATTCATTTCTCGTAAGTTTACGAGAACTTTACGAGGAAAAGTGGTTTCCTCGTAAACTCGAAGTAAACTTGTAGTATTTTTACGAGGAAATATTTTCCTAGTAAACTTTCCTAGTAATGCCTTAGTTTTCTTGTAGTGGTCTCACGAGAGCAAGCTGTCGAGAAGATAAAGGAAAATATATCGATGTAGCACTATTTGTATCGATCAATATGAATACCAGAATCCAGACCGAGTTTATTTCAAAACCAACTTGAGCCCAGGAGTTACCACAATTTACCATAATGACCCTGGACGACTAGAAATCCTATTTATGTGTTTTGTAAGCCATTGTTGACGGCTAAGCTTTCTTTTGTTTGTTGTTCTAAGTTCTAGGAGAGAAGGGAGGAAATATATCAGAGTCCTCTTGGAAATCCTTTGGTTCTTTGGTTTTTGATATTTTTTATCTATGCTATTTATCTATTCATCTATAATTTATGTGACAAATTTTATGTCTAAATAAATCCACTTGTTAGGTTTAGGGTTCAAATAGGTTAGCGGGATTAACCCCAACTATATGGTTTCTTATTGTGATATTTATTAATAGGATGTTCTTAATGCCTATGTTCTAGATTAGCTAATTGAAACCTGAATCTAGAAGTTTTAATTTTTTAATTAAACTTTAGACAGTTCTAAATATCATGAATCTATTCTGTAAGGCAAGAATTTGTTAGAGATTAGCGAGAGCCTGATCTAGGTATCTTTAGTGAGTATAATTAACTTGCTCATAAATCTTAACTATCCGCGTCGATCGATATTTCATCAGAAATCGGTCTACATCGTGAACAGTGAATCGATTGATATTCATATAGAATAATCGATCGACACTGCTACTGATCGAACGCTCTTGTTTGGGGTCAATATATCTAGTTAATAGACTTATTTAGTAAAGCGAATGCCCAATGAATTTGTTATTTAGTTGTTAAGCTCTTCAGTATCATGCATACAATTGTTTAGCACCTATATGATTATAATCTCCAATACCTGAATAGAAACCCTAGATCTAGCAACCATCCTTCCATCAAACAACTCTTTGCCAAGCTGAACAATTGTTTGTTCATCTTGTTTACTGTTTCATTTATTGCTTGCTATATTTATTGTTTAATAATTTATTTACCTTTTTATTATTTACTTTCCTAGATTATTCATAACTGTTTAGATATAATTGGTTCCCTAACTCATTGTGGATTCGTCCTTAAGTACTGTAGTTGAATCTCTTATTTGAGAGAGTAAACTCACTTCTTAGGGTAATTTGAGTGGTATCAATTACCACAAGCAACAAGTCGAGCCTTATACCTTTCAGTTGATCCATCTGAGTTATACTTTATTGTGAATACTCACTTGCATTCAAACACCCGCTTGCCATAAGGCAAATTTCAGTTGACCACGTCTTATTCTTCTCTTGAGCCTCGATCTCAACCTTCATTGCTTCTCGCCATCTTGGACATTTCATTACTTCAGGAAATGTCCTTGGCACAGTCTCTGCTATTACACTAGCCAAAAACCCTTTATTTTGAGTAAGAAAATCTATCACAATTCACAAAATTCTCAATTCCATATTCTGAACTTCCATCTGGATTCACAGTAGATAAAGACATAGGAGCAGGAACCACTGTGTTAACCGCATAATCATGTAACCTAACAGAAACTTATGTCTTTCTCATACCATGTCTGAACGTTGTATATGATGCACCAGTCTCCACATATGTGTCTCTCGAAGGTTCAGATTGTGTTCCTTCCCACCATGGGTCACAACTACAGCCTATGTTTCATTTTCAGTCGCTTCCTCTGACATAATTATTGGTTGGTGCACATCATTCGCAACAACTCTTGTGATTTCTTCAGGTACTATGTCACACACTATGTCACTTATTTCAATAGCTTCTTCAACTCTCCTCTCAAATCCAGACTCATCCATAAAATGAGAAATATGAGTCAATCCATCATGTATAAACCCGTTTGGTTCTCTGTTAGTTTCAAAGAAGGGGAATTTATCTTTGATGAAAGATACATCTCGAGAGAAAAAATCTTTTCTTGTTTCTAAATCCAACATAGTCCATCCTTTCTTTGTATAAGGGTAACCAATAAAAACACACTTTCTACTTTGACTAGCAAACTTGTCTCCGTGACATTTCTGATTGTGAGCATATGCAAGACATCCAAAAACCCATATATCATTTTATGTAGGAGCCTTGCCAAACAACATCTCATAAGGACTTCTTTCTTTTTGTATCTCACACAGAGTCCCGTTGATTAAATGTGATGCACCCAACTCACATTGACCCAAAAACTCTATATGCAAACTCGATTGAATTCTCAAAGCTCGTACATCATTTAGTATATGCCTATGTTTCCTCTCAATTCTTCCATTCCGCTGAAGTGTACCCACACACGATGTTTGATGAATCACTCATAATCTATAAAAGTATTCTCTCATCCTCTAGAACTTACTACCATTATCACTTCGTACTATCTTCACCTGCTTATAAATTTGTCTCTGAACTAAAGAAAATAAATTCATTAGTTTTTTCAACTCAAGTCTTGTCCACAAGAAGAAACACCCAAACAACTCTAGAATATTCATCTACAATCGTAAGGAAATAAGAAAGTTCATTCAAGCTAGGTGTCTAATACGGTCCCCACAAATTAAAATGTAGCATCTCAACGCACTCTTTGTTTTTGTTCGAACTCAGGGAAACTTACTTCGACATTGCTTTGCTGTGAAGCATATGTCACGCCCAGATAATCCATTCCTTCCAATATCGACACCAGGTAACTTCATAATTATCTTTTCAGAGGCATGTCCCATCCACCTATTCCAAACTTCTAAGGATTCCTCCTTAGCCTCTCTTCTAATACTTCAAAGATGTTTAATACCTTGAAGAAAATACAGTCCTCTTCTTTCACATGTTCCAATCACCATCTGCACACCAACATCATATAGAAGACATCCTATCTTTGAAAACAATACAATGCAATTTAACTCATCAATCAATTGTGACACAGAGATAAGACTACACTTCAAATATTCAACAAAAAGAACTCGTGTCAACCTCAACTTCTCTGTTAAAATAATACTTCCTTTTCGGTCAGAAACTACAGTCTTTTCATTAGGTAATCCAACCAAGCATAGTGAGACTCTGTAGACATCAACAAGAGAGCTCAACGTACATGTCATATGATGTGAAGCTCTACTATCAACCATCTACTTATCCTTGAATATTTTTTCACTGGAGACATTATATGATTCTGGTTTAAACAAAGAATCACCCAAAATTTGTTTTCATTACTCTTTCTTAAAACCATTTTGGCATAGAAATCTATATGCATCGTAACTGTGTGTGACACAACTGGTGTGTGTGTGTGTGTGTGTGTGTGTGTGTGTGTGTGTGTGTGTGTGTGTGTGTGTGTGTGTGTGTGTGTGTGTGTGTGTGTGTGTGTGTGTGTGTCATTAAAATCATTTGTCTAAGTAAAGCGTCTTCCGCAACTTCTTCTTGAACACCTCTAAGATTATTTTCCGCAAATCTATTCTTATTAAAAATCTTCTGTTCCATCATCCACTAACCAAACAAAAACTCAACATACTCAAAGAATTTCAAAATTGATTCACAGATCTCAAAATCAACAAATCCAAAATCGATGTACAATACCCGATGACTAGTAACCATAAACAGTATCGACGAACGGTAACTAATGAACATTATCCAATGAACAGTACCATCATGAACAGTATCCAGTAAATAGTACCGCCGTAAACAATACCTGAAACCAATAATCACTTTCCACAAATCCAATGAACAAGAAATCCACCTTTATCTCTGATACCATAAAGATATGAAATTTCTTTGTATCAATTCTTATTCACCTTTACAAAATGATCTCTGGACTACAGATAGAAACCCTAAAAGTATTAAGAAATATTTACAATCTTAATCCATAACTATAGAATAATTGCAATATATCTTAACAGAATTTCTACTTCAGAGTATTAACAATGCATGAATTAAATCATCAAAAGGTAAAGTACAATGATGAAATTGTCGTATGAATACTCATCATGATTTTCTGATCTTAAGAAGAGGACTTTGAAAGAGATGATCTTCAAATGGGTTAAAAACAAGACACATATATGTATTGCATTTCGTGCAACATGTGAATTGAATTTGAAACATGTTTGAACTCAACCTTGGTCGCAGGAGAGTAAAATGTTTAATTGCACCAATTTTCATTCTTCAAAACGTAAAATAATTTTCATTCTTCTTTGGCGTTTTTTGTCATGTCCTGGTGTGATGAGACGGATACTTCGAACTAGTTCAGACGTCAAAGATGAATTAGCAACAATTCATAGAAGTAACATAATATGACCCTATACTATTATTCTTACGTCATAAGTTATATCAGACTTATTTACTATTGTTAAGAGTTCTCAGAATTACAAAATCACTTATAATACTTTTTTAAATTAAAAATGGGGAGTTTGAAATGATTTGACTTTCAATAAATTTTTATATGATTTTATATGAATTATTAGATAAATTGAACATTTTTGCAAATAATCCAAAACATTAGTGAATTAATTGAGAAAAACTATTACAGTCCTAAGGTTTAACTTATTATGGTATCAAAGTTTTTGATTATAAGGTTTCTATTATTTACCTTTTTTATATCATTGACTTTATTTATTTCAGTTTTTTTTTTAATATAAGTTTCTTGGACTTCCAACTTAAAATCAGTTGGCAATTAGTGGATTGGCCTAATTCTTTTATATATTACTTATGTCACATTCATATTTCCGATGTTAGATCTTCTCTCCTATACCCTCTCTCGAGATAATGGTGGATCTAACTATTAATCTCGAAATCCATCATACCCCCCTCCGAGATAATGCTCTTTTTTTTCTAGCTATCTCAGGGAACTAAGCCTTTTATGGGCCATCGGCTAATGGGATGATCGGGTCACTGTCCGAGCCGGATTAATCGATCAGGGTGTGGACCGGATCTGATACCATGATAAATTTCTTGGGCTTTCAACTTAAAATCAATTGGTAATTAGTGAACTGGCCCAAGTATTCATATCCCATTCATATTTTCGATGTGGGATCTTCTCTGCATTTTTTTCTAATTTCTATGTTTTTTGTATAAATTTTTATTTATTTTACCATCTAGAAAACTTTGATAAATAGTCACGTGCTTTAGAGTTCTTTACGTTTTTACCGATGGTTTTATATACATATATTTTCTTATAGTTATATCTTATGTTTAACATTTATTTTGTTTTAGATGGTTTTTATGGCTTTGTTGAAAAGAACAAAGAAAAATATATGCAAACGTATTTTGGGTTTTAGGATGGTGATGTCTTTTCAACATAGAACATTTGGTTTATACTTTTATATAAATAGTTAAAACTGGAAAGCAAAGGATGTTCTTTTGGATTGTGGTGTTTTTATATCCAAATACAATATTTTGTAAGAAAATGTTTTCATGTGGATGTTTTTTTTTTTTAACACCAAATATATTAAAAAGGAACAGTCCAACCGAAGAGTTAGTTGGCCGACGCCAGACACAAAGCTGATTTAGCAAGGGATTCAGCTTGAACATTCAAATTCCTGGAAATAAAGGTAAAAACAATGAAATCAAAGGAGAGGGATAGATGCTTGATGTCCCATGTGATTCTATAGAGATCCGTCGGATGACACTTCGAGGTGATGAAAGCAATTAATGCTTGGCAATATGATTTTATGCAGATTCTTGTAAAACCCTCTTCAAGGGCGTTGACGAGAGCCGATCGAATGGCGAGAGTCTCGGCTACCAGTGGTGATGAGATCTGTCCAAATGTCGCAGTACCCTATTGTAAGCAATCGTTTTATCCGTCCATGAATATCCAACTGCAGCCTGATTTGGGAGTCGTCGCCTGCCACGCCGCATCTGTGAAGCAAACTACACTCACCGCGCTCGCATTCACATGAAGAGTCTGATGGTGCTGTAAATGAGGAGACAGAGGAGCTGATTTTGCAGAGGACCATTCTCTTGCAATCCTAGTGGATTTAGAGAGGATTTGAGCAGGTAGAGAATCTCTGCTTTCGAAGATAAGATAGTTTCTCGCTGTCCAAGTTCCCCAGCAAATCCAAGGGAATAGATTTCCGATCACTCCCAATGGTGGAAGGTTAGAGTGGCTTGAAGAAACTAAAAAGGCTTCACTGAACGAAGCACAATCTGGTGGACTGAAGTTAGATTTCCAGATGTGTGAGGACCATACCTGTCTAGTGAAAGGGCAGTGCAGGAAAATATAATCAGTGGTTTCTGTCTCTCCGCAGCGACGACAAGTGAAATTATAACTGAGGCCTCGCTTTGCTAAATTTTCTCTGGTAGCAATAGCACCCTGGACTATCTTCCAGAGAAATAAGTGAAGCTTGGGAGACACTTTACTCGAACAGATAGCCTTATAAGTGTGTTGATCGGTCATAGGAGCATCTCTGTGTCTAGTTGCAGCAACAAAATATCAAGATTTTGCAGAATATACTCCTGACTTTGCAGCTAACCAGACAAAAGAGTCCGAAGATCCCGTGATACTTGGTTTAATACTCAAGATTTTAGGTAAGTATTGTGGACGTAAACTCTCAATCCTTGTCACATTCCACTCCAAGCTTCCTCTACACAATAGATCAGCCCCAACCAAATCCTGATGTTCCTCTTGTACAGGTCCTATAGGTCTCGCCGGGGTTCCTGGACTCAGCCATGGATCTTTCCATATATTTTTGCTTTCACCATTTCCAATGGCTTTGCTCATATTAGTTAAGAGAAGATCTCTCCGTTTTAGAATCCCCCGCACCCGTGGGAAGCAGCTTTCGTGGTTCCACCTGGAGAAAGGAAGCATTGTTGCAATATTTTCCACGCAATACTCTGGATAATAGACAATCCAGTTTGGAAACAATCCTCCAGGCATGTTTTGCGAGCAAGGCTATGTTGAAAGCATGGATGTCTCTTAATCTAAGACCTCCTGCAGCTTTAGGTGCCATGATTGTCTCCCATGCCACCCAACACATCTTCTTCTAGTCCGGCGAGGTACCAAAATCTTGTAAACACAGACTGTATCCGGTTACATAGGCTCACCAGTAATTTGAAGCAAGTCATTGCATAGGATGGGACCAGAGAGATAACCGACTTCAGCATCATGAGTTTGCCCGCACTTGAAAGTTTTCTAGAGGCCCAACTAGCAGCCTTTCGCCTTATACGCTCAACGATGTTAGTGAAAAGGTCTTTTTTTGCCCAGAATGTTCCGGGAGCCCTAAAAATTTTCCTACTCCTCCCTCTTGTTCAATCCCGAGGTGTAGTTTAACACGTTGATGTATTACCTGCGGGTCTTAGCTGAAAAAGAGATGGAAGATTTGGATGTATTAATCCTTTGACCAGAGAAAATTTTATACTGATGTAGAATGTCCATCAGTGTGGAGCAGCTCTTATCATCCGTGTTTAGAAAAAACATAGTGTCATCCGCGAATAATAAGTGGTTTACTCATGGAGCAGCAGTAGTCACTCTGAGCCCCGTCATATGGCCACTGTGTTGCGTCCGTCGGCATAAAACCGATAATACTTCTCCACAGAGAATAACGATGTAGGGTGACAGCATATCTCCTTGCCGTATCCCTCTCGACGGGTAGATTTTGCCGTGTACTGAATCATTGACTAAGAAGGAGCATGAAAAAGATTTCACACACTGCATGACCTGGTTCACAAAAGGAGTTGCGAAACCGAAGCGAGACAAACACATTTTAATGAAGTGCCATTCAAGCCTATCATATGCTTTGCTCATATTCGTTTTCACCGCCATGGAACAACGTATTACCGCTTCGAACATCTTAAGCATATGGAGAATTTCGTGCATAATGAGTACGTTGTCGGAGATGGCTCTCCCTGGTACGAAAGCTGATTGCGTTTCGGAGATGATATCCTGAAGAATGGGTTTGAGTCAGAGTGAAATTATTTTGGTGATGACTTTGTAAGAGACGTTGCACAAAGCAATCACTCTATAGTCTAAAACCAACTTAGCTCATGTTATCTTTGGTATGAGATGGATGTGCATGGTGTTAGTAACCGGCGAGAAACAACCTGTCCTGAAGAAGGATTGGATTTCCGAAGTTAAAGCTTTCCCTATAATGTTCCAGTTCGAGTGAACTTGCGGAAAACCCGTCCGGGCCTGGTGTTTTATCCGGTTGTATGAGAAACAGAGCATTTTTAACCTCAGCAGCATCAGGGATAGAACATAGTCTATCACTAGTACTCTCCGAGACAGAAGGCGTGAGTGCCAAATCAACAATTCGACATGTAGTTGCTTCTGTGTTGGCCGTGTCTTCTGAAGAGAAAATGTTTGCGAAGTATGCAGTAATTTGTCCAGAAATTTGTTCTTCTTCGAAGTAGGCTATACCGGTAGAATCTTCGATCACCGTCATTCTGTTACCAGCTCGCCTTCCTTTGGCTACCGTATGAAAGTAACCTGAGTTCTTATCTCCCAAAGATAGCCACATTATCCTACTTTGCTGTAGCCAAAACTCCTTTTCTGCTCTGTAAGCTATCATAAGCTCTGAGTTGAGCACTGCTATGACATTGTCGCTCCTCTGAGGATCGGACATAGCCTTATATAATCGCATTTCATCTTACTGATCGCTTCCTTGCTGTTAAGATGTTGTTCTCGTGTCCAAGTGGAAATGGATCATGTGCACATTGCCATACGAGTATCTACCGAAGCCTCTGAGTTCGTGTTCCAGATTTCCGCAATAATTTCTTTGACTCCAGCATTCTCTCAAAGTCTACGGTCATATCTAAAGAGACGTTTCCTCTGGCGTTTCGCTGAGTCAAAGACTTCGATGATCGGTCAGTTCACGAGTTGACATGAGACGATGGAGTTACACAACTATTACAGTATTCTTTACCAAATTAGTGATCTTGGGGATGTATAAAATAATTAAAGGCCTTGGGGTAGGGTATAAATGTCGTAAAATGATTTAAAGATTACTCCCTCTCTTTTAAAAAGCTGTATATTTTATTTATTTCAGACATATTAAAAGAAAATATAAAATTTTGATTACCAATATATCACCTGTTTTGTATCTAACAGTTTTTTTTTTATAATTTTTAACCAACAGAATTTTAATAAACACAATTAAGTTTTTTAAAATTTAGAATTTATCATTAACTAATACATTAAAAATGTTAAAAAATGTAGTTTTCTTAAACAAATATATTTTTCTAGAACATGTATCTTATTGAAACAGAAGGAATATCAAATCTCACACATAAGTTTTACGGAGTTGACCTTTGGAGAAGCTAATCAAACATGGACTTCCGATCGATTTATGTTTTGTAAATTTCCAGCCACAAAATATCAAACATTTACTTTGTCCTAGTGGTATAGTCACAAGATTATAACCTTCACATCTGTATCCAGGTTTGATCCCTTTCTAACTCACATTTAAAAAAAAAAAATTAGAAAAGTGGCCAAACTTTTTTTTCCTGCTTCTAGTTTTAAAAATACTAGGACTGGTTCTGCGTGTTACCTTGTATGAATTTGCGGGATGGTGCTTTGAAATCTCACAACTATGGAATTGTAAATATATTTTCTTGTAATTATTAGGAAAACAGCATTTTTATAAGTTATACATTTTGTATAAATTAGCCTATACAACTAATGAATGAATTTTGTATATAAAAAAAACAATGAACTAATTGAGAGATGGTTGATCAAAAAAAAAATTGAGAGATGTTATTATATTTCTGAAGTTTCTTCCATATTTATCAAATATTCTAGCTAATCTGAGATGAAGCGTGGACATCTATTCTATTAATTTTGCAACATGACCTATTGATGAATGTTGATTCCAATTTAAAATGTACATCTATAATATAACTGCATAACATAAAATATAACTACATTTAAGTGTAAATACACGGAACTGTGCAACCTCCTATCCGAAATTCAGGATACCAACTTTTTCCTTTGCCATTATTTCTTCTTTTTGGGTTTATTGAATACGATTTTAACCTATATTATTTTTATTATATTACAGTTATCACTGAAATCTGTTACATTATATATACATGAGCCATGACTGTGATATTAGCATATTATTCAGTTACTTTTGCTCATTTTTTCAGTAATGTATTCCATCCAAATTATTTCTTTTATGTTATTTAAAAATCTCAACTTTTTTGATAGAAATAAATATTCATTTAAATTAATTTAGACAGGATTTAAATGAGTTATTTTGTTTTTTTTTTATTAAATGTTAGTTTACTTAAAGTTATTGAAGACAAAATTAATAATTGAGGATGCAAACATATAACTCTTTAGATCTTAAAATAATTGTAAAGGATTTAAGATAAAAAGGAACATAAATAAGATGGGTTTTGAGGGGATTGGATTTAATCATTTTAAGTTAAAAAGAAATATAAAAAAGGTTGGTCATTTTGGATATTATTTTCTGGTTTTAAATAAAATCGCATTGACGCATTATAAAACTGGGACATGTTTTGAGCCGAATTTTCTTATGTTTGGGTGGGTACGATTTTCATGTAAAAAAAATAGAAATTTTCTGGATATCTGTTTTATTTGGTTTGGCTTTGGATATTTTTAACCAAAATAACCAAATTACTCGATTAGGTTTGCGTGTTCGATATCTGAATACTCTAAAATTATCCAAAATAATTTAAAAATACCAAAAATACTCATGAGATGTGTTTTAAATCGACTATTTTTATGCAGAAGTAACCATAATAATTTATTTGGATAGTTTATGTTCAATGCATCCATTTTAACCATAAATACCAAATAACTAATATATTTGATTTTGAAATTTTAATTTCAATATTAATATTATTATAAGTATATTTATAAATAATATATATTTATATGTTTGTATACTTATTCAGTTCTTGGTGTGGGTCTGATTTGATATTAGGTTTTCGGATATAACATTTTATGACCCGTTCGAGAATATAAGCCAGGTCTACAACTCTGATTTTCGCATCGATATCGAGTCATTTTGTTGGTACAAATACTTTTTACTAATTACATTAAAAATTTTAAAATGTTAATAAATGCTAGAAACATACTTTATTTATTTTTAAATTAATTACATATTTTAAATTTCTATAAAATATATAGCATATCGTTCTTAAACCACATTACATATTAATAATCGAAACTATTTCCATTAGAAAATTATGTTTACAATAATTTTCACAAATATAACACTTCTTTGTAACATTTAAATGTAGATACACAAGCAAAAAATAAAATTTATATTAAATAAATTTATTAATTATATACCTCTTACACTAGGTCAAAATTTACAAACACATTTAAAATTGCATGACAAATTATTATGTTTAATAATAACGTTATATAAACCATTATATATGAAATCAAATCATGAAAATTTAATGAAAAACTTATAAATTTATCGGTGTAATTACTATTCTATTACTAAAGAAAATATAACTATACTTACTATTTAAAAATTTATAATCACTGTTTAGAAATAAACTACAAAATTAATATATGAGATGGTTATTGCACAAGTGTATATTCTTAAGTTGGACTAAACCTTTTAAAAATATTATATACAAACATATAAATTAAATTTCTTTAACATATGAGAAAAAAATTACATAAAATGTTATAAAGAAACAAGCATATGATTACGAAGAAACAAGAGTATGTCGGGTCAATTTTTAAATTGTTATTATTTTATAAAATAAATTTTGATTAGGTTTACAGAGAAATGATTATAAGGGAAAAAATATGATTACAAATATAAAAATTAATTTTAAAAATTGAAAAATATATATCCTTCCTTTCTAAGGGCGGGTCAAAATCCAGTTCAAAAATAAAACACTTACGAGCTCCCGGAGATATTATATATAGAGCGTAAAGATTACAGAGAGATATTTATATTTTCTTTTTAATTATTTAGCATATATTTTTATTTATCGTAAAGGTAAACATGATTCTCACATTTCGTTTTCTGAACCTTTTCTCACCACCTCTCTTTTGCATAGCTATGTTTGTTTTGGGTCGAAGAATAAATTCAACACATACATTATGCGGTTTTAAATATTTTATTTCACTGTCCCTGTAATCATCCATTAAAAGAACGATTCTCATCAAGAATGTTAAGGGGAAGTTGATAAGTGTTACAGTATAATCCAGATGGTGATATAACGTTCTATCACAATCAATAACTATTTTGACCAGTTTAAATTCCTAACCTAGAATTTTAGACTTTTTGGTTTTATTGGTGATGTCGCACTCGCACTGCCGTGGTATCTTATACCGTGTCATGTGTAACCAACCATCCGGCGCAATGTTAAAGATATGGTGACACAGAAAGATGATACCCTCATTTTTAGCATATCGCCATCTTTTGAAACACAGTTTCGTACAGTATACAATTGGACGAAACAACTTTTTTAATTAAGATATAGTATTATAGTTATAGGAAGGTTTAAATTGATAAACTTCTTATCTAGCTAACTCATCATCAAGTGAACTAATTGTCTTCTTTAAGTTATTGGAAATCAAGAGACGAAACTTTCAAATGTTTGTTCTTGTGTAAGAAAATATAGAATAATTAAACGTATAAAGAACAACATAGACAATAATGCTATCAGAAGAACAAACTTTTTGTCTAGAGAGAACATTAGGTAACATAGTAAAATTACAAGACATGTTATCATTATTATAATATACTAGGATAAGACCTGCGCCTTGCGCATGGTGAATATATGTAATTAAAATAATAAATTTTAGTATTGACAAATTTAAATTTACATATGATTGTTTTTGTATGTATTTGAAATTTTAGAATTTTGGAATTTTTATATAATTATCTATACATAGAATCAGAAACAATTTTAACTAGAAATGTAGATCAAATCTTAGAATTTAATCGATCTGATTTCATATATCTTTTCACTTTTAAGTGTTCGAATGATGAAAAATAAATGGAGTGTCACTGGGCTTGATTGGTAAAATATTAGCAAGTTTCCTAATGTTTTTAAGACGCAATTGGTAAAATATTTTCATTTAAAATATATAAAATTTCAAAACTAATTTAATATAATTTATTTATTTGTCTACTAATATTAGAAAATGATATTTTTTTACAAATTATTATTTTTTAAAAATAATTTTATAAAAAATTATGTTCAATTTTAAATTATTTTTAAAAACAATATTTTAAATTTTTCAAATACAAATAAACAATTTAAAATTAATTATGATCATAATTTAACATAATCATTATGATTTAAAAAATTTAAAAACAAATTAAAAATTAACTCAGTTTTATATCATGATTTAACAATTTAAAAATTAATTATGGTTATGAGAAGTTTACGTTCACGTGTCAATCCTATCTATCTTTCATTTTTCTCTTGCTATGTTTTTTTTTATATTTTGGTTATTACTCGATATAAATAATTCTTTTGAATTTTATTCTCATTTCGTTTGTTTGTTTTGACCTGAAATTTATT
>CAKOAT010150709.1:205904-261503 GCA_932364175.1 Eruca vesicaria subsp. sativa
GATCTGCACTTTATGCACAATAAGTATTTTATATTTATTATTTATTTTATATTTTTCTGCATATTATAAATAATAAAATAATAAATATATATTAAATAACTAAGAAATCAGTTACTATTATGTAATAAATTGGCGTATGCATATAAATTTAACTATTACTCTTGTTTATTCACAATTAGGGTAAATAAATCAAAATAATTAATCTTATATATTGTATATGATATATAATTCAATTTAAATGATATAAACATAGTAATATAGCACACTTTTAATATGTATATTTATTAAATGAGGTTTCTACTCATATGATTTTATGATTATTTGCATATTTGTGTAACGAAACTTTACACCAACGAATTTTTTTTAATGTGAGATGTTTAGTAGTTTCAATAATTTATAATCGTTTTAAAAAAACAATGACATATTTCAAAATTAAAATATTAACTTCTCAATATATGTTCAAGGCAAATATCAAAATATAAGTATGTATTATCATACGATGTATAGTTTAATTAAATGATATGAAATATATATAAACTAAAATTATTTTTTCATATGGTCTTATAATCATTATATTTTAGTATAGAAAAAAAAATTAAAACCTTGATCTTAAAAGCTTATGTGGGAGTTTTAACAATTTTAGTAATTTATACTCATTTTGAAAAATTCGAAATACAACATACACAAAAAAAATCTAGATTTTTATTATATGATTAATGTAATTGTGTAATTTATTTTAATAATAAAGAAATAAAAAAAATGAAAAAAGTATACAGATTGTTATCAAATCTTTATTGTTTAAAATCATTAATTGTCATATATATTTTAATCACATTAGGTAATTCCGTAGGTTTTATTTAAGGAAAGCATGCGAAACAATAAATATTTGATATATGCGCCCGACTATAACCTACGAAATATTATATTTCTAGAGAATATAATTTTTAAACTATACATTATATCACATGCTCTAGAATTCTTGAGATTTGAAATAGAAGCTAAAAAGCTATGCCACGTAGGATTGGGGTTATTTTTAATTTTTACAAACTTAAGGTTACAACTTTTTAAATGATTCTCAAATAATATATAGGGGATTACGATTTGTATACAGTCTAATTGAAGCTAATATTTAGGATACAATTCGCTTTAAATCACCGGCCTAGCGTTATGCTTATTTTGTGTCTTTACTAGATGGTCTAAGTCTTTTGAGTGCAAAGCAAACACATGATTTGTTTTCTGGCTTTTAAGAAAATAGAAAATTCTATATACCTTTGGACGACTTTTTTACATAGAAGAGTTGAAAATAATTATATCATCCATATTGAAAATACGAGCACGCAAGTTATAAACGAAAACACTTTCAAATAGCATTTAAATCATGTTTTATGATAACATATTAGTAGTAGTACATAAGGAAACAAATTCTCAAAATATCATTAATTAAAAATATAAATTTTATTTTATATCTGGTTTGTCGTTATGATTTAGGGTTTAATATTAAATGGATAGGAGTTAGATTATGGTTTAAGAGTTAGAATAATTTAGTGTTTTCTTATCAAATACTCTCTTTGTTTCATTATAAGTGTCACTTTAGATTTATGCACACGGATTAAGGAAATAATTAATTTTGTATATTTTCTATATAAAAACACAATTATCTATATACCTAACTATATTTCAACCAATAGAAAAATAAATTATAGATTAAAATTAATAATTTTGTATTGAAAACTGAAAATGTCACTTATTTTGTAACGAAATTTTTTCTCTACAACGACATATAATATGAAACGAAAGGAGTAAGTGATATTTTAAATTTTTATCATTGAATGCTATTTTGGATAAACTTTCTTATAAATGCTAATTTCGAGATTTGACCATCGTAAATTCATATAGGATACAAGGCACACAAAATGTTAGTGGGTAAAAAACCACAATCATGATCGAAGATGTGTTGAACTATCAATTTTAATTGGTTTCGTAATTATGTGATTCAATTTTATGTCATTGGGTTTTCTAATCATTTCGATAAAAAGTGTGGTCAAATAGAGCTTTGATACAAATGAAAATGAGTGTTAAAGAGACAAAACACGAAAAAGGAAAATAATTAAGTAAAGGGCTTAGAAAATGACGAATAGATGATGAAATATTTTGGTATATCCAATCTTGATACATATGAAAGTTTTAGGGTTACATCGATTTTAACGTTGCTTACAATGTGTCTATGTCTTTTTAAAATAAGTTTGAAATCTTGGGCCATATTTGAACAAATAAAGTTAAAGGACAAAAAACATATTCAACAACATGATTACCACCTAAAAACACATATTGAACAACATTTAAAAAATAGAAAGTTTAAGACAAAACGTAAGTTTGAAAATATATATTATACAAACTAATTAAGCAAATGCAATGCATCCAGTTTGACAGAAAATCCCGTTTGGCTGTCAAACACTGAAGACCAATCCACCTTAAGCTACCTTTTTCACTTTGACGAAACCCATTGTTATGAGTTGTAACATAGATACACTTTGATTAGTTTATTAATTTGCTCTTAAACCTCATACCTAACAAGTAACACCATTTAGTTTTTTTATTTATCCCAACTCAATTGGTTGAAAGAAAGGATTCGTTGTCTTTTATATGTCCCAAGTTCGAGTCTAGTGAGGGATTGAATATCTAGAAGATAGAGAGACATGAGAAAGCCAAAATTATATATAAAAATAGAGATGTAGAGTAAATTTGAATAACTTGAGATTTAGGGTGGTGACTGGTGGGGGTTCATGTATCAATTCATCATCATCTTACGCACGAGCGTGCCAAAACAAATCTAGTTAGTTTATATACATAACTAGTGTTGGTAGGTAAATTCTTACATCAATCTTTTAAAATATTTTTTCTGTGGAAGCACCGTGGTCTAATGGTTAAGGTTTAAAGATTTCTACACTAGGTCTGAGGTTCGAATATCAGGCTACGTAGTTTCTACACCATGAAGGTTTCAATTCTCGGAGAATGTGAATGGAGAATTATGCAGATTGGAGAAAAAAACTTACAAGAGATCTTCAGCATGGCACAAGGTGTACTGGCAGGAATGGATCTCACATGACGGTTAAGGGTGATACAGTCAAACATGAATCCGCATGAGGCAGGTAGAATTGTCGGCTGTAATATCATCTATGTAATTTCTCATTGTTTGTAATGCATAATTATCCAGTGTTAAAAAAAAAAAATTTTTTCTTCTTTTGATTATATAGGTTTTGACTATAATCAATTTCTTATTAGCCTAAAGATTATGAATCCACAGTAAAACTATTTCTTTAACCTAGGAAAATATGTATTTTTGTTTCCAAACCTAACTTATCATGCATTTAATCTTTGGGATTATAAATAACCAAAACCCTTTGACAAAAACAATAAAACTTTAAGCAATTATATTTAAGGATAAGGATGATTGATCATCATAGTAAATCAAAGACGATTTCATGGAGCTATGTGTGCATGTATTGACTATCGATTGCGGCAGTTCCTGAAAGAAATATAAAATAGTCACAATATATTGTGACGTTGAAAACTTGTTAATACTTCTAAATTTTGTTGAAATAAATTAACTACATTTTCTGGTGCCGTGAAAACCAGTATCTATAAATACAAAATGGTTAGGATATTTAATTTTCTCAGTTTTGGAACCAAATAAAATCCTCCTCTCATGGAGAAGAAAAAAAAGTAGAATCGTTTCTCTTTCAAGAAGAGGGAAAGATGGAAGCTGTCTCTTGCATATGGTTGTGTCTTAGATCTCTATACACCAGCAAAAATCCATCATTCGTTGGACCGGACGTAATCCGATCGAATGCGGGAGTCGTAGACGCTATCAAGGTTGACATCTAGGGATACGGGGGTCTCTGGTCCCCTTTAGTATAGTATGCCTTCTCGGTTTAGGAAATTTTTTTTTTCTAGATAAGTATGTATTTCTATAAAGAAAAGGAAAACAGATTTTGAGGCTGTTATAAATATAAGTCTAGAGAATTGTAAAGTTATTCATTCACACAATAATATACAAACCTTAAAACGGGTATTTTATTCAAATTTATTTTGCTTTCTTTTGTTTTCTTAAAGTTAATTCGCGTTTGTTTCACGGTCTCTCTTAGATGGTGAGAACTGATAAAATATCTCTCTGTTAAAGAAGATATTAAGATGGATGTATCCTCATGGTCTAGATATGTGATGTCAATACGACCTGAACAAACTTGCATTGTCCAAGCTTGGTACGGTGCGAGGTATAAGAATTGTATTGAGAAAGCTTAATTTTATTATTGACAATGACTCTCTTTTTATACAACAAGATATCGAGCGATAGAGATGTGTAGAGCTTATCTAGAGCTGAAGATTATCTCTAAGATAAACACAATGTAATACATAATTATCTATAGAATACATCATTATCCTAATATCCCCCTCAAGACGAAGCACGGTTAGTGATACCGATCTTGGTAAAGAGCAGCCGAAACCGGTTCCTTGTAAGTGGTTTAGTGAGGCCATCAGCGAGTTGGTCCTTTGAGGAAACATGGGCCACCCGCAGAGTACCATTCTGAACCTGTTCCCTAATGAAGTGAAAGTCAAGCGCAAGGTGCTTCATTCTCGAGTGAAAAACCGGATTGGCACTGAGATACGTAGCACCAACATTATCACAATAGATCGTTGGAGGAGATGTGATTGGAATGTTGAGATCACGGAGAAGTTAGAAGATCCAGGGCACCTCAGCAGCAGTAGCCGAGACAGCCCTGTATTCAGCCTTAGTAGAATAGTGTGCCACACCAGTTAGTTTCTTTGCAGACCAGGAGATGGGATGTTGTCCAAACAAAACAACGTATGCACCATTGGATGTATAATAATCCTTATTACCAGCCCAGTCAGCATCAGAATAAGCATGCAATAAGGGAGAGCAGTGACGAGTGTTGGTGTCAAAATCGGTCACGATGGAATCAATGGCTAAAAGTCTCCACAAAAATAAGAATATATTTTATAAAACACGAGAAGTTATTTTATAAAATTCTAAGGACTTTCCGAACAAAGGAAATCCGAGTGAAACTTGGAAATTGTAATCTCGGAAAAATGAACGAAACAATCTCCGATTACACGATTGCCCGAGTTAGGCGTAAAACTGCAAAAAACCGCATCCGCCGTAAACCGCGAGCAGGTTCGACCGAACCAGTTCAACGTACGACGAGCTGAACCAGCCAGTTCAGCTCGCCGTACGGTGAACTGGTCGGTCCTGGACCAGCTCGTCATACTGCGAGCTGGTCGCCTAGAAACAGCTCGCCGTACGGCGAGCTGAACCAACCAGGTTCGACTCGCCGTACGTCGAGCTGACCGTCCCGAGCCTCGATCTCCCGCATCCTTGACGTAAGGCATACGTCCTTCGACTCCATCATGCTCTGAACCATGGTCAAAACGTCTCTCGTTTCGTCTCGATCCATCTCACCGTTTTACGATAAAAATCGTAAAAGTCTTATTTTCTCGTAAAGTTCGGGAAGATCGTATAAATCAGCAACGATTAGACAGAACATCATACATTGTCAAACTATACGATACACTCGAGAAATCATATAAAACGGCATTGTATCAGGATACGATCTCGACTAAAGTCGTAAAACGATTTTTATCGCAAAACGGGTCAGACAGCCCAAAAGCGCGATAAAAGTCCACTTGCGACTTTAAACGAAATCCAGCCCAAAGATTTAATGACGGTTTGAAGATTTACTCGCAGAAAGAAGATAAATGTCAAGTTTGAAGATAAATAGAAGATTTCCGCAAAGAAAATAGAAAGATCGAGATAAATGGAAGATTCCCGTTAAACTCGAAGCTGGGCGAAAAGGAAGGACTAAATGTTAGTGTCAAAACCGGTCACGACGGAATCAATGGCTAAAAGTTTCCGTAAAAATAAAAATAAGTTTTATAAAACTCGTAAAGCCGTTTTATAAGATTCTAAGAAATTTCTGAACAAAGGAAATGCGCGGAAAAACTTGGAAATCGTTATTTCGGAAAAAAGAACGAAACAAACACCGATTACACGATTGTCCGAGTTAAGCGCAAAACCACAAAAAACCGCATCCGCCGTAAAACCGCGAGCAGGTTCGACCGAACCGAGTTCGGCGTACGACGAGCCGAACCAACCGGTTCAGCGGACCAGTTCGCCGTACGGCGAGCTAGGTGGCATCGAGCCAGCTCGCCGTAAGGCGAGCTGGTCACTTCACGAATAGCTCGCCGTACGGCGAGCTAAACCAACCCAGTTCAGCTCGCCGTACGTCGACCTGACTGTCCTAGGCCTCGACCTCCCACATCCTCGATTCAAGGCATACGTCCTTTGGCTCGATCATGTTCTGAACCACGATTGAAACGTCTCTCGTTTCGTCTCGATCCGTCCTATAGTCAAAGTTTTACAATAAAAACCCTTAAATCTTGTTTTCACGAAAGAACTCAAGGAAATCGTATAAAACGGAAATGGTTAAGCGAAACACTAAACATTGCCTAACTATACGATTTACTCGAGATTTTTTGTGATAAATCATAAAAATACGTTTTTAATAAAACATCGAGTAAATCGTAGAAAACGACAACGATTAACTGAAACATTGAACATTGCCGAACTTTACGATTAACTCGAGAAACTTATTTAAAAATGGCATCGCATCAGGAAACAATCTCGTATAAAATCGTAAAACTGTTTTATCGCAAAACGGCTCGAAAAGTCCTAAAACGCGATAAAAGGCCTATCTCGCGACTTTCATGAAGTCAAGCCCAAAGATGCGACGACGTTTTGACGATTTACTCGCAGAAAGAAGATAGATGTCAAGTTTGAAGATAAATGTCAAGTTTGAGGATAAATAGAAGATTTCCGCGAGAAAAAAGGAAAGATAAAGATAAATGGAAGATTCCCGATTCGAATCTGGGCGAAATTGAAGGATTAAACCGCCTAGGAAGGGAGTATATAAGCAAGAGGTAGAGGACAGAAGCAAGGGACGCATTTCAGAGCTTTCATCTCAGACTTTTACAACTTTTCTAGACTTAGAATTTTCCGCACTTAGAAGTTTATACTTTGTTCTCGACAAGTTCGGTTTCTATGACTGGCGCTCAATTGCTAGATCGAAATCGCCCAGGCAGTTCGATCTCTTGTCCAAATCTACCAACTGAACTACGTTCGACTTGAACCTCGAAAGAGGTACGTAGGCAGCCTTTCATAAGGTTCACTCCGAAATCAATCAAACTCTCTTTTTTCTTATCTTTTTTCGTCTTTTGTTATCGAGCTGCGACTCGACTAGGTTTAGGGTTTTATGTTGATAACCCGCTGACGGCCCCTGCGGCCAAAGCCTTTGTAATCTCTTTTAAAGATCGCAACGCTCTTACGCAAATTCGAAATAAGATCAACTTTCTTTATGAATTCGTTTTATCATGTTTTTCATGTTTTCCGCATTTATTTGGTTACTTGTTGTTGGCTTCCGCAGAGATCCGGGTCCTATGGAAAATTAGGATTTTCCTAAGTTTCCTTGTTTTACGGAAATCGACGGTGTGAATTTCGGTTCCCACAGTTTGGCGCTAGAAGGAGGGGGGGGGGGGTCGGATTACTCTTACTCATAGCCGCAAAACGCTTTATCAAAACGATGTCTGGAAATATGAAAGACAAAGTCGCAGCTCGAAAAAACGCTGGTAGAACAACTCCAGCAGCGACTACTCCTATAGCCAACGCTCGCGCAAACTCTGTAGTACTTAATTAAATCAAAAACCTAATCGCGACTTTGCGCCATGGGAAGAGCAACAAAACAAGCTCGCAATTTCTATCTCAGATCACTAAGGGCAACGATATAATCTATCAAACCCCGTAGTGTTTTTATTATTTCCGAGTTGAACAAATCTCATTACGTATGGGTTGAGCAAAAGTCGTTTTCCGAGAACATTTCGGAAAGATAAAATTTGCCCTCCCAGAAACCGTGGAATAAACCATAGGTTACTCGCGAAATAAACCGTAGGCTACTCGCGAAATAAATCTTAGGTTACTCGTGAAATAAACCCTGGGTTACTCGAGAAAAAACCCTGGGTTACTCGCGAGAAAAACTCTAGGTTGCTTGCGGAAGAACCCTAGGATGGTTACTCGCGAGAAAAACCCTAGATTGGTTACTCACGGGAAAAACCCTAGGCTACTCGCAAAATTGGGCGATACTATCCGGCTCGAAAAGACGGTGAGTTGGCCAAGCAACCCAGCTTGCCATTTTGGCAAGCTGACAGGCCTTCCACTTCGCCCGCGAGGCACTGACTTTACCCCAAGGGTTCTTATCGTCCAGCTCGCCATACGGCGACCTGGACAAGCTGAACAAGCTCGCCGTACGGCGAGCTGAACCGTTCAAGACCAGCTCGCCGTACGTCGAGCTCACCAACTCGCCGTACGGCGAGCTGACCAGCCTTTCACCTCGACCTTGAGGCGCTGACTTTGCCCCCAGGGTTCTCACCATCCAGCTCGCCACACGGCGAGCACAAAGGGTTCACCCGGCTGGCCCTACGTCGAGCTGAACCAATCCTTGAGTTTCTCTCTTGAGTCTTGATCTCTCTGATTCTCGTTTTGTCTCAATCGAAATTTCCATTGAGATTTTACGATAAAAACCACAGAGACTTGTTTTTTCATATAAGTTCGAATCAATCGTCTAAAACGGCAACGGTCGACTTATCACCAAAGTTTCCTAACCTATACGAGAGATATTAACTCTCTAAACGCAATCCGATTTTACGAAACTCTGCCATGCTAAGTCGAAAACATCCAATCATAAACACGTGATTGATTTTTCGATATACAAAGCGCACCTAGTTGGTCAAATAAAACCAGCAGTACGAAGAAACAAGAACATGAACTCTGATGGATAAGTCTTCTCCCCGCTCCGATACTCTTGATTGGTAATTTGTCGAAGATCGATTCATACGAGAATAAGTTAAAAGATGAAGAACGAAGAATAGATAATCCCAAATCATCAATGAAACTAAGGTCTGACCGATTTGAAAATTTTATTAGACTTCTAGTTTCTCATAGGAAAGGAATGAAAACGACTTGTAAACTGCCGTAAAACCTAGGGAACTTAGACTTTAGCGGGATAGTCTAGCATGCTAAGTCGTAAGAAATTTTTTTCTATCTTGATCTGTTGTTCTCTAACTGTTCAGGCATAACTCGCAAACCGATCCAATCTCTCGTACAACCGAGAAACGATCGCCACGCATTCGAGCGTACCCATCTCATTTCCTACAAGAAAGAAGGAGCTAGAGACGCTGACGTCGTCTTAAAACGGACTCGCTCCTAGAAATTTTCGTAAATCAGACATATTCCAAGTCATCACCAATCCACCATGGCCTTTAATCGACCCGGATTGCCGATCATCCCAATCCTTCAAAGGAAACTCATCTTTTTTCTTTTGTCAAACATTTTTCCCTCGCATCGAGAAAACGCTTTCTATGAAGCAAATTTCCGCAAAAATAAGCGGAAAAATATTCGTACAACGCAGCGCCTCGTCAAAATCATCCCAAAAGCAAACGACAAATTAAGAATCGTCTAAACGCTAAAGACTGATCCAAACCGTCTAGGAAATAATCTCGAGGACTATACAGCATCTCTTGTCGCAATCATGCGGTTAGAAAATCTCTGCGAAACTTCAGAGTTAAACTCGATGATTTGCCGAAGTCATAAAGATCTTCTCCAACTGGATAAAACAAGTGTCGTATAAGAATCGAAAAATTATACGAGAAATCTTTAGGCGTCAAAGTATTGCTCTCATTTTCTGTCAAACCAAGTGAGTCACAGAGTAATATCAAGAACATTTGTGGCAAAAAGAAAAATCGAGAACACAAAACAGCAATAGAGAACACGTCCTCCCTTCTCGCCAACTTTCTCGCCGATTGATCCTATTGCTGGTCATGTGATTCGTTCCGCTCGAGAAACCCGCTAAAACATTTTGTGACTAGATCTCGGTGAAATAACTTCTGGAAAAACTCCGTGAGTGACTCCAAAAAATTATCACCGAAGAATCAAAAAAAAAAAAACTAAGCAGAAATGTTTCTCGAAAATCTGCGGAAACATTATTATCCCAACGCGTCGTGCCGATTTACTAAATTCATCGCCAGTTACTTATGCGAATAATCCTTCGTACAGTCAGGATCATGTCATAACGAAGTAACTTTCGAAAGCAAACGTAACAGATTTTGCGAAAAATACTTTCCTTATAGCAAAAACCAAGTTATACGATCCGGCACTGAACGACCGATCTAAACTTTTTTTCCTCGCACCACGATCTGAAAGATCTCATTCTGCGGTTCATAAGCATCCCCTCTCATTCCTCTCGATTACATTCGAGAAACTACGCCATAAACAATTCCGCACGGAATCTGCATCGAGCTTCTTGGGCTCTGTCTCCCCCGGGTAAAAAAAAAAAAAATTTCCAGACAAACAAAGGAAAGATTACACGAAACTTTCGTCGTATAAATCAAACCTAAGATGGAAAAACATTTTCTACAACCACGGGAATACTTGGCATATCAAGCTCGACAAACGCTACTTGGCCCTTGTCCGATCACGCTTCACTTCAATGCCAAGTTTACAAACCGAATCGACCTTATCGATAGCACGAAAGTGTCGTGGTCTAATCCTCTACCAAATACGACCTTGGCTGTGCGGCTGAATACAACCTTCACGCCAAACCAATACACTCAATGGATAATGCAAACTTGTCGAAAATCACCTAAGTCATGTATTCCCACGATACAGTCTATTTCCGAAGCAAGTTGCCTACAAAATCCGACGTGTAAGAAAACGCTCGTAACAGAGCTCCTGAAGCCGTACAAATCTTGGAAGGTCAACACTTCACAAAGCACCATAATGAAAAACGCTTCGCTTCGGGGAAACAACTTACGCGACCTCTCGGTCCTAATTGTTCTAGCACGAATCATAAAACTACTTAACATCCAAGCATGAACGTGAGTTTTGGTTGCGAATATCCGCAAACGAACCAAAGTGTTTCTGCAAAGCAGGGTTAAGACAAAACCCTCGAAATACTGCGCAACATCTTCGAGCCCGCAAACGTTTCGAACACGAAACGCGGCATACAAAATAAAAAACCAATCTTCGGCATTGCGAGACGTCACAAACGCCTGAAGAACAGTTTTTCAACACAAATACCTTCCTCGATAAAATCACTTTCTTGGAAGACTCAACAGTCAATCAGCGACTTTAAAACATACAAAACTTCTTAACATACGTATCCTTCGCGAAGGCCCAAACAACGTTTGTGGGAACCGAAATCCACACTGTCAATTTTTCGTCAAATATGGAAACTTAGGATGAAACCCTAATTTTCTCGAGGTCCTGGATCTCTGCCAAAATCACTAAAACAAACAAATTTAAAAGAATATGGATGAACAATGAAGAACAGAGATTAAGAACTTGTGCGAAAGCTTTTATTGAATTAGAATCGACAACTGTTACAAGAAGCATTGAAGAACTTAGACGTCGAAACGTTCTAAGGATCTGAATTGCTAGTCTAAACGCTAAGTCCTAAACTCCTAAGCTAACAGCCATCTTTTTAGGTCTAATTTTCGTCCCCCTCTTCTGCCCTACGCCTCTGGTTTATATACTCCTTGCCTTGACGGTTCGATCTTTCCATTTTGCCGGATTTGAGTATTTCGGGAATCTTCCATTTTTCTCGATCCTTCCTTTTCTTCCGCGGAAATCTTCTATTTATCTTCAAACTTGCCTTTATTTTCCTTCTGCGAATAANTCTAATTTTCGTCCCCCTCTTCTGCCCTACGCCTCTGGTTTATATACTCCTTGCCTTGACGGTTCGATCTTTCCATTTTGCCGGATTTGAGTATTTCGGGAATCTTCCATTTTTCTCGATCCTTCCTTTTCTTCCGCGGAAATCTTCTATTTATCTTCAAACTTGCCTTTATTTTCCTTCTGCGAATAAACCGTCAAAATGTTATCAAATCTGCGGGTTAGATTCCATTGAAATCGCGAGATGGGTTTTTATCGCGTTTTAGGTCCTTCCGGGCCGTTTTGCGATAAAAACCGTTTTCCGACTTTTTACGGGATCGTTTCCTGATCTGACATCGTTTTTAATAAATTACTCGAGTTAATCGCAAGGTTTCACGATTTACTCGACTTTTTATTAAAAACACGTTTTTTACGACTTACTCGGCGTTTTTTATTAAAAACACGTTTTTTACGATTTTACTCGGCGTTTTTTATTAAAAAGCGCGTTTTTATGATTTTAACGAGAAATCTCGAATAAATCGTATAGTTTAGGCAATTTTTGGTGTTTCGTTTAACCGTTGCCGTTTTATACGATTTCCTCGAGTTCTTTCCGAGAAAGCGAAGTTTTACGGTTTTTATCGTAAAACTCGTACGGTAAGTCGGATCGAGATGGAACGGGAGACGTTTTAGCCGTAGTTTAGAATGCGATCGTGTCGAAAGACGTAAGTTTTGAATCGGGAATGCGGGAGATCGAGGCGTGGGATATCCGAGAAGTCTTTAGTTCGCCCATCGGCGAACTAAGCCGGGCCGGCTTAGTTCGCCGATGGGCGAACTAGTGGAGTGTCCTTAGTTCGCCCATCGGCGAACTAAGCCGGGCCGGCTTAGTTCGCCGATGGGCGAACTAGTGGAGTGTCCTTAGTTCTCCCATCGGCGAACTAAGCCGGGCTGGCTTAGTTCGCCGATGGGCGAACTAGTGGAGTGTCTCCTAGTTCGCGTTTTACGGCTGTTTCGGTTTTTTTCGGTTTCGTAAAATGATTCTCGAATTTTATAAAACGATTCTTCGAGTTTTATAAAACGATTCTTTGAGTTTTATAAAACGATTCTTCGAGTTTTATAAAACGATTCTTCGAGTTTTATAAAACGATTCTCGAGTATTATAAAACGATTCTCGAGTTTTATAAAACGATTCTCGAGTTTTATAAAACGATTCTCGAGTTTTATAAAACGATTCTCGAGTTTTATAAAACGATTCTCGAGTTTCATAAAACGATTCTTCGAGTTTTATAAAACGATTCTCGAGTTTTATAAAACGATTCTCGAGTTTTATAAAACGATTCTCGAGTTTTATAAAACGATTCTCGAGTTTTATAAAACGATTCTCGAGTTTTATAAAACGATTCTTAGTTTTATAAAAGCACTTTTGCGGAAAGTAATGATCTCCCTTTTACAGAAGCTATCGCAGACGTTGATTTTGAGAGTACGGTTTTCGACACCAACAGTTAGCCCCCCAGTCCGCAATTTCTTGAGGAAATTTTGCGGTCGGATGAAGTTAGATTTTAATCGGAATCTACGGCTGAGATTCGTCTTATTGCGAGAGAGAGCTCTCCTTTTTCTATAAGTATTGGATCATTACTTCTCATATCTTCCATCTTTCAAGTTTCTCTCCAACTTCTCTCTTGAAAAATTCTTAAGATGTCCTCTTCCCAAGGTCCCATCCAGTGACAATCCTCCGGCATATCCGCAGGATGCTCGGCTTTCCGAGTTTCTCTTGTTTCAAGACGAGATGGATCGTAGCGACGCTGAGGAAGATGCCGTGTCGAGCGACGTACCCCCAGTGGATTCGTCCGTCCTTGCAAGAGAAGTCAAGGCTATTTTGGACGAAACGGAGGATGCGGTAGTGGGCTCCTCGGCAGGTATTGCCACTGAACCGTCGAGTGCGCCTCTCCTTGTAGCCGAAAACGTCACTGTTTCCGCTGAGGTCAGAGTAGCTGTAGCTCCCACCATGATAGAGTCAGTCGTATCTCCAGCCGTGATCAAACCGGTCGTGGCTCCTACCGCCGTTGAATCAGTTACGACTCCTGCCGCGGTTGAACCGGTTGCAGCTCCCACTGCGGTTGATCCAGTTACGATTCTGGGACCTCCTGCTCCGGTTAAGAGGGTGATTGTCTTGGGACTTCTGGCGCTTAGCGCGACGCTGCCTGCTTCAGCGAAAGGCCGCAAGAGAACTCGTCCGAACCCAGATGCTCCTGCGAGAAAGAGAGCCGAGAAGGGTTCCGAGACCGGGGCTTCGTCTAGCAAGACACCGAGCATGATGTCGATGTCGCAGCAACGCACCAAGGTACGGGTTCGCAATCATACGTTTTTAAAGATTATGTTCGCAGCTGACCGTCTTTCTTGTTTTTTTTTTTAGTTTGTTTCGTTGATCGATGGGATGATCAAAGAGTGCGGGTCCGAAGTTGAGCGTTTAGCCAAAGAGTTAGCCGAGTCGCAGGCGAGGTCGGCTCAGCTCGAAGGGAAACTGAAATCGAGAGAAGAAGTGCATTCCGCGGAAGTGTCTCGACTCGAAGCTCGGATTAGCGACCTGGATAGTGACCTTGGAAGGACCGCGGTTTCCCTGATCAAAGCGAAGGATGGGAAGAAGTCCAAGGCTTCGGAGCTGCGCAGACTTCAGCGCAAGATGAAGAGTTTTGAGGAATCAGCTGCCCGTTTGACGGAAAGTTCTATTCCTGTCGAGGGGAGCGATTCCAATCCGATTCTCGCTGCTGAAGACGTACCTCAGCTTGACGCGGAAAAGGGTTACGACCCAGAGGTTGCTATCGAGGGTGAAGGTAATGCGATGGATGAAGATGAGGCTCCGTATGCAGAGAATGTTTGAAGTTGTAGTCTCTTATGAGACTTTTTTAAAATTAGGTTTTTATGTATTTGGCCGAGTGCGGCTTTTGTACGCGTTTGGGACTGGCCTTCTATGGCTTCGAATCCCCTGTTGCTTCGGCAACTTTTTATTTTCGTAATGGATGATCGGTTTTATTTGAACCTTCTGATTTGAGTTGATATTGTGGGAGGTCCGGTCCGCGAGTTGTCGTCTCGCATTCCGTTCCCTTAGTAGTTCGCCTTATTCTTATGCTCGTTTTAGGATTTTTAGTAAATCGAGTGTGCGTTTAGATATAGACGAAGAGACATGCCTTTAGGATCTCAATTCATGCCTTGAGACGTTAGCGACCAGTGTGCTGGGTTGAGGGCAAGACCTAGGTTTACTTTCGGATTAAGGCTGTGCGATGACTAGGTTTTGCCTGTTGCGATTTTAACCTGATTCCATACCGATTTAGAATCCGCGATAGGTTCTCGGCTTATACGATTCGTCTGGTTGGAACCGAGCATCTCACCGGGAACAATTTTTAAGTTGCCCGGAAGTGCTGACCAAAAGTTTGGATTTATTTTATAGCGCTATTACCCTTGTGTCGGGTGTTCGAGAGCTATCTCTGCGAGATAACTTAAGTTTGTTTAAGACTGTTGCGAGTTCGTTGTGATCAGCAACGAACTATTTTTAAGCGGTAGATGTTTGCGCAATTTGGGCCTTCGCGAAGGATAAGTATATTAAGAAGTTTTGCGTATTTTATAGTCGCAGACGGACTGTTTATTTTTTTTGGGAGAGGAACGTTTTTTCCGAACATTGGCGACGTCTCGCTATATTCAGAATTTCGTTTTTTCTTTCGATGCGTTTTGCTGAAAAAGTTTGAGAAATTTCGAGTTTTGAAATTTTGGGAGTATACGAGTATACATATACTCACCAACTCCCCCCTTTTTGAAAGAGGGGGACAGCTGGTCTTATCTTGCGACAAGATGCCTACGTACCCTTTCGAGGGGATCAAGCCATCTCGTAGTTCAGTGTTCTGTGGGCGTGCCGCCTAGTGATAGTATTTTTTGAGGTGCATCGCGTTCCAGGATCTGGGAATTTTGATGCCCTGCATGTTTGCGATTTCGTATGCTCCGGGTCGGACTACTTTTATGACCTTGTACGGTCCTTCCCAGTTTGCTGCTAGTTTTCCGGCATTTCGTTCTGCGGTGTTCTGGAAGACTTTTCGTAAGACTAGCTCGCCTTCGTGAAATCTGCGGTTACGTACGTTTGCGTTATAGTACTTGGCGGCCGCTTGCTGATAATTTTGAATTCGAACGAGTGCCTGATCCCGCCGTTCGTTAATCAGGTAGAGTTCGTCGAGAAGCATTAGGTTGTTTGCCTCTTCTCTTTCCGGGAGCAGTCTCCTACGTACTCCTGGGAACTCGACTTCTGCGGGAATCATGCATTCCGTTCCGTATACGAGGGCGTAAGGAGTTTCGCCTGTTGCTCGCCTCGGGGTTGTGCGGTGCGACCACAAAACTCCTTCGAGTTCTTCGGCCCATTTTCCCTTTTTGGCGTCGAGGCGTTTCTTGAGACCGTCGAGGATCGTTTTATTAATAGTTTCGGCTTGTCCGTTGCCTTGAGGATATCTTGGAGTCGATTTTGTCAATCGTATTTTCCATTTTTCGCAAAAGGCTTCGANAAGGCTTCGAATCTAGTCGAGATAAATTGAGATCCATTATCTGTCACGATTTCGTATGGTACTCCGTGTCTACAGACTATGTTTCTCCATACGAAACTTTCTACCTGGGCGTCTTTGATGCTTGCGTAAGAATCGGCTTCGACCCATTTAGAGAAGAAATCGGTCAGAACAAGAAGGAAGCGTTTTTGTTTTGACGCGTGCATTGGCCCGACTATATCCATTGACCACCGCATGGTGCCGAGATAGAAGAAAGGACCTCGGCGGGTTGGTGAATAGTCGGAGCGTGCCGCTGACATTTCTCGCATTTTCGCAAAAAATCCTCGCAATCTTTTACCATCGCTGGCCAGAAATATCCGTGGCGCTTGATTTTTATTGCGAGGGATCTCCTGCCAGAATGGTTTCCGCAAGATCCGGAATGCACTTCCTGCATAACCTGCCGCACTTTCTCCCCTTGGACGCAAGTCATCAGTGGCCCGGAGAACCTCCATTTGTAAAGTTCTCCGTCCATTACGACGTACCGTGCGGCCTGGGTTTTTATCTTTCAGACCGCTCATTTTTCTGACGGAAGTTCTCCGTGGGTTATGTATGCGAGGATTGCTTCCGTCCACGGACGATTGAATCCGTAATCGGACTGATCTTCGACCGGGTGGTCTTCCTCCACATCGTCTTCTGGTTCGTTGATCAGATTTATGACTATGGGCGGTCTGATGCTCGGGTGTTCGATAAATTCAACGGGAATTACCCTGCTCATACCAGGATCCGAGCTGGATGCTAGGGCAGCCAGCGCGTCTGCCTGGGCGTTTTCTGCTCGAGGAATTCTAGTCAAGGCGAATTGATCGAACTTCTGAGTTAGATCTTTTACCAAGATAAGATACGCTTCCATTCTTTCGTCCCTTGCTTCGTATTCCCCGCTAAATTGGCTAGCCACTAGTTCGGAATCGCAGTACGCGTGAAGGTTACGAATTTTCAGTCCGTGAGCTAATCGTAGTCCTGCGATCAAGGCCTCATACTCGGCTTCGTTGTTTAAAGCGTGGAAAATCAATCGGAATGATTGTTCCAATACTCTCCCGTTGGGGATGAAAGTCAGATGCCAATCCCAGAACCTTGTTTGGACGAGGATCCGTCAACGTACAAGATCCAGGTCGAGTTCGGCTCTTGGCTGGACGTACTTCCCGTCAGGAGTTCCACTATGAAGTCTGCGAGCACTTGTGATTTCGCGCAAGTCTTTGAGCGATATTCGATATCGTACTAGCTCAGCTCGATCGCCCATTTTGCCAACCTTCCCGACTGGCTGGGACTGTGCATAATGGTGCGGAGAGGGAACGAAGTGGGAACGACGATGGTGTGAGATTGGAAATACGGTCTAAGCTTCCTTGCGGACATGACCACGGCCAAAGCCAATTTCTCCATCATCGGATATCGCGTCTCCGCGTCCAGTAGTGTCTTACTTACGTAGAAGATCGGCTTTTGTTCGCCGCGTTCTTCCCGGATAAGGACGCCACTTACGGCGGTCGTTGATACTGCGATATAGAGGAATAATGGTTCTCCTTCTACGGGTTTCGCGAGTACTGGCGGGGTAGCTAGGTAATGTTTCAGCTGTTGGAAAGCCTTCTCGCATTCCTCTGACCATTCGAACTTTTTGTTTCCCTTTAATGTCTCGTAGAAAGGTAGACATTTGTCCGTTGATCGCGAGATAAAACGGTTAAGTGCCGCGACCCTGCCGGTCAGTCTTTGTACTTCGCGTTTTGTCCTGGGAGAGACCATCTCTATTAGCGCCGTGATTTGTTTCGGGTTAGCCTCGATTCCGCGGTAAGTGACGAGGTACCCTAGAAATTCTCCAGACGCAACGGCAAACCGTCACTTTGCCGGGTTCAACTTCATGTTATGAAGGTTGAGCCTCTCGAAACATTCCTGGAGGTGTATGACGTGGTCTTGCTCTTTGAGCGATTTCGCGGGCATATCGTCGATGTACACTTCCATCATTTTTCCGAGTTGTTCGGAGAACATTCGGTTGACAAGTCGTTGGTAAGTCGCGTCAGCATTCTTTAGACCGAAAGGCATTACTTTATAGCAGTAGGTTCCACGATCGGCTATGAATGCGGTTTTCTCCCGATCGTCGGGATTCATCATGATCTGATTGTATCCCGAGAAGGCGTCCATGAAAGATAAGAGTTTGTTTCCCGCGGTTGCCTCGACTAAGCGATCGATGTGCGGCAGCGGATAACTGTCTTTCCGACACACGCTTTATTGAGATCGGTGAAATCGACGCAGACTCGCCATTTTCCGTTCTTTTTCTTTACGACAACGGGATTGGCGAGCCAGTCAGGATATCGAACTTCTGTGCTCGATCCTACTTTGAGGAGTCTGTCGACTTCGCTGTTGACCGCTTCGGCGCGTTCCGGCCCCAGGTTTCGTCTTTTTTGTTTGACGGGTTTGGATGTCGGGTCAACGTTGAGTTCATGACACGTGATGTTTATATCGATCCCTGGCAACGTTGAGTTCATGACACGTCCAAGCGAACGTGTTCGAGTTTCGTTTTAGACATGTCAGGAGTTCGGCTTTTAAGGTCTCGCTCAGGTTTGCACCGATTTCGACGCAGCGTTCTGGAAAATTCTCGTCGATGCATGCCGAGATGACGGGTTCGCAGGTTGGCTCGCGCTTACTTTCCAAAGCCTCGGCCGCTCGCAACTGCCAGAAGATTTCCGTTTTATCTTGCTCTGGGGCGTTTTCGAGGGACGTCGACTTCTTTTTCTTTTTGGAAGAGATATCGACCGGCAGATTTTTTCGTTTTAAATCCGCGGCGTAGGAAACCTGCGAGGTTCGTCGATTTCCCCATATAGTCTCGATCCCGTTCGGAGTCGGGAACTTGATACACATATGGTACGTCGACGGAATCGCTTGCATCGAATTCAACCACGGTGTCCCTACGATTGCGTTATAGGACATAGGTCGATCGACGACTTCGAACTCGACGTTTTTCACTATGCTCCCGGCGCGAACTGCATCGAATTCAACCACGGTGTCCCTACGATTGCGTTATAGGACATAGGTCGATCGACGACTTCGAACTCGACGTTTTTCACTATGCTCCCGGCGCGAACTGCCAAGTTGATCGTTCCGAGGGTCATAGTGATTTCTCCCGAGAGTCCTACTAGCGGGCTTACATTTTCCGCGATTTCAGATAGATCGATTTTCATTCTCTCGAGAGTATTTTTGAAGATGATATCAGCCGAGCTTCCGGTATCGACTAATATTCTCGCGACATCCATATTCTGGATCGTCAGCTCAATAACGAGAAGATCGTTGAGAGGTTTGACCGAATCGATCGTTGCTCTTTTCTCGAACGAGATGACGTCGCCGTTCAGATTAGGCATGTTATTTCTCGTTCGTTTTAGCGACTATTGTGTAANCCCGAGGTCCTGGATCTCTGCGAAAATCACTAAAACAAACGAATTTAAAAGAATATGGATGAACAATGAAGAACAGAGATTAAGAACTTGTGCGAAAGCTTTTATTGAATTAGAATCGACAACTGTTACAAGAAGAATTGAAGAACTTAGACGTCGAAACGTTCTAAGGATCTGAATTGCTAGTCTAAACGCTAAGTCCTAAACTCCTAAGCTAATAGCTGTCTTTTTAGGTCTAATTTTCGTCCCCCTCTTCTGCCCTACGCCTCTGGTTTATATACTCCTTGCCTTGACGGTTTGATCTTTCCATTTTGCCGGATTTGAGTATTTCGGGAATCTTTCATTTTTCTCGATCCTTCCTTTTCTTCCGCGGAAATCTCCTGTTTATCTTCAAACTTGCCTTTATTTTCCTTCTGCGAATAAACCGTCAAAACGTTATCAAATCTGCGGGTTAGATTCCATTGAAATCGCGAGATGGGTTTTTATCGCGTTTTAGGTCCTTCCGGGCCGTTTTGCGATAAAAACCGTTTTCCGACTTTTTACGGGATCGTTTCCTGATCTGACATCGTTTTTAATAAATTACTCGAGTTAATCGCAAGGTTTCACGATTTACTCGACTCTTTATTAAAAACACGTTTTTACGACTTACTCGGCGTTTTTTATTAAAAACACGTTTTTTACGATTTTACTCGGCGTTTTTTTATTAAAAACCGCGTTTTTATGATTTTAACGAGAAATCTCGAATAAATCGTATAGTTTAGGCAATGTTCGGTGTTTCGTTTAACCGTTGCTGTTTTATACGATTTCCTCGAGTTCTTTCCGAGAAAGCGAAGTTTTACGGTTTTTATCGTAAAACTCGAACGGTAAGTCGGATCGAGATGGAACGGGAGACGTTTTAGCCGTAGTTTAGAATGCGATCGTGTCGAAAGACGTAAGTTTTGAATCGGGAATGCGGGAGATCGAGGCGCGGGATATCCGAGAAGTCTTTAGTTCGCCCATCGGCGAACTAGTGGAGTGATTCTTAGTTCGCCGATGGGCGAACTAGTGGAGTGTCCCTAGTTCGCCCATCGGCGAACTAAGCTGGGCCGGCTTAGTTCGCCGATGGGCGAACTAGTGGAGTGTCCTTAGTTCGCCGATGGGCGAACTAGAGGAGTGTCCCTAGTTTGCCCATCGGCGAACTAAGCCGGGCCGGCTTAGTTCGCCGATGGGCGAACTAGTGGAGTGTCCTTACTTCGCCGATGGGCGAACTAGTGGAGTGTCTCCTAGTTCGCGTTTTACGGCTGTTTCGGTTTTTTGCGGTTTCGTAAAATGATTCTCGAATTCTATAAAACGATTCTTCGAGTTTTATAAAACGATTCTTCGAGTTTTATAAAACGATTCTCGAGTTTTATAAAACGATTCTCGAGTTTTATAAAACGATTCTTCGAGTTTTATAAAACGATTCTCGAGTTTTATAAAACGATTCTCGAGTTTTATAAAACGATTCTCGAGTTTTATAAAACGATTCTCGAGTTTTATAAAACGATTCTCGAGTTTTATAAAACGATTCTTCGAGTTTTATAAAACGATTCTCGAGTTTTATAAAACGATTCTCGAGTTTTATAAAACGATTCTCGAGTTTTATAAAACGATTCTCGAGTTTTATAAAACGATTCTCGAGTTTTATAAAACGATTCTCGAGTTTCATAAAACGATTCTCGAGTTTTATAAAACGATTCTCGAGTTCTATAAAACGATTCTTCGAGTTTTATAAAACGATTCTCGAGTTTTATAAAACGATTCTCGAGTTTTATAAAACGATTCTCGAGTTTTATAAAACGATTCTCGAGTTTTATAAAACGATTCTCGAGTTTTATAAAACGATTCTGAGTTTTATAAAAGCAATTTTGCGGAAAGTAATGATCTCCCTTTTACAGAAGCTACCGCAGACGTTGATTTCGAGAGTACGGTTTTTGACACCAACAACGTTAACATCTATCACCTAAAAGTTTATTGCTAACAAACTTAAGTTATCTCGCAGAGATAGCTCTCGAACACCCGACACAAGGGTAAGAGCGCTATAAAAGAAATCCAAACTTTTGGTCAGCACTTCTAGGCAACTTAGAAATTGTTCCCGGCGAGATGCTCAGTTCCAACCAGACGAATTGTACAACCCGAGAACCTATCGCGGATTCTAAATTGGTATGGAATCAGGTTAAAATCGCAACAGACAAAACAAAAGCCGACTAGTCATCGCATAGCCTCAATCCGAAAGTAAACCAAGGTCTTGCCCTAAACCCAGCACACTGGTCTCTAACGTCTCAAAGAATGAATTGAGATCCTAAAGGCATGTCTCTTCTTTTATATCTAAACGCTCACTCGATTTACTAAACATCCTAAAACGAGCAAAAGAATAAGGAGATCCACAAAGGAAAAGGAATGCGAGATGACAACTCGTGGACCTCCCTCAATATCAACTCCTATTCTTCCCTCTACATTCATACGAATTAAAACACGCTCTTAAAAACACAAACTGATTTATAATAAAGCCGCAAAAGTGGCAGGGACTCAGAGCCGCACACGGCCAGTCCGAAAACTATAACGGCCACACTCGGCCATAGAAAACAGCCCACGAGGCTAGTCTCAAGGCCGGCAAAGGTCCAATACACATAACCAGACCGTAAAGGTCTTGCTAGGAAACAGGTCATACGAACCTTAACTCCAAAACAAACTACGAAAGGCTTGATCCCTTCAATAGGATACATAGGCAGCCTTCACAATGCGCAGCACTAATCCTAAATGCTTTCCGCTCCCTGGAGAGTGGAAAGATCACTTTCAACGGACCTTTCCAACCATTAATTCCGCCTAACTCACCTAAAACTGGCTAACCACTCGCAAGAACCTCACGCTAGATGCTCAAGGTTCTAGCGAGCTGAGGGGCTAAATGTTGGTGTCAAAATCGTTCACGACAGAATCAATGGCTAAAAGTTTCCCTAAAAATAAATATACGTTTTATAAAACTCGTAAAGCCGTTTTATGAGATTCTAAGAAATTTCCGAACAAAGGAAATGCGCGGAAAAACTTGGAAATTGTTATTTTGTAAAAAGAACGAAACAAACGCCGTTACACGATTATCCGAGTTAAGCGCAAAACCGCAAAAGACCGCATCTGCCGTAAAACCACGAGCAGGTTTGACTGAACCGAGTTCGACGTACGACGAGCCAAACCAACCGGTTCAGCTCGCCGTACGGCGAAATGGTCGGTCCCGGACCAGCTTTCCGTACGGCGAACTGGTCGACTTCACGAATAGCTCGCCGTACGATGAGCTAAACCAACCCGGTTCAGCTTGCCGTACGTCGAGCTGACTGTCCTGGGCCTCGACATCCCACATCCTCGATTCAAGGCATACGTTCTTCGGCTCGATCGTGTTCTGAACCACGATTGAAACGTCTCGCATTTCGTCTCGATCCGTCCTATCGTTCAAGTTTTTTAATAAAAACCGTAAAATCTTGTTTTCTTGAAAGAACTCAAGGAAATCGTATAAAACGGCAATGGTTTAACGAAACACCGAACATTGCCTAACTATACGATTTACTCAAGATTTTTCGTGAAAAAATCATAAAAAAACGCATTTTTAATAAAACCTCGAGTAAATCGTAGAAAACGGCAATGATTAACCGAAACATCGAACATTGCCGAACTTTGCGATTAACTCGAGAAACTTATTTAAAAATGGCATCGCATCAGGAAACGATCTCGTATTGAATCGTAAAATGGTTTTATCGCAAAACGGCTCGAAAAGTCCTAAAACGCGATAAAAGGCCTATCTCGTGACTTTCACGAAGTCAAGCCCAAAGATGCGATGAGATTTTGACGATTTACTCGCAGAGAGAAGATAAATGTCAAGTTTGAAGATAAATGTCAAGTTTGAGGATAAATAGAAGATTTCCGCGAGAAAAAGGAAAGATAAAGATAATTGGAAGATTCCCGATAAACTCGAATCTGGGCGAAATGGAAGGATTAAACCGCCTAGGAAGGGAGTATATAAGCAAGAGGTAGAGGACATAAGCTCGGGACGAATTTCAGAGCTCTCATCTGAGACTTTTACAACTTTTCTAGACTTAGAATTTTCCGCACTTAGAAACTTAGGCTTTATTCTCGACAAGTTCGGTTTCTATGACTGGCTCTCAATTGCTAGATCGAACTTGCCCAGGCAGTTCGATCTCTTGTCCGGATCTACCAACTGAACTACGTTCAACTTGATCCTCGAAAGGGGTACGTAGGCAGCCTTTCATAAGGTTCAGTCCGAAATCAATCAAACTCTCTTTTTCTTATCTTTTTCGTCTTTTGTTATCGAGCTGCGACTCGACTAGGTTTAGGGTTTTATGTTGATAACTCGCTGACGGCCCCTGCGGCCAAAGCCTTTGTAATCTCTTGTAAAGATCGCAACGCTCTTACGTGCATGCAACTTGTTACGAATCTATTGCATTATAGTCCTGATTACCTGAATAGAAACCCTAGATCTAGCAACCATCCTTCCATAAAAAACTCTTTGCCAAGCTGAACAATTATCTTGTTCATCTTGTTTACTGTTTTCAAGTTTATTTATTTACTGCATTAAAAATTATTAGCCTAGCTTAATATTATAACTATTAGATCTATTAGATTCCCTAGCTACCCGTGAATTCAATCCTTAAGTACTACAATTGAACCTCTTATTTGAGAGAGTAATTCACTCCTTAGGGTAATTTGAGTGATATCAACTTTGGCGCTGTTGCCAGGGAGCTTTGATCGCCATTAGATCTTGTTTAGTTAGATTTAGTCTAGGTTTTGTTATTATTTTTTTTTTAAATACTGATAAATTTTTTCTTCTTTTCCAGGTACATACATCTCAGTACCAGGAACAATGAAGAGAGGATTTCTAGTTCCTTCAAGGAAGGAACCTGGTGGTTCACGTGTATCGATCGACACCCTCCAAGCAGAATCGATCGACAGCGTATACCCGACATCGATCGATAATGCACACCGTCAATCGATCGATAAGCTACACGCAGCAATGATCGATAGAGCCAACCAACCTACAAACAACATTGTTCGGCCAAATACTGTTCATCCGGCTACTGTTCATCGTGCTACTGTTCACCCGATATTGATTGACATCATTCCTCCAATGTCGGTCGATACTGTTCACCAGAAGTCGATCGACACGCATAGTCGGATATCGATCGACAAAGCCTCGCTGGGAGCATGTAAGTTTTCTATTAACACATATGTTAATCAGGAAGTAGTCCAAATTGAAACAATAGGTAAAATAAGCAATGCAATTAGCCAAAATAAAAATCAACATGAGACCACAATCCCTGTTACAATCCATTCCACCGTGAATAAAGGTGATGGAATAAAATTTCCTTTGCAAAACTACAACACCCCTGTTCCCATGAAATCGATCGACACGGCTCACACCATGTCGACCGATACTACCCACCCAAAATTGATCAACACGGTACACCCCGTGTTGACTGATACTGTTATCCTGAAATCGATCGACACAGCTACTCGTGCGTGGACTGATACTATTCAACCCCCGTCGATCGACACCATTCATCTCTCGTCGATCGACACTGTTCACCGGATGTCGATTGACACTGTTCAACACAAGTCGATCGACAATCATAGTCAAAAATCGATCGACACGGCTCACAATGCATCGACCGATGCTGTTCTTCCAAGATCGACCGACCCTGTTTGCGGAAAGGAAGAAAATTTTGACTCCAAGCTGAAACTTGAGTACATCCCTATTATAAGTCAATGTCTCTTTCATGGTTATCATGACGAGCAACCAATAGTTCATACTGATATGTTTGAAGACCTAATCTGGTCTATCTTTGATGAAACCACTGAAGACTACCACTTCTGCAAACTCTTTCCTTTCACTCTTGCTGGAGAAGCAAGACGTTGGTTCAAAGAGTTGCCACCAGAGTCCCTCAAAACATGGATTGATATCGCGGAAGTCTTCTTCAACAGATTTCTCTATGACACTCCACACAATCTAAAGATGGAGTCAACAACGAGATGTGTGGTGGAGGATGATACTGGTGATATGACGTCTACGTCGGTTGACACCATGACTTCTACATCGACTGATGCCACGATCTTTCTATCGAACGATATCGTTCACCCGTCATCGATTGACACCATGATTTCATCATCGGTCGACACTGATCACCGAGACACTGTTCATCATGGTACTGTTCATCCGACGACCGACACCACTAGCATGGAGACAGAGACGGACGATGGGCTCATACTCAAGATCGATAAGAAAGGTATCTGGCAAGACAAAGGAGGTCGTCCTTTCAACTTTAAAGGCTAATTGATTAATGGAAGAGAAGCAATAATTCCTGATGTGGTTTCTTTTCTAGAAATGGATACCTTTGATTTAAGTAGCCAGTGGTATGCTTGGGTAAGCGAGGACCCTTTCCAAGGTCTTCTTTATGAGGTCCCCAGAGATCATATCAAGCTACTTGAGGAAGTAGTCTCAGCAACCAAACATAAATTAATACCCAAAGACCACATTCTCTGCAAGATCTTCTCCCATTCACTATCCGGAGATGCGTTTAGCTGGTTCGGTAAGCTGCAGCCAAAATCTCTAACCTGCTGGGTGGACATCAAAGGCGCCTTCCTAGGTAACTTTTTCAGCACTTTTTCAGAAAATTTGGAGATTGAGATGAGTTCTATGCTGGAATATATGGTGGATGATGAGGAACAAGATGTGTCTGGAGAACTGAGCAGAGTAGAAGAAGCTGATATTAAAGATCCGACCTCCACATCGATCGACACCAGTTCCTTAGCATCGATCGCCAGTACGACCGCAGCATCGATCATTACCACCACCTCATCGATCGACACCAGCAACTCAAAATCGACCAATATAGACTTTTGTCATCGATCGATACCACTTGAAATCCTTGAAAGTTTGAATTGTCCTCAAGACACTGAAGACTCGACACATAAGAGCACTGATGTATCAAGTTCTTCTCCTTCCCTGGATGTAAACATAGAGAATGGAGAGGATCTTGGAGATTTGGATTCAAGTAAAGAAGTTACTTTCGAAGACTTCTTGGAGCTGAAGGAATGGCTTGAGGATATAGATCAGAATTTAGAGTAGAAGCTTGATGACAAACAGAATGCTAAGAGGAAAGATGGAGAGACTTCATCAAAGGATAGCATCGATCGACACCAATCTGAAGAAATCGATCGATACCCTCCCTGCATCACCGATATACATCCACCTTACGACATCGATCGACAGTCGCCATACATAATCGATCTGCATACATCCGACTGCATCGATCGACACCCACCCGATTGTATCGATCGAAAACCATGGGTTGATGAACTGCCAGGATACATAGTCAAAATGGAACCAGTTGAGGAGATAGTGGATAATTCTGAAGCTTCACACATTACTGTCCCTAAACATCAGAGACCACCTATTTGGACAGAAGAAGCTGATGGGTTTCACATGATACATGATCCTGTTAAGATTATGGTTCCAAATGCGGTGTTTGAGGCTGAATCTCCTATTCCACCAGATAAAGGTCTACAACTGTGTTCTTACATAGAGGTATTGGATGATCATCAACACATAGAAGCTTCACATATATGGTTGAGATTTAGAGATGAAGTTGATAAAACCCTAGCAAAAGAAGCATCGATCGACACTGACCAGATACCATCGATCGACATGATTAATCCACCATCGATCGACACTACCACTAGTTCATCGATCGACACCAGACGCGAATCAGAGCATGATGAGTATGAAGTGTGTGGAACTATTTTGATGGAGATACCACCACGCATTCAGACAAGTCTGGGGGAAAGAAGCGGATGAATTGGAAGAAGAGAAAAAGAATCAATGGAAGTTCTCAGTTATCATTGATTTTTTCACTTCTCAGATGATGTCCGGATATCCAAAGTGAGATTACACAAGTCTGTGGGAAAGAAGGGGAGAAATTGGAAGAGGCGGAAATGAACCAAAGATGATTTACCTAAGAATGGACGAGTTCTGCACCAGCCTCGACTGACACTTGATCAATGTCGCTCGACAGAGCATCACAAGTATTGATTGCCACTTAACTGTGTTCATCGATACTCACATCAAGGGCAGGTATACTCACGCAAGTTTGTTAAATATTTTCCTTCTGGTATATTATACCACCAATCTTAGGCTATATAACATTGGTCACATTGTTATTTAAGTTTGGGGGAGGTTCTACTAATATTGTGTGTTTAGTTAGCTATTTAGAAAAGCAGACCCAAGTAGATGATTACCATGCTAATTGACCGATACAAACCAGTCGATATCGCTCGACACATACATACACGCATCGATCAACGATGGTGACTTACCATCGATCGATATCCATATCGGTCAGGTATATCGTTCACATTTTCGATATCACCTACACAATTGTTGTTTTTTATGCTCTAACTCCGACTAGTTATACACTGAGGATAGTGTATGGTTAAAGTCTGGGGGAGTGGAATTACTGATGCTACTTTACCTCTTTTTGATCGTATTAAAGTTTTCAAAAATTGGTTTTATTGAGTCAAGAAAGGGAAAAACTTTCAAAGTCTTACTTTTTATCTTACCACTCTTTAGCACCATTCTTAGATTTGTTGATTGCAGAAAGTACTATAGATGCTAAAGTGGATCACCGATCCCCTATGACAACACTTTCATGATTGTCTGGAAGAACCAAAGCTGATTTCCAACCTAACCTGACATTTATTGCTTGTCTTGGGGGTTGGTATACAAGGGATCGGAATCCTCCGTAAGTCAGGAAGGTAAAAGTCTCAAAAAGATTTTGGTTTCCTTCTCTCCTTCCTTTGGCATCCCCAGAAGATAAAAGATTGAGATGATTTCCTGAGAGGCAGACGGAGAGGTACATTACCAATGACCCCACTATTCTAAATCAAAGGAATGATCACACATTGTGGAAGCGAGGGAGACGTAAATTACCTATGACCCCACTATTGGCCTACACTTTGTCAAAAGACCTGTAAAAAGTAGAAAGATCAATAAGATGAACATTAGTTGCCCATTGGGATTGATAAAAAAAAAAAGAAAGAATTGGGATTCAGAGAAGGGAGATAAAGAGAGAAAGGGAACCAGGATGAGAATGCCTGAAACTTGTTTGAGTCGAATCCAAGTGTTCCTTGATCGATACTCCCAAGGTAAAGCTTACACCTTTATTTTTATGCATAAATGAAATCAGTAGAGGGAATAGACAGACAAGGAATGTTTAAGTTGATTGGCTAGATGTATTTGGTTGCTAAGCTAGAATATGGTATAATGTACTTCTATAGTTGATAGATATGAGATGTGGCTTGCAACAAAGTAAGAGGTGATGATTTTAAAGTTGAGATTTTGATTGAGTCCCTGCTGTTTTTAAACTTCTTTCAAAGACTAACTTAAAGTTTGCTTGAGGACAAGCAAAATGTTAAGTCTGGGGGAGTTGATATACCATGATTTTGACCCACGTTTAGTCATGGTATTGATATGTTTTTATGATAATTATATATGTTTTAGAGTCTACTTAGAGTATTTACATGTTCAGGTGCGTCCTGGAGAAATATGGTGATTTTGGTGTCTTTTGGAGCCCTTAAGTGCAGAACTGCGCAGACGCGTCAGATGTTTAGATATGGATAGAGACCTTCCCATGATGCGATTTAGCCCATATTTCGACACAAGATAGAGCTTTGCGTTAGCTTTCCAATGCCACCAGTTTGAGGTCAATCCAACGGTTAGTTCAGAAGTTTTGCCTGTTTTACTGAAGAGTGGTCAGTCTGCCTCGCGAGAGAAGGCTGTCGAGAAGATATGTGCATGTCGATCGATGGGAGACACTTCATATCGGTCGATATGAATGCCAGAACGTGGACTGACTATATTTCATAACCGACTGAATCCCACAAGTTACCAAAATACCCTTGACGACAAGAAACCCTAGTTATGATATTTATAAGCCATTGTTGACGGCTATACGCTATCTAAGATTTCTTTGATTCATTATTCTTTGTTAGGAGAGAAGGGAGGAAATCCTATCAGAGTCCTCCTAGAACTCCATTGGTTTTTATTATCTATTCTATTTCAGTTTTACATCTATTCATCTATGATTTCTGTGACAATTTTCATGTCTGAATAGATCCACCTGTTAGATTTAGGGTTCAAATAGGTTGTGGGATTAGCCCCAACTATAGATTGGTAAGTTGTGATTTTCATTGTTAGGATGTTCTTAATGCTTGTTTCTAGAGTCATGAACTAGAACCATGAACTGGAATAGTTTAATTTATTTATCTTCATCCTGATATCATCCTCTATAAACTCATATCCCTTAGGCACGTGCGATAGGCGGTCTAGTTGAATCTCTGTGAACACAGTTTTGATTCGATCCGATGCTATATCGATCGATACTCCTATAGAGTAATCGATCGACGGCAACACATATCGACTGACACTGCGATAGCAACATCGGTCGATACTGTCGGCATTCAGATCAATGGACGAGTCTAACTAGCGACAGCTATAGATTTTTCTAAGAATTGAAGTTCTTATATATCATGCATGCAACTTGTTAGGCATCTATAGCATTATAATCCTGATTACCTGAATAGAAACCCTAGATCTAGCAACCATCCTTCCATAAACAACTNTCAATGGACGAGTCTAACTAGCGACAGCTATAGATTTTTCTAAGAATTGAAGTTCTTATATATCATGCATGCAACTTGTTAGGCATCTATAGCATTATAATCCTGATTACCTGAATAGAAACCCTAGATCTAGCAACCATCCTTCCATAAACAACTCCTTGCCAAGCTGAACAATTATCTTGTTCATCTTGTTTACTGTCTTCAAGTTTATTTATTTACTGCATTAAAACTTATTAGCCTAGCTTAATCTTATAACTATTAGATCTATTAGGTTCCCAAGCTCCCCGTGAATTCGATCCCTAAGTACTACAATTGAACCTCTTATTTGACAGAGTAATTCACTCCTTAGGGTAATTTGAGTGATATCAAATTTGGCGCTGTTGCCGGGGAGCTTTGATCGCCATTAGATCTTGTTTAGTTAGATTTAGTCTAGGTTTTGTTATTTTTTTATTTTTTATTTTTTTAAAATACTGATATTTTTTTTCTTTTTCAGGTACATACATCTCGGTAACAGGAACAATGAAGAGAGGATTTTTAGTTCCTTCATGGAAGGAACCTGGTGGTTCACGCGTATCGATCGACACCCTCCAAGCAGAATCGATCGACAGGGTATACCAGACATCGATCGATAAGGCACACCGTCAATTGATCGATAAGCTACACACAGCAATGATCGATAGAGCCAACCAACCTACAAACAACATTGTTCGGCCAAACACTGTTCCGGCTACTGTTCATCGCGCTACTGTTCACCCGATATCGATCGACATCATTCATCCAATGTCGATCGATACTGTTCACCACATGTTGATCGACACGCATAGTCGGATATCGATAAAGCCTCGCTGGGAGCATGTAAGTTTTCTATTAACACATATGTTAATCGGGAAATAGTCCAAATTGAACCAATAAGTAAAATAAGCATTGCAATTAGGCAAAATAAAAATCAACATGGGACCACAATCCCTGTTACAATTCATTCCACCAAGAATAAAGGTAAAGGAATAAAATTGCCTTTGCAAAACTACAACACTCATGTTCCCTTGAAATCGATCGACACGGCTCACACCATGTCGACCGATACTACCCACCCGAAATCCATCAACACGGTACACCCCGTGTTGACTGATACTGTTATCCTGAAATCGATCGACACAGCTACTCGCGCGTCGACCGATACTATTCAACCCCCGTCGATCGACACTATTCATCTCCCTTCGATCGACACTGTTCACCCGATGTCGATCGACACTGTTCAACACAAGTCGATCGACAATCATAGTCGAAAATCGATCGACACGGCTCACAATGCGTCGACCGATGCTGTTCTTTCAAGATCGACCGACCCTGTTTGCGGAAAGGAAGAAAATTTTGACTCCAAGCTGAAACTTGAGTACATCCTTATTATAAGTCAACGTCTCTTTCATGGTTATCATGACGACCAACCAATAGTTCATACTGATATGTTTGAAGACCTAATCTGGTCTATCTTTGATGAAGCCACTGAAGACTACCACTTCTGCAAACTCTTTCCTTTCACTCTTGCTGGAGACGCAAGACGTTGGTTCAAAGAGTTTCCATTAGAGTCCCACAAAACATGGATTGATATCGCGGAAGTCTTCTTCAACAGATTTCTCTATGACACTCCACACAATCTAAAGATGGAGTCAACAACGAGATGTGTGGTGGAGGATGATACTGGTGATATGACGTCTACGTCGGTTGACACCATGACTTCTACATCCACCGATGCCACGATCTTTCTATCGAACGATATCATTCACCCGTCATCGATCGACACCATGATTTCATCATCGGTCGACACTGATCACCGAGACACTGTTCATCATGGTATTGTTCATCCGACGACCGACACCACTAGCATGGAGACAGAGACGGACGAAGGGCTCATACTCAAGATCGATAAGAAAGGTATCTGGCGAGACAAAGGAGGTCGTCCTTGCAACTTTAAAGGCCAATTGATTAATGAAGGAGAAGCAATAATTCCTGATGTGGTTTCTTTTCCAGAAATGGATACCTTTGATCTAAGTAGCCAGTGGTATGCTTGGGTAAGCGAGGACCCTTTCCATGGTCTTCTTTATGAGGACCCCAGAGGTCATATCAAGATACTTGAGGACGTAGTCTCAGCAACCAAAGATAAATTAATACCCAAAGACCATATTCTCTGCAAGATCTTCCCCCATTCACTATCCGGAGATGCTTTTAGTTGGTTCAGTAAGCTGCAGAAAAAATCTCTAACCTGCTGGGAGGACATCAAAGGCGCCTTCCTAGGTAACTTTTTCAGCACTTTTTTCAGAAAATTTGGAGGTTGAGATGATTTATATGCTGGAATATATGGTGGATGATGACGAGCAAGATGAGTCTGGAGAACTGAGCAGAGTAAAAGAAGCTGATATTAAAGATCCGACCTCCACATCGATCGACACCAGTTCCTTAGCATCGATCGCCAGTACGACTGCAGCATCGATCATCACCACCACCTCATCGATCGACACCAGCAACTCAAAATCGACCGATATAGACTTGTCATCGATCGATACCACTTGAAATCCTTGAAAGTTTGAATTGTCCTCAGGACACTGCAGACTCGACACATAAGAGCACTGATGTATCAAGTTCTTCTCCTTCCCTGGATGTAAACATAGAGAATGGAGAGGATCTTGGAGATTTGGATTCAAGTAAAGAAGTTACTTTCGAAGACTTCATGGAGCTGAAGGAATGGATTGAGGATATATATCAGAATTTGGAGCAGAAGCTTGATGACAAATAGAATGCTAAGAAGAAAGATGGAGAGACTTCATCAAAGGATAGCATCGATCGACACCAACCTGATGAAATCGATCGATACCCTCCCTGCATCACCGATATACATCCACCTTACGGCATCGATCGACAGTCGCCATACATCATCGATCTGCATACATCCGACTGCATCGATCGACACCCACCCGATTGTATCGATCGAAAACCATGGGTTGATGAACTGCCAGGATACATAGTCAAAATGGAACCAGTTGAGGAGATAGTGGATAATTCTGAAGCTTCACACAATACTGTCCCTAAACATCAGAGACCACCTATTTGGACAGAAGAAGCTGATGGGTTTCAAAAAAGAGTGAAAAGGATACATGATCATGTTAAGATTATGGTTCCAAATGCGGTGTTTGAGGCTTAATCTCCTATTCCACCAGATAAAGATCTACAACTGAGTTCTTACATAGAGGTATTGGATGATCATCAACACGTAAAAGGTTCACATATAGGGTTGAGATTTAGAGATGAAGTTGATAAAACCCTAGCAAAAGAAGCATCGATCGACACTGACCAGATACCATCAATCCACATGATTAATCCACCATCGATCAACACTACCACTAGTTCATCGATCGACACCAGACGCGAATAAGAGAAGAATGAGTATGAAGTGTGGGGAACTATTTTTTATGGAGATACCACCACGCAATCAGACAAGTCTGGGGGAAAGAAGCGGATGAATTGGAAGAAGAGAAAAAGAATCAATAGAAGTTCTTAGTTATCATTGATTTTTCACTTCTCAGATGATGTCCAGATATCCAAAGTGGATTACACAAGTCTGTGGGAAAGAAGGGGAGAAATTGGAAGAAGTGGAAACGAACCAAAGGAGGTTCTCAATTACCATGGACTCCTTACTTTTCAGATAGTATCAGAAAATCAAGAGTGCGCAGCAGATGCTTCTCACATCCATATGCAAAGCTTAAAGCACTCCTTATTGCTGAGATGATAGACAAAGGAGAAAAGTCTATGGGGGAGGCTTTCACACAAGAATGATAAAGCTTCAGAGATTGGACAATGAGACTTGAATTGGAGCAAGTTCTCATTCTCATCCGAACTGAATCAGATCTCCAGAAGTCAAGCCAATGACTAAAAATAAGCGCTGAGTGGGAGGCAACCCACTGTTAGGTAATTTTAAATATTGTTTTATTTTCATTTATTACTGATAATTTTGTTTTCCAGGTACTGTAGCACTGCACTGTAGCAATCGAGCGATACTATAGCAGAAAATCGACCGATACTGTAGCAGTCACTGTAGCAGGATCACTGTGCATAAAAAAAAAATTATTAATTTTTTATTAGTTATCTATTACTAACTTTAAAAATATTTGTGTTATAAATTTGTTAGGTAACAAGAACATACCCAAGAAAGATGAGTTTACCTAAGAATGGACGACTTCTGCACCAGCCTCGACTGACACTTTATCAATGTCGCTCGACAGAGCATCACAAGTATTGATTGCCACTTAACTGTGTTGATCGATACTCACATCAAGGGCAGGTATACTCGCGCAACTTTGTTAAATATTTTCCTTCTGGTTTATTGTACCACCAATCTTAGGCTATATAACATTGGTCACAATGTTATTTAAGTCTTGGGGAGGTTCTACTAATATTGTGTATTTAGTTAGCTATTTAGAAAATCAGACCCAAGTAGATGATTACCATGCTAATCGACCGATACGAACCAGTCGATATCGCTCGACACATACATACACGCATCGATCGACGATGGCGACTCACCATCGATCGATATCCATATCGGTCAGGTATATCGTTCACATTTTCGATATTAGCTACCCAATTATTGTTTTTATGCTCTAACTCCGTCTAGTTATACACTGAGGACAGTGTATGATTTAAGTCTGGGGGAGTGGAATTACTGATGCTACTTTACCTCTTTTTGATCTTATTAAAAGTTTTCAAAAATTGGTTTTATTGAGTCAAGAAAGGGAAAATTTTTCAAAGTCTTACTTTTTATCTTACCACTCTTTAGCACCATTCTTAGATTTGTTGATTGCAGAAAGTACTATAGATGCTAAAGTGGATCACCGATCACCTATGTCAACACTTTCATGATTGTCTGGAAGAACCAAAGATAATTTCCAACCTAACCTAAAATCTATTGCTTGTCTTGGGGGTTGGTATACAAGGGATCGGAATCCTCCTGCAAGTCTGGAAGGTAAAAGTCTCAAAAAAAATTTGGTTTCCTTCTCTCCTTCCTTTGGCATCCCCAGGAAATAAAAGATTGAGATGATATCCTGAGAGGCAGAGGGAGAGGTACATTACCCATGACCCCACTATTCTAAATCAAAGGAATGATCACACATTGTGGAAGCGAGGGAGAGGTAAATTACCTATGACCCCACTATTCACCTACACTTTGTCAAAAGACCTACAAAAAGTAGAAAGATCAATGAGATGAACATTAGTTGTTCATTGGGATTGATATAAAAAAAAAAAAGAAAGAATTGGGATTCAGAGAAGGCAGATAAAGAGAGAAAGGAACCAGGATGAGAATGCCTGAAACTTTTTTGAGTCGAATCCAAGTGTTTAAGTTGATTGGATAGATCCATTAATGAAATGAAATCAGTAGAAGGAATAGACAGACAAGGAATGTTTAAGTTGATTGGCTAGATGTATTTGGTTGCTAAGCTAGAATATGGTATAATGTACTTCTGTAGTTGATAGATATGAGATGTGGCTTGCAACAAAGTAAGAGGTGATGATTTTAAAGTTGAGATTTTGATTAAGTCCCTGCTTTTTTTAAACTTCTTTCAAAGACTAACTTAAAGTTTGCTTGAGGACAAGCAAAATGTTAAGTCTGGGGGAGTTGATATACCATGATTTTGACCCACGTTTAGTCATGGTATTGATATGTTTTTATGATAATTATATATGTTTTGGAGTCTATTTAGAGTTTTTACAGGTTCAGGTGCGTCCAGGAGAAATATGGTGATTTTGGTGTCTTTTGGAGCCCTTAAGTGTAGAACTGCGCAGACGCGTCAGATGTTTAGATATGGATGGAGATCTTCCCATGGTGTGATTTAGCCCATATTTGGACACAAGATAGAGCTTTGAGTTAGCTTTCCAATGCCACCAGTTTGAGGTCAATCTAACGGTTAGATCAGAAGTTTTGCCCGTTTTATTGAAGAGTGGTCAGTCTGCCTCGCGAGAAAAGGCTGTCGAGAAGATATGTGCATGTCGATCGATGGGAGACACTTCATATCGGTTGATATGAATGCCAGAACGTGGACTGACTATATTTCATAACCGACTGAATCCCACAAGTTACCAAAATACCCTTGACGACCAGAAACCCTAGTTATGATATTTATAAGCCATTGTTGACGGCTATACGCTATCTAAGCTTTCTTTGATTCATTATTCTTTGTTAGGAGAGAAGGGAGGAACTCCTATCAGAGTCCTCCTACAACTCCATTGGTTTTTATTATCTATTCTATTTCAGTTTTACATCTATTCATCTATGATTTTTGTGACAATTTTCATGTCTGTATAGATCCACCTGTTAGATTTAGGGTTCAGATAGGTTGTGGGATTAGCCCCAACTATAGATTGCTAAGTTGTGATATTCATTGTTAGGATGTTCGTAATGCTTGTTTCTAGAGTCATGAACTAGAACCATGAACTAGAAGAGTTTAATTTATTTATCTTCATCATGATATCATCCTCTACAAACTCAGATCCCTTAGGCACGTGCGACAGGCGGTCTAATTGAATATCTGTGAACACAGTTTCGATTCGATCCGATGCTATATCGATCGATACTCCTATAGAGTAATCGATCAACGGCAACACATATCGACCGACACTGCGATAGCAACATCGGTCGATACTGTCGGCATTCAGATCAATGGACGAGTCTAACTAGCGACAGCTATAGATTTTTCTAAGAATTGAAGTTCTTATATATCATGCATGCAACTTGTTAGGCATCTATAGCATTATAATCCTGATTACCTGAATAGAAACCCTAGATCTAGCAACCATCCTTCCATAAACAACTNTCAATGGACGAGTCTAACTAGCGACAGCTATAGATTTTTCTAAGAATTGAAGTTCTTATATATCATGCATGCAACTTGTTAGGCATCTATAGCATTATAATCCTGATTACCTGAATAGAAACCCTAGATCTAGCAACCATCCTTCCATAAACAACTCCTTGCCAAGCTGAACAATTATCTTGTTCATCTTGTTTACTGTTTTCAAGTTTATTTATTTACTGCATTAAAACTTATTAGCCTAGTTTAATCTTATAACTATTAGATCTATTAGGTTCCCTAGCTCCCCGTGAATTCGATCTCTAAGTACTACAATTGAACCTCTTATTTGAGAGAGTAATTCACTCCTTAGGGTAATTTGAGTGATATCACAACCCCTCGGTCCTAACTGCTCTAGCATGAATCAAACTACTTAACATCCAAACATGAACATTAGTTTTGGCTGCGAATATCCGCAAGCAAGTCAAAGTGTTTCTGCAAAAGCGGGGTTAAGAAAAAACCCTCGTAATACCGCACAACATCTTCGGGCCCGCAAACGTTTCAAACACGAAACGCGGCATATAAAATAAAAACCAATCTTAAGCACTGCAAGACGTCATAGACGCCCGAAGAATAGTTTTTATACACAAATACCTTCCTCAATAAAATCACTTTCTTGGAAGGCCCAACAGTCCATCCGCGACTATAAGACATACAAAACTACTTAACATATGTATCCTTCGCGAAGGCCCAAACAACGGTAGCATCTACCACCAAGTTTTTTGCTGATCACAACAAACTCGCAGTAGTCCTAAACAAACTTAAGTTATCTCGCAAAGATAGCTCTCATACACCCGACACAAGGGAAATATTACTATAAAGGAAATCCAAACTTTTGGTCAGCACTTCCGGGAGTCTTAGAAATCGTCCCCGGTGAGATGCTCGATTCCAACCAGACGAGTCATATAAGCCGAGAACCTATCATGGACTCGAAATCGGTATGGAATCAGGTTAAAATCGCAACAGGCAAAACAAAAGCTGACTAGTCATCGTATAGCCTCAATCCAAAAGTAAACCTAGGTCTTGCCCAAAACCCAGCACACTGGTCTCTAACGTCTCAAGGTATGATTCGAGATCCTAAAGGCATGTCTCTTCGTTTAAATCTAAACACTCACCGAATTTCAAAAAATTCCAGAACGGGCAAACGAATAGGGCGATCTACAAAAAGAGTTAGACTATGAGACGACAACTCATATTCTTCCCTCTACATTCATACGAATAAAAACACGCTCTTAAAAACGCAAACTGATTTATAATAAAGCCGCAAAGCGGCAGGGACTCAGAGCCACACACGGCCAGTCCGAAAACTATAACGGCCATACTCGGCCAGAACAAACAGCCTACGAGGCTAGGTCCAATACAAGATGTTATCGACATCAATATGCTCGATAATTTCTACACAACACATAACTAGACTGTAAATGTCTCAGGTCATACGAACCTTAACTCCAAGACAAACTATGAAAGGCTTGATCCCTTCAATAGAGTACGTAGGCAGCCTTCACAAGGCGCAACACTAATCTTAAACGCTTTCCGCTCCCTGGAGAGTGGAAAGATCACTTTCAACGAACCTTTCCAACCATTTATTCCGCCTAACTTACCTAAAACTTGCTAACCACTCGCAAGAACCTTGCGCTAGAGGCTCATGGTTCTAGCGAGCTAGGGGGCTAACAGTTTGTGTCAAAATCGGTCACTGCGGAATCAATGGCTAAAAGTATCAGCAAAAATAAGAATACGTTTTACAAAACACGAGAAGTTGTTTTATAAAATTCTAAGGACTTTCCAAACAAAGGAAATCTGCGTGAAACTTGTAAATTTTAATCTCGGAAAAACGAACGAAACAATCTCCGATTACACGATTCCCTAGTTAGGCGAAAAACCGAAAAAACCCGCATCCGTCGTAAACCGCGAGCAGGTTCGACCGAACCAGTTCAACGTACGATGAGCTGAAGTTCAGCTCGCTGTACGTCGAGCTGACCGTCCCGAGCCTCGATCTCCCGCATCCTTGACGTAAGGAATACATCCTTCGACTTGATCATGCTCTGAACCATGGTCGAAACCTCTCTCGTTTCATCTCGATCCATCTCACCGTTCAAGTTTTACTATAAAAATCGTAAAAGTCTTATTTTCTCGTAAAGTTCGGGAAGATCGTATAAAACGGCAACGATTAGACGGAACATCATACATTGTCAAACTATACGATAAACTCGAGAAATCATTTAAAAACGGCATCGTATCAGGAAATGATCTCGACTAAAGTCGTAAAACGGTTTTTATCGCAAAACGGCTCGGACAGCCCAAAAGCACGATAAAAGTCCACTTGCGACTTTAAACGAAATTCAGCCCAAAAATACAATGACGATTTGAAGATTTTCTCGCAGAAAGAAGATAAATGTCAAGTTTGAAGATAAATAGAAGATTTCCGCAAGGAAAATGGAAAGATCGAGATAAATGAAAGATTCCCGATAAACTCGAATCTGGGAGAAAAGGAAGGACTAAACCGCCTAAGGAGGGAGTATATAAGGAGAAGGCCAAGGACAGAGCACCGGGACGGGTTTTCAGAGCTTTCACCACCAAAACTTAGCACTTAGGAATATTTCCGTTTTTGTTATCGAGCTGTGTCTCAACTAGGGTTTCAGTCTTAGATTGCTAGAACTAGGAATCTCGCCGACGGCTCACGCAGCTAAGGCTTACTCTTGTTGTACCGTTCTTACGCAAATTCGGACTAAGATCCTTCTTGCTCTCAATCTCGTTTTCTTTTACATCTTTACTTATTCATATCGTGTTCTTGATTGTTTGTGTGCAGTTCCGCAGATAGCCGGATCCTCTGGGAAATCATGGTTTACTCTAAATTCCTAAATTTACGTAAAATCGACAGGGGTGAATTTCAGTTCCCACAACGAGAGAGGAAGATACCAGTTGTATAAGTACCAGCCAGGTAGCTGAGAACTCTCTTGGCTGCAAGCCAATGGATGTGTTGGGGTCAAAATCGGTTACGATGGAATTAATGACCAAAATTCTCAAAAAAAATATCAAGATTACTATCTGATCTTCCGAAGATACTAATACTTGCAATAAGACCACGTATCAAGGAAGCTTCTCCGAGCTTCGGACAAAGGAACTCCAAACAATCGAAAAACACAACGTTCGACTCGCCAATGGGCGAGCAGGACAATCCGTCCAGCTCACCCGTTGGCGAGCGGGAAATGACGTCCAATTCGCCACCGGGCGAGCGGGACAAGCCGTCCAGCTCTCTCGGTGGCGAGTTGGACGCAACGTCCGGCTCGCTACCAGGCGAGTGTCCGGTCCGTCTGTTTGCGTGCTGGAAACAATCCCTAAGGATCCTTGGCTCAATCATACTTTGATTCATGCTCGCATTGCTTCTCGCTTCATCTCGATCGGAGTTATCTTTGGAACTTTACGATAAGAACCGCGAAGACTTGTTTTTCGTATAAGTTTGAGTTAATCGTATAAAACGGTAACGGTTAACGAAACACCAAAGTTCGCTTTGAATTTAAGATTAACTCAATCTATTTTATAAAAAACGGCATTGTATCTCGGAACGTTTTCTATAAAGATCAAACAATGACTAAAATTGCAAAACGGCCTGAAAGATCCTAACACGCGATAAAGTCTCACTTACCATTTTAGACGAAATCCAACCCAAGGATATGATGACGGTTTGTCCCTTATTTTCAGGAAAGGATAAATGTCAAGTTTGGAGATAAATGGAAGTTTTCCAAGAATAAACATAAAGATCGAGAAAAATGGAATGTTTCCGAAAAAGAGATAGATACAAATCTAGGTGAATATAAAGGCACAGAACCGCCTAAGGAAATAGTATAAAAGGAGATGGTCGAGCTAAGGAGCAAGGAATAATTATTCAGACTCATAGGCAACTTTTCGTTTTTGTTATCGAGAAGCGTCTCAACTAGGGTTTTAGTCTTAGGTTGCTAAAACTAGGGAACTGTTGGGGTCAAAAACAGTAATCTCGAAATCAACGTCTACGATTACTTCTCTTTACATTCTCCAAAGGAATCTCGGGCTGAGAAAAGAAGAAAAGATTGAAACCAAGCTGAATGCACCTGCCCAGTTCGCCCGTTGGCGAGCTGACCGCACATGTGACCAGCTCGCCCGTTGGCGAGCCGAACACATCTGTCCAGCTCGCCAATGGGTGAGCTGACAACACATGTGACCAGCTCTCCCTTCGGCGAACTGAGCACACATGTGACCAGCTCTCCCTTTGGCGAGCTGACCATACATGTGACCAGCTCTCCCTTCGGCAAGCTGAGCACACATGTGACCAGCTCTCCCTTCGGCAAGCTGAGCACATATGTGACCAGCTCTCCCTTCGGCGAGCTGAGCACACATGTGAACAGCTCTCCCTTCGGCGAGCTGAGCACACATGTGACCAGCTCTCCCTTCAGCGAGCTGAGCACACATGTGACCAGCTCTTCCTTCGGCGAGCTGAACACACATGTTAGCAGCTCTCCCTTCGGCGAGCTGAGCACACATGTGACCAGCTCTCACTTCGGCGAGCTGAGCACACATGTGACCAGTTCTCCCTTCGGCGAGCTGAGCACACCTATGACCAGCTCTCGCTTCGGCGAGGTGAGCACACATGTGACCAGCTCTCCCTTCGGAGAGCTGAGCACCCATGTGACCGGCTCTCCCTTCGGTGAGCTGAGCACACATGTGACCAACTCTCCCTTCGGCGAGCTGAGCACATCTGTACAGATCGCCAATGGGCGAGCTGAATTCAATCACCTATGCCCCTCGACTCGATCTTACTCTGAACCGTGATCAAAACTTCTTTTGTTTCGTCTCAATCCACTTTATTGTTTGAGTTTTACGATTAAAATTGTAAAAGACGCGTTTTTTAGTAAAACCTCGAGTAAATCGTATAAAACGGCAGCAGTTAACCAAAACTTCGAACATTGCTAAACTATACGATTAACTCGAGATGTTTACTTAAAATATCGTCATATTAGGAAATGATCTTGTTTAAAACATCGTCATATTAGGCTAAATCGTAAAATGGTTTGGAAATATCCTAAAACGCGATAAAGGCCCACTCGCGACTTTGAATAAAGTCCAGCCCAAAGATACAATGACGTTTTGCCTATCATCCGCAGGAGTGGATAAATTTCAGGATTAAATATAAATGGAAAGATCGAGAAAAATGGAAGATCTCTGATAAACGCGAATCCAGCGGAAAAGGAAAGACCAACCGTCTGGAGAAGGAGTATATAAGCATGAGGTCGAGGTCCAGAGGAGGCAAAGATTTTTAGACCTAGAAAAACGGCTGTTAGCTTAGGTGAATTTAGGAATTCGGTGGTTAGACTTGCAAGTCGGATCCTTATAACGTTTTGTCGTCTACGTTCCACGATTCTCTTTCTAACAGCTTTTCAATCTCTTTATCACTAATAGCCTTTGCGAAAATTCTCCATTTGTATTCTCTTATCTTTTTTGTTTTAATTTTGTTTCCGCAGATATCCAAGACCTCAGGAAAATTAGGGTTTTCCCTAAGTTTCCATATTTGACGGAAAATTGACATTGAGAATTCGGTTCCCACAGTTTGGCGCTAGAAGAAGAGGGGAGGGTTCGGATTCTCTTACATAATAACCGCTGAATGAACGAAAAACGATATGCCTAACTCGAACGACGATGTCATCTCGTTCAAGGACAGAGCAACGACCGACTCAATCAAACCTCTCAACGACCTCCTTGTCATCGAGCTGACAATCCAGAATATGGATGTCACAAGAATATTAGTCGATACCGGAAGCTCGCCTGATATCATCTTCAAAAACACCCTCGAGAGAATGGACATTGATTAATCCGAAATCGCGGAAAACTCAAGCGCGCTAATAGGACTCTCGCGAGAAATCACCATGACTCTCGGCACAGTTAACCTTATGGTTCAAGCCGGAAGCATGACGATAATAGTCGAATTCCTAGTCATCGATCGACCCACGTCCTACAACGCAATCGTAGGAACACCATGGCTAAACTCGATGCAAGCGGTACCATCGACGAACTCAACGTTGACCCTACGTTCAAACCTGTCAAACAAAAGAGACCGAAACTGGGATCAGAATGTGCCGAAGCAGTCAACAATGAGGTTGACAGAGTCCTCAATGTCTGATCCATAACGGAAGTTAGATACCCCGACTGGCTCAGGAATCCTGTCGTTGTCAAGAAAAAGAACGGGAAGTGGCGAGTCTGTGTCGATTTTACTGACCTAAATAAGGTGTGTCCTAAAGATAGCTATCCACTGCTGCACGTCGACCGCTTGGTTGAGGCGATGGCAGGAAACAAACTCTTGTCTTTCATGGACGCTATTTCCGGGTACAATCAGATCATGGTGAATCCTGACGATCGGGAGAAAAACCACATTCATAGCCGATCGCGGAACTTAATGTTATAAAGTAATGCCGTTCGGCCTTAAGAATGCCGGTGCGACTTATCAACGACTCGTCAATCGCATGTTCTCCGAAAAACTCGGAAAAATGATGGAAGTGTACATCGACGATATGCTCGTGAAATCGCTCAAAGAGCAAGATCATGTCTGGAACCTCCAAGAATGTTTCGAGAGGATCAATTTGCACAACATGAAGCTAAATCCCACCAAGTGCCGGTTCGCCGTCACATCCGGAGAATTCTTGGGATACCTCGTTACCTACCGAGGAATTGAGGCCAACCCGAAACAAATCACATCACTAATAGAAATGACGTCTCCCATGACAAAGTGCGGGGTAAAGAGATTGGCCGGTAGAGTCGCAGCACTTGACCGTTTCATCTCGCGATCAACGGACAAATGTCTTCCTTTCTACGATACTTTAAAGGGAAACAAAAAGTTCGAGTGGTCAAAGGCATGCGAGAAGGCTTTCCAACAGCTAACGCAATACCTAGCTACCCCACCAGTACTCGCAAAACCAGTGGAAGGGTAATTTCTATTCCTCTACATCGCAGTCGGCCGTAAGTGGCGTCCTCATTCGGGAAGAATGCGGCGAGCAAAAACCGATCTTTTACATATGTAAAACTTTGCTAGACACAGAAACGCGATAGCCGATGATGGAAAATTGGCCTTAGCGGTGGTAATGTCGATAAGAAAACTAAGACCATATTTCCAATCTCACACCATCGTGGTACTCACTTCTTTCCCTCTCCGCACAATGTTACACAGCCCCAGCCAGTCGGGGAGGTTAGCAAAATGGGCGATCGAGCTGAGTGAGTACGACATCGAGTACTGTGCAAAAACCTGCGTGAAATCTCAAGTACTCGCAGACTTCTTAGTAGAGCTCCCGACAGGAGGCGCATCCAACCAGGAGCCAAACTTGACCTGGACCCTATACGTTGACGGATCTTCATCCAAACAAGGTTCTGGTATCGACATCCGGCTGGCAGCCCCAACGGGAGAAGTGTTGGAACAATCGTTTCGGTTAGTTTTCCACGCCTCAAACAACGAAGCCGAATACGAAGCCTTAATCGAAGGATTACGGGTAGCTCACGGACTAAAGACACGCAACCTCCACGCCTACTGCGATTCCCAGCTAGTGGCCAGCCAGTTCAGCAGGGAGTATGAAGCGAGGGATGAAAGGATGGAAGCATATCTGACCCTGGTTCAGGATCTAGTTCAAAACTTTGATCAATTTGCCCTCACTTGAATCCCCCGGTCGAAAAACACCCAAGCAGACGCTCTGGTTGCCTTGGAATTCATATCGGATCCCGTTCTGAGCAGGGTAATTCCCGTGGAGTTCATTGAACATCCTAGCATCAGACTGCCCATAGTCGTAAACCTGATCGACGAACCGGAAGACGACATCGACGAATCAACGATCGCCCAGCCGTGGATCAGTCAAACTACGGGTTAAGTCGTCCGTGGATGGAAACTATTCTCGCTTACATAGGCAACGGAGAACTCCCATCGAAAAAATGGGCGGCCCAAAAAATAAATACTCAAGCCGCACGATATGTTCTTGTCGACAGAGAACTCTATAAGTGTGAAGAAAGGAAGAAGTGATGATCCAATACTTATAGGAAAACAAGAAGGAGTCTATTTTCCGCAATAAAATAATCAGTCTACTTTTCCGCAATACAAAAAGAGAAGATGATTGCAGCCGTAGATTCCGATTATCAACTCCACTCGCCCGCAAGAATCTTCCTTGAACTTTTGAGCTGGGGGGCTAACTGTTGGGGTCAAAAAAGGTAATCCCAAAATAAACGTCTACGATTAATTCTCCTTACATTCTCCGAAGGAATCTTGGGCCGAGAAAACAAGAAAATATCGAAACCAAGCTGAATGCAGCTGTCCAGCTCGCCCGTTGGCGAGCTGACCGCACATGTAACCAGCTCGTCCGTTGGCGAGCTGAACACATCTGTCCCGCTTGCCAACGGGCGAGCTGACCACACATGTGACCAGATCTCCCTTCGGCGAGCTCGGCACACATATGACCAGCTCTCCCTTCGGCGAGCTGAGCACACATGTGACCAGCTGTCCCTTGGGCGAGTTGATCACACATGTGACCAGCTCTACCTTCGGCGAGCTGAGCACACATGTGACCAGGTCTCCCCTCTGCGAGCTGAGCACACATGTGACCAGCTCTCCCTTCGGTGAGCTGAGCACATCTGTCCAGCTCTCCCTTCGGCGAGCTGAGCACCATGTGACCAGCTCTCCCTTCGGCGAGCTTAGCACACATGTGACCAGCTCTCCCTTCGTCGAGCTGAGCACACATGTGACAAGCTCTCACTTCGGCGATTTGAGCACACATGTGACAAGCTCTCCGTTCGGCAAGCTGAGCACACATGTGACCAGCTCTCCTTTGGGCGAGCTGAGCACATCTGTCCAGCTCGCCAATGGGCGAGCTGAATTCAACCACCTATGTCCCTCGACTCGATCGTACTCTGAACCGTGATCGAAACGTCTTTCCTTTCGTCTCAATCCGCTTTACCATTTGAGTTTTACGATAAAAATTGTAAAAGACGCGTTTTTGTAAAACCTCGAGTAAATCGTATAAAACGGCAACGGTTAACCGAAACACTGAACATTTTCAAACTATACGATTAACTCGAGATTTTTTATGAAAGAATCACTAAAGACGCGTTTTCTCGTAAAACCTCGAGTAAATCGTATAAAACAGCAATGGTTAAACAAAATACCGAACATTGCCAAACTATTCGATTATCTCGAGTTGTTTACCTAAAACCTCGTCGTATCAGGAAACGATGTTGTTTAAAGTCTTAAAAAAGCTAAATCATAAAACGGTTTGGAAAGATCCTAAAACGCGATAAAGGCCCACTCGCGACTTTGCGCAAATTCTCCATCTGTATTCTCTTATCTTTTTTGTTTTAAGTGTGTTTCTGCAGAGATCCAAGACCTCGGGAAAATTAGGGTTTTCCCTAAGTTTTCATATTTGACGGAAAATTGACAGTGTGAATTTCAGTTCCCACAGGAACTCGCCGTCAGCTCTTGTAGCCAAGGTTTTCACCTCGTTGTACCCCTCTTACGCAAATTCGGAATAAGAAATTTCTTTGCTCTCTATTTTTATTTTAATATTGTCTTTCATGTTATTTTCGTATTTTGATTTTCATATTGTCTTTCATGTTGTTTTCGGAATAAGATATCTGGGACCTCTGGGAAATTAGAGTTTTCCCTAAATTCCTTCATTCAACGGAAATTGACAGTGCAAATTTCGGTTCTCACAGTTTGGCGTTAGAAGGAGGGGGGGGGTTACAGATCTATCTAACTCTCAAGCCGCAGCACGCTCGATCACATACGATGACAGAAGAACACCAAACCCGCGACAGCGAAAATGTCAGCGACAATGTTTCTAAAACTCCACCAGCAAATGTGTCTGCGGCAACGTTAACGCTAACACCGAGGCCTTCGAAAAGGTGCTCACCGCCTTCACAAATTAGTCGGAGGAGAAAGAAAAACTGATTGGATCTCTCGCAAAACAGGTCGAAACCTTAACTGCGAGAACCAAGAATATCCATCCCCGCGGAACTACCAATATTCTCGGAAGAAGCCTAGATTTCACGACTCCTTTGGATCGTCCCGGAAACGAGCAGGGTAACATATTTGGGCAAAACCTTTAAACTGAAAACCCTAGCGCAGCGCAAAAAGACGCGGAAGACCCTCCTACTCATAGACAGGAGGCTGCGGAATACAGCACCGAGCGGGTTAACCTGGACACAAGCGATCAGTCTGATCCGTCGGAAGAAGACGCCGACGTCCATCCAAAAAGGAAGAAAAGTTGCAGTACTCGGAAGGGCTCTCCTGTCGAAAATCTCATGACGGAAGAAGAAGAGAACATCTTCTGCGCGGAACAGAAGAAACTAGCCTAAGAGCAATCACGGATCATACGTAGCAAACGCCGAGGAGCTCGGAAAACTGCTGGCCACGATCCTAAAATTCGTGACCTTCGTGATTACATCACAAAAACTGTTGCGGAAGTAAGAGCGGTGAAATCTCAAATTCATAACGCTACCAGTGCCGCGCCCGAGAACGATCATCTGCTAGATGAATCTTGGAAAACGCCCTTCCCAATTCGCTCTACCAAAATCATCGTGTCCGATCCGGGGAATATCAAGGTGCCAACCTATAACGGGACATCCGATCCCAAGGCGCACTTACAAGATTTCCAGATCTCCATGGGAAGGGAGAAACTTAAGGAGGGCGAAAAAGCCGCCGGCTATTGCCACCTCTTCGTCGAGAACCTGGAAGGAACAGCACTCAAGTTGTTCTCCCGACTGAAGCAAACTTTGATCAGTATTTTCCGCCAACTCGCTTCGGAATTTCTCAAGCAGTACTCTATGTTCATAGAGAGGGAAACTGACGTTCTCGAGAGTCTATCCCAGCGCGCGGAGAAATCCCTCCGCAAGTTTATGAGCAGATTCAAACTTATTGCTGGGGTCAAAATCGGTACGACGGAATCAATAGCCAAAACTCCCCGCAAAAAAAAAAGGAATAGTTTTATAAAACCCAAGAGGTCGTTTTATAAAAGAAGTCATTTTATAAAACCCAAAGATCGTTTTATAAAACTCGAAGATCGTTTTATAAAAATCGAGAAGTCATATTATAAAACTCGAGAATCGTTTTATAAAACTCGAAGATCGTTTTATAAAACTCGAAGATCGTTTTATAAAACTCGAGAAGTCGTTTTATAAAACTAGAGAATCGTTTTATAAAACTCGAAGATTGTTTTATAGAACTCGAAGATCGTTTTATAAAACTCGAGAAGCCGTTTTATAAAACTCGAAGACCAATTTATAAAACTCGAAGATCGTTTTATAAAACTCGAGAAGTCGTTTTATAAAACGCGAGAAATCGTTTTATAAAACTCGAAGATCGTTTTACAAAACTCAAGAAGCCGTTTTATAAAACTCGAAGATCGTTTTATAAAACTCGAGAATCGTTTTATAAAACTCGAAGATCGTTTTATAAAAATCGAAGACCGTTTTATAAAACTCGAGAAGCCGTTTTATAAAACTCGAGAAGTCATTTTATAAAACTCGAAAAATCTTTTTATAAAACTTGAAGATCTTTTTATAAAACTCGAGAAGCCATTTTATAAAACTCGAAGATCGTTTTATAAAACTCGAGAAATCGTTTTACAAAACCGCGAAAAACCGAAACCGCCACGAAACGCGAACTAGTCACGACTAGTTCGCCAGCAGGCGAACTAGAGGCTCACCAACTAGTTCGCCTGCTGGTAAACTAGACGGTCCCGGACTAGTTCGCCAGCAGGCGAACTAGAAGCTTCCAACTAGTTCGCCTGCTGGCGAACTAAGCCAAGCTGTCTTAGTTCGCCAGCAGGCGAACTAGGAACTCCCCGGCTAGTTCGCCAGCAGGCGAACTAGAGATCTCCCGCAGCCTCGATTCGAACCTTACGTCCTTCGACATGGTCATATTCTGAACCACGGCCGAAATTTCTCTTGTTTCGTCTCGATCCGACTTACTGTTCGAATTCTACGATAAAAACCGTAAAACTCCGTTTTCTCGAAAAGAACTCGAAGAAATCGTATAAAACGGTAACGGTCAAGCAAGACACCGAACATCGCCTAAACTATACGATTTATCCGAGATTTTTTGTTAAGATTATAAAAAACGCGTTTTTAATAAAAAACGTCGAGAAGGTAAAAAAAACGGCATCGGATCAGGAAACGGTCTCGTATAAAGTTGTAAAACGGTTTTTATCGTAAAACGGCCCGAAGGTCCTAAAACACGATAAAAACCCATCACACGATATTAGCGAAATCAAACCCGAAGATACGATAACGTTTTGGTGGTTTACTCGCGGACAGAAGATAAAAGGCAAGTTTGAAGATAAAAAGAAGATTTCTGCGGAAGAAAAGGAAGGATCGACAGAAATGGAAAATTCCGATATATTCGGTTTCGGGCGAAATGGAAAGACTAAAACCACCTAAAGAGGAGTATATAAGGAGGAGGCATAGGGAAAAATCTGGGACACGATTTTTCAGAGCTCTCACCACCAAAATTAGCATTTAGGAATATTTGTGTTTTCTGTTAGCGAGCTACGTCTCAATTAGGGTTTTTCGTTCTTAGGCTTTCGGCTACTCTTTTTGTACCAGTTCTTACGCAGATTCGGAATAAGAACCTCTTTGCTCTCAATTTCGTTTATTCTCTTTTAAATTCTAAGTTTATCGTTTTCTTAATCTTCGTTGTGCGGTTTTGCAGATAGCCGGTTCCTCAGGAAACTTAGTGTTTTCCCGAAGTTTCCTTTGTTACGATTTATTGACAGTAGGTGGATTTTGGTTCCCATAGTTTGGCGCTAGAAGGGGGGGGGTCGGATCTATCTTTACATCAAATCCACAACATGTCCAACGAAGAAACTATGACTGGTGACAACCAAACTCGCAACGAAGGTGATAACGTTGAAACAACACCACCACAAGATGTGTCCGCGGCCAACGCTACAAACGCTAACGCTGAGACCATCGAAAAGATGCTTTCCGAGTTTAACAAAAAATCGGAAGAGCAGGAAAAGCTCATTGGTTCGCTCGCGAAACGGGTTGAAACCCTAACCGTGAAAACACGAGCAATTCGCCCTCGCGGAACTACTAAGATCCGCGGAAGGAGGCTCGATTTCGGCACTCCTACGGATCGTCCCAGAACCATGTAGGGCAACTTACCGGAAAAGGATTCCAGAAAAGATAACCCTGACGTGACGCCAAACAAATTGGAGAAACCTCCTACTCGCGAACAGGAGACCGAGGGTGACGGCATCGAAAGGGTTAACCTGGAGACAAGTGACCAGGACGATTCGTCGGACGAAGACGCTGACGTCCATCCTAGGAGAAGAAAAACTCTAAGTCCTCTGCCGGAGTCTTCTCCCGAACGTTCTTTTACTGGAGACGAGGGGGAACTCGACTTTGGTTACTCACAGCAAACGCCGACAAGGTCGGAAAACTACTGGCAATCTGACCGAGATTCGCGATCTCCGCGAATACCTGACTAAAACGGCCGCAGCGGTAAAAGCGGTGATATCTCAGATTCATCACGCTACCAGCGTCATATCTCCGACTTACGACGGGACGTCTGATCCCAGAGCACACCTACAAGCATTCCAGATCACCATGGGACGAGCCAAGCTCAAGGACCACGAATAGGATGCAGGCTACTGCCGCCTCTTCGTCGAAAACCTAGAAGGAGCAGCGCTCGAATGGTTCTCCAAAATTAGGCGAAATTCGATCGTAAGTTTCCGTCGACTGGCTTCAGAATTTCTGAAGCAATACTCCATGTTCATTAACCCGGAAACCTCCGACGCCGACCTCTGGAGCTTGGTGCAGAAGGAGGACGAATCTCTCCGCGATTTCATGAGTAGGTTCAAACTCGTCATGGCTAGGGTTAGCGCGATTAGCGACAAAGCCGCCATCGACGCGTTAAGGAAATCGCTCTGGTTTAAATCGAAATTCCGCAAGTGGATAACTCTCGAGAAACCGCGGACGATCCAGGATGCGCTCCATAAGGCCACTGACTTCATAACCATCGAAGAGGAGAATAAAATCCTATCCGAGAAGCATAAGCCGACGAAAACATCCGCGAAGGATAACGCGTCCGAGCAGAAGCAGAAAAAGAGGAACTCTCGTAATGACAAATTTGTCCATCACGAGGGACAGGATCTCCAAGGGGCGCATAACTACGCCATCAACACCGGATCGGAGCAAGGGCGAACCATGGGGAACACATGGACGAAACGATGAGAATTCTTTCTGCGACTTCCACCAAACCCGTGGGCATTCCACCGTGAACTGCAAAGTTCTCGGCGCCAGACTTGCCGCAAAATTGGTCGCGGGAGAACTCTCCGAGATATCCAGTGTCAAGGATCTCATCCGCGATTCAGATCGCCTTCCGAAGAACGACAGGAACGCGCGAGCAGAAACTCTGTTGGGGTCAAAATCGGTACGACAGAATTAATAGCTGAAACTCCCCACGAAAATACAAAAAGAACAGTTTTATAAGACCCGAGGAATAGTTTTATAAAACTGAACGTCATTTATAAAACTCGCAGACCGTTTTATAAAACTCGAGAATCGTTTTGTAAAACTCGAGAAATCGTTTTATAAATCTCGAGAAATCGTTTTATAAAACTCAAGAATCGTTTTATAAAACTAGAGAAATCGTTTTATAAAACTCGAGAAATCGTTTTATAAAACTCGAGAAATCGTTTTATAAAACTCGAGAATCGTTTTATAAAACTCGAGAAATCGTTTTATAAAACTCGAGAATCGTTTTATAAAGCTCAAGAATCATTTTATAAAACTCGAGAAATCGTTTTATAAAACTTGAGAAATCGTTTTAAAAACTCAAGAATCGTTTTATAAAACTCGAGAATCGTTTTATAAAAATCGAGAAATCGTTTTATAAAGCTCGAGAATCGTTTTATAAAACTCGAAGATCGTTTTATAAAACTCGAAAGATCGTTTTATAAAACTCGAAGGTCCTTTTATGAAATCCGAAGATCGTTTTATAAAACTCGAGAATCGTTTTACAAAACCGCAAAAAACCGCAAAAACCGAAAAAGCCGTAAAACGCGAAATAGTCGCAACTAGTTCGCCCATCGGCGAACTAAGCCGGGCCCGGCTTAGTTCGCCGATGGGCGAACTAGAGACGTCCCGGACACTCCGCGTCTCGATTTCCCGCATTCCCGATTCGAAACCTACGTCTTTCGATATGGTCGCGTTCTAAACCACGGCCGAAATATCTCCCGTTCCATCTCGATCCGACTTACCGTTCGAGTTTTACGATAAAAACCGTAAAACTTTGTTTTCTCGGAAAGAACTCGAGGAAATCGTATAAAACGGCAACGGTTAAACGAAACACCGAACATTGCCTAAACTATACGATTTATTTGAGATTTCTCGTTGAAATCATAAAAAACGCGCTTTTAATAAAAAACGCCGAGTAAGTCGTAAAAAACGTGTTTTTAATAAAAAGTCGAGTAAATCGTAAAATTTGCGATTAACTCGAGAAATTTATTAAAAACGACGTCAGATCGGGAAACGATCCCGTAAAAGTCGGAAAACGGTTTTTATCGCAAAACGGCCCGGAAGGACCTAAAACGCGATAAAAACCCATCTCGCGATTTCAACGGAATCAAACCCGCAGATTTGATAACGTTTTGACGGTTTACTCGCAGAAGGAAAATAAAAGNCAGATCGGGAAACGATCCCGTAAAAGTCGGAAAACGGTTTTTATCGCAAAACGGCCCGGAAGGACCTAAAACGCGATAAAAACCCATCTCGCGATTTCAACGGAATCAAACCCGCAGATTTGATAACGTTTTGACGGTTTACTCGCAGAAGGAAAATAAAAGTCAAGTTTAAAGATAAAAGGAAATGTTTGAAGAGAAAAAGAATATTTCCGCGGAAGAAAAGGAAGGATCGAGAAGAATGGAAAATTCCCGATTTAGTCAAATCTGGGCGAAATGGAAAGATCGGATAGCCAAGACAAGGAGTATATAAAGAGGAGGTCTAGGGAAGAAGCACAGAGACGAAATTCAGAGCTCTCATCACGAGGACTTAAAGTGATCCTCCGCGATTGCCCTGTAGGCTTTAACAGACCTTCGAGATGATCGACGGTAAGGGTGATTCCCTGCTCGTAACTTAGCGTCAAAAGACCGACGAGGTGCTTCAAACTTGAAGGATTCAATTGACTAATCGACAGTCCCAGCTTGTGAAGGAAATGCACAATGACCTCTGGAATCGGGAACCATAGGTGGCATTGTTGCAAGAAAATGTTGTAACACGTGAAGAAGCCGTCGGGCGCATCCTCTTTGCTCTCCCCGGCAAGTGGGGAACGAAACTCAACGGCCTCTGGGACTCGGCAGAATTCACGCATGTAATCAATGTTGTTAAAAAGCGTCAAGCTCGGACGTCCAGAAATCTGATCGATGTCCGACAAAGCTGGAACCCAAGTTCCAGGCCTAGCGGACCCTGACTTGTCTCCGATCGCCCAGAAAGCCTCGAAGTCCGTCGGATCGACTAACGGAGACGAGTACTCTTCCTTCGGAGCCAAGGATGGAGGCTGCGAACTTGTTCCCTCAGAATTGTGAAAATTCGAACTAGTTGAGGAACGAGTTTTTCTTCCTGAAAACATGCTTGAAGATCTTCAGAGAAAGTGGAGAGAAAAATTTCTTGAATAAGTTGTAAGAGATGGAGTAAAGAATTCAAAATTTTACTCCATATACTTATAGGGAAGAATTTTACTATTCACCTTTGGAATTTTGGCCATTAAAATTCCGCCTAATTCCGTCAAACTCGCCAAACGCACTTAATCCACTCGCAAGAATCTCACGATTCTTACGAGCTGGGGGGCTAACTGTTGGGGTCAAAATCGGTACGACGGAATTAATAGCCGAAACTCCCCGCGAAAATACAAAAAAGAACAGTTTTATAAGACCCGAGGAATAGTTTTATAAAACTGAACGTCATTTATAAAACTCGCAGACCGTTTTATAAAACTCGAGAATCGTTTTGTAAAACTCGAGAAATCGTTTTATAAAACTCGAGAAATCGTTTTATAAAACTCGAGAATCGTTTTATAAAACTCGAGAAATCGTTTTATAAAACTCGAGAAATTGTTTTACAAAACTCGAGAAATCGTTTTATAAAACTCGAGAATCGTTTTATAAAACTCAAGAAATCGTTTTATAAAACTCGAGAAATCGTTTTATAAAACTCGAGAACCGTTTTATAAAGCTCGAGAATCATTTTATAAAATTCGAGAAATCGTTTTATAAAACTTTTGAAATCGTTTTAAAAACTCAAGAATCGTTTTATAAAACTCGAGAATCGTTTTATAAAAATCGAGAAATCGTTTTATAAAGCTCGAGAATCGTTTTATAAAACTCGAAGATCGTTTTATGAAACTCGAAAGATCGTTTTATAAAACTCGATGGTGGTTTTATGAAATCCGAAGATCGTTTTATAAAACTCGAGAATCGTTTTACAAAACCGCAAAAAACCGCAAAAACCAAAAAAGCCGTAAAACGCGAACTAGTCGCAACTAGTTCGCCGATGGGCGAACTAAGAAGCATAATCCAGTTCGCCCATCGGCGAACTAAGAGACACTCTTTAGTTCGCCCATCGGCGAACTAAGCCGGGCCCGGCATAGTTCGCCGATGGGCGAACTAGGAAGTGATAAACTAGTTCGCCCATCGGCGAACTAGGACATGCCCGACTAGTTCGCCCATCGGCGAACTAAGCCGGACCGGCTTAGTTCGCCGATGGGCAAACTAGAGACGTCACGGACACTCCGCGTCTCGATTTCCCGCATTCCCGATTTGAAACTTACGTCTTTCGATACGGGCGCGTTCTAAACCACGGCCGAAATATCTCCCGTTCCATCTCGATCCGACTTACCGTTCTAGTTTTACGATAAAAACCGTAAAAATTCGTTTTCTCGGAAAGAACTCGAGGAAATCGTATAAAATGGCAACGGTTAAACGAAACTCCGAACATTGCCTAAACTATACGATTTATTTGAGATTTCTCGTTGAAATCATTCAAAACGCGCTTTTAATAAAAAACGCCGAGTAAGTCGTAAAAAACGTGTTTTTAATAAAAAGTCGAGTAAATCGTAAAACTTTGCGATTAACTCGAGAAATTTATTAAAAACGACGTCAGATCGGGAAACGATCCCGTAAAAGTCGGAAAACGGTTTTTATCGCAAAACGGCCCGGAAGGACCTAAAACGCGATAAAAACCCATCTCGCGATTTCAACGGAATCAAACCCGCAGATTTGATAACGTTTTGA
>CAKOAT010150709.1:263895-302981 GCA_932364175.1 Eruca vesicaria subsp. sativa
ATCGAGAAGAATGGAAAATTCCCGATTTAGTCAAATCTGGGCGAAATGGAAAGATCGGATAGCCAAGACAAGGAGTATATAAAGAGGAGGTCTAGGGCAGAAGCACAGAGACGAAATTCAGAGCTCTCATCACGAGGACTTAAAGTGATCCTCCGCGATTGCCCTGTAGGCTTTAACAGACCTTCGAGATGATCGACGGTAAGGGTGATTCCCTGCTCGTAACTTAGCGTCAAAAGACCGACGAGTTGCTTCAAACTTGAAGGATTCAATTGACTAATCGACAGTCCCAGCCTGTGAAGGAAATGCACAATGACCTCCGGAATCGGGAACCATATGTGGCATTGTTGCAAGAAAATGTTGTAACACGTGAAGAAGCCGTCGGGCGCATCCTCGTCGCTCTCCCCAGCAAGTGGGGGACGAAACTCAACGGCCTCTGGGACTCGGCAGAATTCACGCATGTAATCAATGCTGTTAAAAACCGTCAAGCTCGGACGTCCAGAAATCTGATCGACGTCCGACAAAGCTGGAACCCAAGTTCCAGGCCTAGCGGACCCTGACTTGTCTCCGATCGCCCAGAAAGCCTCGAAGTCCGTCGGATCGACTAACGGAGACGAGTACTCTTCCTTCGGAGCCAAGGCTGGAGGCTGCGAACTCGTTCCCTCAGAATTGTGAAAATTCAAACTAGTTGAGTAACGAGTTTTTCATCCTGAAAACATGCTTGAAGATCTTCAGAGAAAGTGGAGAGAAAAATTTCTTGAATAAGTTGTAAGAGATGGAGTAAAGAATTCAAAATTTTACTCCATATACTTATAGGGAAGAATTTTACTATTCACCTTTGGAGTTTTGGCCATTAAAATTCCGCCTAATTCCGTCAAACTCGCCAAACGCACTCAATCCACTCGCAAGAATCTCACGATTCTTACGAGCTGGGGGGTAACTGTTGGGGTCAAAATCGGTACGACGGAATTAATAGCCGAAACTCCCCGCGAAAATACAAAAAGAACAGTTTTATAAGACCCGAGGAATAGTTTTATAAAACTGAACGTCATTTATAAAACTCGCAGACCGTTTTATAAAACTCGAGAATCGTTTTGTAAAACTCGAGAAATCGTTTTATAAAACTCGAGAAATCGTTTTATAAAACTCGAGAATCGTTTTATAAAACTCGAGAAATCGTTTTATAAAACTCGAGAAATCGTTTTATAAAACTCGAGAAATCGTTTTATAAAACTCGAGAATCGTTTTATAAAACTTGAGAAATCGTTTTATAAAACTTGAGAAATCGTTTTCTAAAACTCGAGAATCGTTTTATAAAGCTCGAGAATCATTTTATAAAACTCGAGAAATCGTTTTATAAAACTCGAGAAATCGTTTTAAAAACTCAAGAATCGTTTAATAAAACTCGAGAATCGTTTTATAAAAATCGAGAAATCGTTTTATAGAGCTCGAGAATCGTTTTATAAAACTCGAAGATCGTTTTATGAAACTCGAAAGATCGTTTTATAAAACTCGAAGATCGTTTTATGAAACTCGAAAGATTGTTTTATAAAACTCGATGGTCGTTTTATGAAATCCGAAGATCGTTTTATAAAACTCGAGAATCGTTTTACAAAACCGCAAAAAACCGCAAAAACCGAAAAAGCCGTAAAACGCGAACTAGTCGCAACTAGTTCGCCGATGGGCGAACTAAGAAGCATAATCAAGTTCGCCCATCGGCGAACTAAGAGACACTCTCTAGTTCGCCCATCGGCGAACTAAGCCGGGCCCGGCTTAGTTCGCCGATGGGCGAACTAGGAAGTGATAAACTAGTTCGCCCATCGGCGAACTAGGACATGCCCGACTAGTTCGCCCATCGGCGAACTAAGCCGGACCGGCTTAGTTCGCCGATGGGCGAACTAGAGACGTCCCGGACACTCCGCGTCTCGATTTCCCGCATTCCCGATTTGAAACTTACGTCTTTCGATAAGGTCGCGTTCTAAACCACGGCCAAAATATCTCCCGTTCCATCTCGATCCGACTTACCGTTCGAGTTTTACGATAAAAACCGTAAAACTTCGTTTTCTCGGAAAGAACTCGAGGAAATCGTATAAAACGGCAACGGTTGAACGAAACACCAAACATTGCCTAAACTATATGATTTATTTGAGATTTCTCTTTGAAATCATAAAAAACGCGCTTTTAATAAAAAACGCCGAGTAAGTCGTAAAAAACGTGTTTTTAATAAAAAGTCGAGTAAATCGTAAAACTTTTCGATTAACTCGAGAAATTTATTAAAAACGACGTCAGATCGGGAAACGATCCCGTAAAAGTCGGAAAACGGTTTTTATCGCAAAATGGCCCGGAAGGACCTAAAACGCGATAAAAACCCATCTCGCGATTTCAACGGAATCAAACCCGCAGATTTGATAACGTTTTGACGGTTTACTCGCAGAAGGAAAATAAAAGTCAAGTTTAAAGATAAAAGGAAATATTTGAAGAGAAATAGAATATTTCCGCGGAAGAAAAGGAAGGATCGAGAAGAATGGAAAATTCCCGATTTAGTCAAATCTGGGCGAAATGGAAAGATCGGATAGCCAAGACAAGGAGTATATAAAGAGGAGGTCTAGGGCAGAAGCACAGAGACGAAATTCAGAGCTCTCATCACGAGGACTTAAAGTGATCCTCCGCGANATCGAGAAGAATGGAAAATTCCCGATTTAGTCAAATCTGGGCGAAATGGAAAGATCGGATAGCCAAGACAAGGAGTATATAAAGAGGAGGTCTAGGGCAGAAGCACAGAGACGAAATTCAGAGCTCTCATCACGAGGACTTAAAGTGATCCTCCGCGATTGCCCTGTAGGCTTTAACAGACCTTCGAGATGATCGACGGCAAGGGTGATTCCCTGCTCGTAACTTAGCGTCAAAATACCGACGAGTTGCTTCAAACTTGAAGGATTCAATTGACTAATCGACAGTCCCAGCCTGTGAAGGAAATGCACAATGACCTCCGGAATCGGGAACCATAGGTGGCATTGTTGCAAGAAAATGTTGTAACACGTGAAGAAGCCGTCGGGCGCATCCTCATCGCTTTCCCCAGCAAGTGGGGAACGAAACTCAACGGCCTCTGGGACTCGGCAGAATTCACGCATGTAATCAATGCTGTTAAAAAGCGTCAAGCTCGGACGTCCAGAAATCTGCGACGTCCGACAAAGCTGGAACCCAAGTTCCAGGCCTAGCGGACCCTGACTTGTCTCCGATCGCCCAGAAAGCCTCGAATTCCGTCGGATCGACTAACGGAGACGAGTACTCTTCCTTCGGAGCCAAGGATAAAGTCTGCGAACTCGTTCCCTCAGAATTGTGAAAATTCGAACTAGTTGAGGAACGAGTTTTTCTTCCTGAAAACATGCTTGAAGATCTTCAGAGATGGAGTAAAGAATTCAAAATTTTACTCCATATACTTATAGGGAAGAATTTTACTATTCACCTTTGGAGTTTTGGCCATTAAATTCCGCCTAATTCCGTCAAACTCGCCAAACGCACTCAATCCACTCGCAAGAATCTCACGATTCTTACGAGCTGGGGGGCAACTGTTGGGGTCAAAATCGGTACGACGGAATTAATAGCCGAAACTCCCCGCGAAAATACAAAAAGAACAGTTTTATAAGACCCGAGGAATAGTTTTATAAAACTGAACGTCATTTATAAAACTCGCAGACCGTTTTATAAAACTCGAGAATCGTTTTGTAAAACTCGAGAAATCGTTTTATAAAACTCGAGAAATCGTTTTATAAAACTCGAGAATCGTTTTATAAAACTCGAGAAATTGTTTTATAAAACTCGAGAAATTGTTTTACAAAACTCGAGAAATCGTTTTATAAAACTCGAGAAATCGTTTTATAAAACTCGAGAAATCGTTTTATAAAACTCGAGAATCGTTTTATAAAGCTCGAGAATCATTTTATAAAACTCGAGAAATCATTTTATAAAACTCGAGAAATCGTTTTAAAAACTCAAGAATCGTTTTATAAAACTCGAGAATCGTTTTACAAAAATCGAGAAATCGTTTTATAAAGCTCGAGAATCGTTTTATAAAACTCGAAGATCGTTTTATGAAACTCGAAAGATCGTTTTATAAAACTCTAAGGTCGTTTTATGAAATCCAAAGATCGTTTTATAAAACTCGAGAATCGTTTTACAAAACCGCAAAAAACCGCAAAAACCGAAAAAGCCGTAAAACGCGAACTAGTCGCAACTAGTTCGCCGATGGGCGAACTAAGAAGCATAATCCAGTTCGCCCATCGGCGAACTAAGCCGGGCCCGGCTTAGTTCGCCGATGGGCGAACTAGGAAGTGATAAACTAGTTCGCCCATCGGCGAACTAGGACATGCCCGACTAGTTCGCCCATCGGCGAACGAAGCCGGACCGGCTTTGTTCGCCGATGGGCGAACTAGAGACGTCCCGGACACTCCGCGTCTCGATTTCCCGCATTCCCGATCTGAAACTTACGTCTTTCGATAAGGTCGCGTTCTAAACCACGGCCAAAATATCTCCCGTTCCATCTCGATCCGACTTACCGTTCGAGTTTTACGATAAAAACCGTAAAACTTCGTTTTCTCGGAAAGAACTCGAGGAAATCATATAAAACGGCAACGGTTAAACGAAACACCGAACATTGCCTAAACTATACGATTTATTTGAGATTTCTCGTTGAAATCATAAAAAACGCGCTTTTAATAAAAAACGCTGAGTAAGTCGTAAAAAACGTGTTATAATAAAAAGTCGAGTAAATCGTAAAACTTTGCGATTAACTCGAGAAATTTATTAAAAACGACGTCAGATCGGGAAACGATCCCGTAAAAGTCGGAAAACGGTTTTTATCGCAAAACGGCCCGGAAGGACCTAAAACGCGATAAAAACCCATCTCGCGATTTCAACGGAATCAAACCCGCAGATTTGATAACGTTTTGANCGTCAGATCGGGAAACGATCCCGTAAAAGTCGGAAAACGGTTTTTATCGCAAAACGGCCCGGAAGGACCTAAAACGCGATAAAAACCCATCTCGCGATTTCAACGGAATCAAACCCGCAGATTTGATAACGTTTTGACGGTTTACTCGCAGAAGGAAAATAAAAGTCAAGTTTAAAGATAAAAGGAAATGTTTGAAGAGGAATAGAATATTTCTGCGGAAGAAAAGAAAGGATCGAGAAGAATGGAAAATTCCCGATTTAGTCAAATCTGGGCGAAATGGAAAGATCGGATAGCCAAGACAAGGAGTATATAAAGAGGAGGTCTAGGGCAGAAGCACAGAGACGAAATTCAGAGCTCTCACCACCAAAACTAGCATTTAGGAATATTTCCGTTTTTCTGTTAGCGAGCTGCGTCTCAATTAGGGTATTCGTTCTTAAACTTTTCGGCTACTCTTTTGTACCAGTTCTACGCAGATTCGGAATAAGAACCTCTTTGCTCTCTATTTCGTTTATTTTCATTCAAATTCTAAGTTATCGTTGTCTTATTTTTCGTTGTGCGGTTCTCGCAGATAGCCGGTTCCTCTGAAAACTTAGGGTTTTCCCGAAGTTTCCTTTTTTATGATTTATTTGACAGTGAGTGGATTTCGACACCCACAAACTCCGCCTCAGGGAAACCAGTCAGGCGAAAAACGCGGACGAAGACAAGACGAGAAGGGTAACGACGCTAACCGCCGAAAAATCAACATGATTATCGGTGAATCGCAATATACAACGACACCGTCTCGTCAATCAAATCCTACTAACGTAAAGCCGAAACTGGCTCGAATTGGAAGGTGCCGACGGATGACTCTCCGAAAGGGGTGATCTCATTTGACGACGCTGAAACCGGCGGAATCGACCAACCTCAAGCCGATCCTCTTGTCATCGACTTAGTGATAAGCGATTTAGAAGTTGCTCGGATCTTGGTCGATACCGGAAGTAATGTCAACGTGATCTTCCGAAACACGCTAGCACGCATGGGAATCGACCTCTCTGAAGTCGAGCCGATTCCAAAACCGTTGACCAGTTTCTCCGGCGAGACGTCGATGACCCTGGGATCAATCCGACTACCAGTTGCCGCAAAAGAAGTGACGAACATCGTTAACTTCACGGTAGTTGATTTCCCGGCTATCTATAACGTGATCATGGGAACGCCTTGGATAAATTCCATGAAGGAGGTTCTGTCAACATACCACTTAGGCATCAAATTCCCAACACCTACGGGAGTCGCAGCAATTTGGGGATGCTAAAGACAATCGCGATCCTGCTTCCTGGCCGAACATAAGCTGAGGCAATTGGTGGTAGCAATCGTGAAACAAAAACGGGCAAAGGTCACCCCACTGCCCGCAGAAAACGACCCAAAGCAAGCGACGGTCGAGAAACCAGAAGTTCCCGCACCCATCGCTTCCACCCGGCCGGAGGAGACAAACCCGGACAAAGACATCGATCCCGCAACTGAAGCGATCGAGAAGTCTGCGACAGCCGAGTAAGCACACTCGCGCAAACAATCAGAACTACGAGATGGCTTCATTTCCGAAAGGAATACGTAGGCAGCTCGCCTAAAGACGAGTTCAGCTATCCCCCCTTCCAAAACGGGAGGGGGGGGGGAGTGGGTGAGTATACGAGTATTCGTATACTCCCAATTTTTTTTTAAAAAATTTTCGCTTTGTAATCGAAAAATTTTCGAAATTTTTAATAAATACAAAGTTAGAATATCTCCGCTACTATCGAAAACGCAAAAAAAAAAAAAATTCCAAACATCCGGAAAATCGCTTCCGCAGTAACAACGATTTAATCGTTTTATAAAACTTGCATATCAAAATATTTTCGGAAAGAACTGGCGAGACGTCGCCTAAACTCTAAAGAAAAATGTTTCCCCAAGTCCGTCCGCGACTATAAAACCACGAACGCTCGGCGATTGGCCCCGTCAAGCACGCCAGCCGTCCTAAACAAACGCACCGACCTATCGGTCCGCATACATCCGACTAGGATAAAATAGCGCGCTATAAAAGAAATGCAAATTATTGGTCAGCACTTCCGGGCAACTTAGAAATTGTTCCCGGTGAGATGCTCGATTCCAACCATACGAATCGTATAAGCCGAGAACCTATCGCGGATTCTAAATCGGTATGGAGTCAAGTTAAAATCGCAACGGGCAAAACGAAAGCCGACTAGTCATCGCATAGCCTCAATCCGAAAGTAAACCTAGGTCTTGCCCTAAACCCAGCACACTGGTCGCTAACGTCTCAAGGCATGAATCGAGATCCTAAAGGCATGTCTCTTCGCCCACATCTAAACACTCGCGGAAATCGAAACATCCCGAGTTAAACGAATCGGACGATTTACACCAAAGAGTTAGATACGAGATGACAACTTGTATTCTTCCCTCTACATCTAAAACAAAACACGAATTTCGTACTTAGAAAATATTTTCTTATTAGAAAGCTTTCAAGTACATATCGCCCAGCGGTAGGGATGCAAAGCCACCAACGGCCAGTCCCGGAAAAAAAACGACAAAATCGAAAAACTAATAACATCACACATTGAAGTCATCGAACGCAGACTGATCAACTTCACCATCCACATCCGATATCCCAGGTCCAACTTCGACTGAATCCGGCGACACCACAATGGGACTCCACTGATCCCACATACGCTTCCCGGGATTGACGAACTCGTTCTTCTTCTTCTCTCTCTTAGCCAGACGCGCTGTTTGCTTCGCATCATCAACCTCATATGAATAGTCCGACTTTTGGGTAAGATGCAAACTCCCGGCTACGCCCCGGCACTCGCGGAAATCACCATTCGCCTTTTGCGCATCTTCAAATTCCACATAAAGAGGTACGAACCGCTCACGGCGAGCCATGAACTCCGCAGAAACCTCTCTCTTTCCCGCTCTACGAGCATGGTGAACCATCACATCGGAAAGCTCTAAGCTTCGACGAGATTCCGCTTTGTACTCCTCTCTCACACGAGTAGCTTCCCTTACGGCTAAATCCTGGGCGCGAGAGAAACTGGCATCGATCTCCTCTCTGATACGAACAGCCTCTGCCTCCGCCGCTGCAGCCCTAGATTTGGCTCTGCAAAATTCCGCGCTGTTCGCGCTCACCGCTTCGCTCATAACGCGAAGACCCTGTAAAATGGAAAAATCATCCTTTATAAAAAAACGATATATATACATGGTGACAAAAGAATAGACAAACCTTGTTTAAAAGCCTCGACGCCTTCGCAAACAGCGTGTCGGCCGGGCCTCGGGGTGGCGTCTCGGTCGGGTCAAATTCGGAGGCCGAAAAATCAATAAGATCTTTGATATTGATATCGCCATCGAACGCTTGACCACGACCAATCGGAACTTCTCTGTCCTGCGGAGATCTAGATCGCTCCCTCTCCTCTGCATCATCACCCGCCTCGAACTCGGTATGACTATCGCGAGAAAAACCAGATGAATAATAGGCAACGGCGCGACGAACCCTTTTCGGAGAAAAGTATCCCCAATGAAGCGGGCCGCCACAAAGAAGATTCATGACCTCTGGGAAATCCTCGAGCAGCGGCCTGCGGAGGGTAGGCGCTGCAAAACAAGCGAAAAGAGTCAAAACCTATACATACACGGATATGGAGATCACGTCTATAGAATACCGGTGGTCGCCCACGCGGTCCTGAACAAAAGGAATAAAGCCTTCTTCCACGGACGCGATGTCGATTTTGACGTAGAAGAATCGCTCGATCCAACCATTCTCATTCGAGGCGAGCCCACCAATGACCGTCATGTCCCGCCAAGGAGCTAAATAAAAGCGGTCATTTCTTCCCTTGAATGTCAACGTAACCGAAAGATAGTCCGCATTAAGGGACATCCCGCGCTCATAGCCTACCACCAAAATCCCGACAAGGTGTTGTAACCCGCCAGGACGTAGTTGGCCGAACGTTACGCCAAATCTATCCAAAAACTCAACAATGGCTCGAGGAATAGGGAACCATAGCTGACAGTTAAACAGAAAGGCTTCATAGCACGAAAAATAACCTGGGGGCGGATTCCCGACATCCTGGCCTGGGACGAGAAGGCAAAACTGGACTGACTCAGGAATTTCACGGAGATTCCTCATATCTCTGAGGGAACTGGCAGTGCTCGCACTAGGACCAGTTGCCCTCCTCCGAGGTTTATCCTTCTTCGGAACCCAAAAACTCGAAGGCGGTACCTTTGCGGCCTTCAAGGCTAAACAATATTCCGAAAACTTCTCCTCAGTAGAGAAAGAACGTTGAAAGATCGGGCCGAGAACAGGACAATCGCCCGGGGTATCAAGGTCGCTCGGATCGAAGATAGATGCATGAGCATGATCTGAAACTCTCGATTCAGAAGACATATTGGACAGTCGAAAGAGAAGGGATTTAAAGGAAGAAGTAGAGAGAGAACTTCTTGAGACTTAGACAAGTTATGGAAAATGAGTGAATAACTTGAGAAACTCATTCCATATACTTATAGGGAAGAATTTTACTATTCACCCTTGGTCTTTTGGCCATTAAAGTTTCGCCTAATTCTACCAAACTCACCAAACGAGCTCAATCCACTCGCAAGAACCGCACGATTCTCACGAGCTGGGGGGCTAACTATTGGGGTCAACATCGGTACGACGGAATCAATAGCCAAAACTCCCCGCAAAAATACAAAATGAATAGTTTTATAAACCAAGAGGTCGTTTTATAAAACTCGAAGTCATTTTATAAAACCCAAAGATCGTTTTATAAAACTCGAAGATCGTTTTATAAAACTCGAGAAGTCGTTTTATAAAACTCGAGAATCGTTTTATAAAACTCGAAGATCGTTTTATAAAACTCGAAGACCGTTTTATAAAACTCAAGAAGCCGTTTTATAAAACTCTAGAAGTCGTTTTATAAAACTCAAGAAATCGTTTTATAAAATTCGAAGATCGTTTTACAAAACTCAAGAAGCCGTTTTATAAAACTCGAAGATCGTTTTATAAAACTCGAGAATCGTTTTATAAAACTCGAAGATCGTTTTATAAAACTCGAAGACCGTTTTATAAAACTCGAGAAGCCGTTTTATAAAACTCGAAGACCGTTTAATAAAACTCGAAGATCGTTTTATAAAACTCGAGAAGTCGTTTTATAAAACTCGAGAAATCGTTTTATAAAACTTGAAGATCGTTTTATAAAACTCGAGAAGCTGTTTTATAAAATTCGAGAAGCCGTTTTATAAAACTCGAAGATCATTTTATAAAACTCGAGAAATCGTTTTACAAAACCGCAAAAAACCGAAACCGCCACGAAACGCGAACTAGTCACGACTAGTTCGCCTGCTGGCGAACTAAGACTAGCTGGCTTAGTTCGCCAGCAGGCGAACTAGAGGCTCACCAACTAGTTCGCCTGCTGGCGAACTAAGCCAAGCTGGCTTAGTTCGCCAGCAGACGAACTAGACGGTCCCGGACTAGTTCGCCTGCTGGCAAACTAAGCCAGCTTGGCTTAGTTCGCCAGCAGGCGAACTAGAAGCTTCCAACTAGTTCGCCTGCTGGCGAACTAAGCCAAGCTGGCTTAGTTCGCCAGCAGGCGAAGTTCCTCCCATGCTAGTTCGCCTGCTGGCGAACTAAGCCGGGCTCCCGGATCTCCCACATCCCCGATTCGAACCTTACGTCCTTCGACACGGTCATATTCTGAACCACGGCCAAAATGTCTCTCGTTTCGTCTCGATCCGACTTACCGTTCGAATTCTACGATAAAAACCGTAAAACTCTGCTTTCTCGAAAAGAACTCGAAGAAATCGTATAAAACGGTAACAGTCAAGCAAGACACCGAACATTTCCTAAACTATACGATTTATCTGAGATTTTTCGTTAAGATTATAAAAATGCGTTTTTAATAAAAAAAAAAGTCGAGAAGGTCGTAAAAAACGGCATCGGATCAGGAAACGGTCTCGTATAAAGTCGTAAAACGGTTTTTATCGTAAAATGGCCCGAAAGGTCCTAAAACACGATAAAAACCCATCTCGCAATATTAACGAATTCAAACCCGAAGATACGATAACGTTTTGGTGGTTTACTCGCGGACATAAGATAAAAGGCAAGTTGGAAGATAAATAGAAGATTTCCGCGGAAGAAAAGGAAGCATCGACAGAAATGGAAAATTCCCGATATATTCGGTTTCGGGCGAAATGGAAAGACTAAAACCGCCTAAGGAGGAATATATAAGGAGGAGGCATAGGGAAAAAGCTGGGACACGATTTTCAGAGCTCTCACCCCCAAAATTAGCATTTAGGAATATTTCCGTTTTCTGCTAGCGAGCTGCGTCTCAATTAGGGTTTTTTGTTCTTAGGCTTTCGGCTACTCTTTTTGTACCAGTTCTTACGCAGATTCAGAATAAGAACCTCTTTGCTCTCAATTTCGTTTATTCTCTTTTAAATTCTAAGTTTATCGTTTTCTTAATCTTCGTTGTGCAGTTCTGCAGATAGCCGGTTCCTCTGGAAACTCAGGGTTTTCCCGAAGTTTCCTTTTTTACGATTTATTGACAGTAGGTGGATTTCGGTTCCCACACTTATCATGGAAACACTACAAGAAATCAATGAAATAGCAAAGGAATTTTCTATAGCCAGAAGAGATAATCCGTAGCAAAAAAATGAATAGCGACGAATGGGGACGGATGAAAGCGGTGGCCTCAGTGTCCACGCTAAATGTAAGTCGTCACCGATCTGTAGCTAGATTGCAACGGATTTGCGACAACAATGGTCGTAGCTAATAGCAACAGCGTGGCCACCGAATTTTCCGTTTCTTATTAGCGAGGTTTTTGGGTAAGGATTTCTGTATCTAATAGCTACAATATTTAACTACAATCTATTCTTAGCAAAGTTGTAGCAGATATATATAACTATGGATTTGATTATACATGGTGGATTCCAATACAGAAACAGACATAGCTTTTGGTATGTCATGGTAGAATGATTTATAAACTCTGAACGTTGTTTACAATATAAAATAAGACCATGGTATTATAACCAAAATCTAGATGTCAAACTTCTTATACACAAGCAAAAATCTAAAACTGAGATATAAAATTAAAGACAACAAAAGTTGAAAATGTTTGTGTGGAGATGTTGAGATGGATTAGCTGCCACTTCGAATCAGAGAGGAGCATGGACTGCGGAGAGGAGCAATGACGGTGGAGGAGTAGAGAGAAAATTGGACTGCGGATAAGCCGAGAGGAGACTGGACAGAGACCACTAAAGAAACGAACGGAGATGAGACTGGACTACCACACTGACTCGCACCACTGGAGAGGAAGAGACCAGCGAGGAGATGACTAGAGGGGAGACACACCTTACAAAAAGGGAGAAGAAATAGCAGATGGAGATCGCAGAGGGGAAAGAATAGATATTACAGATCTTGAGAAGAAATAGGAGAGAAAAAGAAACAAAAGAATTAAAGCGATAGAGATAAGAGATCGATAGATCTAGATAGGAGGAAAAGAAAACAGTATTAAAATGCAAAACATTTTATCCGTTAGATCCAACTTTATCAGTGGTTGAGATTAAATGTTAGGCTATCCTCGCCTTGTTACACTAGAGGTCAATACTAATCCACCTTCTATTTTTAAGCTTATATATGATGACGGATTTATTTGTACACAAACAATTTATATAGCTTGGTATATAGTTATGATTGAATGACAATAACTAAAAAAATTAAGTCTAAGGATTAAATATATGATTCAATTAAGTTTTAGAATTTTGGGAATATGGTTCTGAGGTCTGGGTTTAGGGTTTAGGGTTTAAGATAAAACTTATGGTTAAGGTTTTCAAAAATAAAATTTTAGATTTATGATTAAAATGACTAGATTTATTTTTTATATATATAATTAAAACTTTAGATTAATATTTGAAAATAGATTTATAAACTTATAACTTTTTTATAAAGAGTAAATCTTAGTTTAGTTGTATTATAGTACTTTGTCTTTTGATTTTTTTTTTTAAATTTTGTTGACTTTGGGGTTTAAGTTTGGTGTGTTAAAACTTATGTTTTAGAGTTTAAATATTATATTTAAGGTTGTGTGTATTAAAATTTTTTGTTTCATTTATCGCAATAGCATATTTCTTGCTAATGTATCGCTAATTAGCTACATAATATCTACAAAATCAATCTTTAACTATATAGTTAAGGTTTGCTACAATTTAGCTACATAAATAAAAATTATGTGTTTTGTCGCCATCTTTTGCCATTTCTGTACCTAATATATTTGGCTACGAAAATTCTTTCGCTAGTCTATAGCTATTTTGGTGAATTCTTGTAGTGAAAGTGTTAGTGGGATAAGTGACAGGATGGCTATCGATGCGCTCATTAAATCTCTCTGGTTTAGGTCGAAATTCTGAAAGTATATAACCCTCGAAAAATCGCGGACGATCCTAGATGCGCTGCATAAGGCCACTGATTATATCATCATCGAGGAAGAAACCAGGATTCTATCAGAGCACTACAAGTCGACAAATATGTCCATCACGAAAGACAAGATCTTCAGGGAGCGCATAACTACGCCATTAACTCCGAATCGGAGCATGGTCAGACGACGGAAAAGACATGGACCAGAAACTCAAATTACGACGAGAATGAGTTCTGCGACTTCCACCAGACCCATGTTTATTCCACCATCAACTGCAAAGTTCTCGGAGCAAGGCTGGCTGCTAAACTGCTAGCAGGAAAACTCTCTGAGATTTCAAATGTCAAGGACCTTATCCGCGACTCAGACCGCCCTCCGAGAACTGACAAAAACCTGCAGGCAGAAAATTCTCCTCGAGTAAATCAGTCGGGTGAAAAACATGGAAGAGGGCAGGATGAACGAGGAAACAACAATAACCTCCGCAGGGTCAACATGATCATCGAAGGATCACAATACTACAGCAACAAAATTTCATCCATCAAGTCCTATCAGCGGAAAGCCGAGACAAGCGTGAATTGGTCTATACCACTTCCCGACGACCGAAACACCGCGATAACGTTTGAAGAAGCTGAAACCGCTGGTATCGACCAACCGCATGCCGATCCTCTCGTCATTGATCTGGTAATAAGGGACGTCGAGGTTGATCGAATCCTATTCAATACCGGAAGCACGGTTAACGTAATCTTCCGCGACACCTTGACCCGGATGGGCAATGAGCTCAGGGAAATCGAGCTAACTCTTAACCGCTTACCAGTTTTTTCGGCGAGAAATCAATGACTCTTGGATCAATCAAACTACCGGTAGCAGGAAAGGAAGTCACTAAGATCATGTTTTTCGCCATCTTCAACCGTCGCACGGTATACAACGTGATCATGGGTACACCCTTGATAAACGTAATGAAAGCAGTCCCGTCGACGTACCATCTGGGCATCAAGTTCCTGACTCCCATGGAGTCGCAGCAATTTGAGGATGTTATAGACAGTCGCGATCTTGCTTCCTCGCCGAGCACAAGCTAAGTCAACTTGTGGCCATCATGATAGTACAACCAAAATGAGCAAAGTGTAATCCGTAAAACGCGGACAGCGAGCGCAAAACACAGACTCTGGCGACAGCTTGGGATCAGCAAGCTCCCGAGCCTAACACCCTTACCCAACCGGAGGAGACAAATCCGGACAAAGACGTCGACTCAGCGACTAAGAAAGTCGACACTACCACAGCAGCCAAGTAAAAAAACTCGCACAACAATCATAACTACGAGATGGCTTGATCCGTGAAAAGGGTATGTAGGCAGCTCGCCTAAAGACGAGTTCAGCTATCCCCCTCTCTAAAAAAGGGGGGGAGTGGGTATATATACGAGTACTCGTATACTCCCATATTCCAAAATATTTACTTTGTACTCGATATTTATGAAACATTTCAATAAAAGCAAAGTTAAAATATCGCAAGTCCTAATTCAACAAATTTTTAGAAACAAGTAAAGTAGTTTACCGTAAATGGAACATTACCTACGCACAAAAAACGAATTCAAATTTCAAACATCTTTGGAAATCAAAAATTTCTGCAATACACTATTATCTTCTCGCATACTAAGAAAACTTCGATTCAAAACTGAATCGCTATCCTCACAAATAATATTTTCGAAAATAAAAACGAGACGTTGTTTAAAACTTTTAAAAAAATGTTTGCAGTCCGCCTGCAACTATAAAACCGCAACCCCTCGTTCATTGGCCCCCGTCGAGCACACTAGCCATCCTAAACAAATGCATAGACCCATTGGTCCTCATACATCCGACTAGGATAAAATATCGCGCTATAAAAGAAATCCATAATTTTGGTCAGCACTTTCAGGGTGCTCAATTCCGATCAGACAAGTCGTATAAGCCGAGAACCTATCGCGGACTTTAAATCGGTACGAAATCAGGTTAAAATCACAACAAGCAAAATGAAATCCGACTAGTCATCGTGAAGCCTAAAACTAAGAGTAAACCTAGGTCTTACCCTAAACCCAGCACACTGGTCTCTAACGTCTCAAGGCATGATTCGAGATCCTAAAGTCATTTCTCTTCGTTCACATCTAAACCCTCACGAGATTTTAAATATCTTAAGACGTGCAAACGAATAGGACGATCCACAAAAAGAGTTAGGTACGAGATGACAATTCGTATTCTTCCCTCCTTACTTAAACAAAAAACACAATCATACTTAAAAGTACTCGTTCAAATAAAGCATAGTTCACATACACACCGCCCAGCGGCAGGGATCTAAAGCCACCAACGGCCAGTCCCGATTAAAAACATCATAAAAACATAAAAGGAGTACATCTCCACTAAGCATCGAAATCATGGACACGGGTCGTACAACCGAATTGCCGATTGACCAAAAGAGCACTGGCCAACATACGTGTAGATCCTAAAATTGACACTCAGTATTTTGTAGTGATCGAGATTTCAATCATGGGAAGACAAATGATGTGGGCAACGATGCTCTTAAACACAACGATACAATCGGAATTGGGTTGACAAACATGGAATTTTATTGAATATGAAAATTCGTTTACAAGGTGATGAACAAGATCAAAAACAACAATGAAAAGTAGAAGCAATAAGCAAACTAGAAATCTGTAGAGTGAGGTCGATGTGATTAGTAAATAGCTCTAGGGTTTTCCCTGTGTGTTGCACTCTATTCTAGCTCCTCGTTATAGTTCTCTCCTCCTCTAATTGTTTCTTTGATCCTCGGGATGTCGTCTCGACCTCGTAGAGTCCGGTTTGATGTCCAGCTCGTAATGATTTTAGATGGGCTTGGGCCTACTTAGCTAAGTGCCGAATTTGGGTCCAACATTTGTCCCCCAATCTTTTTCTTTTGTTAAAAGATTAAGATTGTTTACTCAGACTCGATTGGCAAAAAACGATTTAGTTTCCGTGGCACAGGAACCCAACACGTGTCCACTCCTTATAGACGAACCGTTGGCGTGCGTCTCTAACGGCTACTTATGCCGTTTTTGATGCAAAACCTAATCATTATTTCCTTGTTAATGATAGAGCCGTTTCTTGGTGTTGGTGAATTTCCTTATAAATACCGGAGATCTTTCTTACTCTCCTAACTTTTTCTTTCTCTTTGAAACTTCTTGCTTACGCAGTTTTCGTTCTTCTTTAAGCAAAGATCGATTTATCATTCACTTTTCCTCTTCCAGTGGCCACTTCTGAGGATCTTGAAGCTTTATATTCGACTTGTGGTGTCGATCGGAGCGTCAAGATCAAACTAGCTACTACGCTCGAGACTCCTGAAACCGCTCACGGGGGGTTTTGCAGAGCGTATCTCTCATTCTCCGAGTTTTTCGGTCTTTTCTTCCCAATTCCTGGCCCGATCCTTGAAATCGTCGCTGAATTAGGTATATCTCTCACTCATATGTGCCCAAACTTCTTTAGGCACCTCTTGGCACTCGCGGTTAGAGCTTGCGAAGAGGGTTTGCCTTTTGGTTCAGAGGAGCTACGCCACGTGTGTTTGTTGAAGAGGAACAATCAGAGCCCAGGGACTTTTCTTATGTCGCCGCGTGTAGGACGCCATGTTATCCAGAGAGTTCCATACAGTGACCAAGATTGGCGAGAGAAGTTCTTAGTCTTCAAGGTTGATCATTCGTCAATGGGTGATTTCGACATCGTGAGGAATCCTGGACTTTGGTCTAACGATATGGGTCAGTTATGGTTCTTTTATAATATACACTTCTTTTTATCTTTAATATCTTACTTTTGAAGTCGTTTTATGGTTTTCCAATGCATTTTGGAACTCTCCGATGTCGAATGAGATCCGAGGTCTGTTGAGGACATTGCAGCGAGATCGCCCGGATCGGTCGTCCTTTGACGGCGAGCGAATCCGCGCAGCCTTCTTGCGGTCTGACGTGACCGATCAAACTCCAGCGATTACCAGCCGCTCGGTCAGACTCAAGGATGCCGCGGGACCTTTTAATGATCCTCCTTCTTCTGCCAGATCGGACTGGATGTTGGTTAGGAAGTCATGGTTCAGAAACCAGAATTATGTCACAGAGAACAAAGATCTCGAGGATTCAACCTTAATCCTTATTCTGGTTTCTGACGTCGAGGGGCCTCTGGAGAAGGAGGATCCCCGATCGCTCTGAGTCCTACTTTGGTGGAGGATTCTGCTGCCAATGACCATATGCGCCGACGATTGTCGCTTCGAAGTCGCAATACGTCGGCTCCAAGTCCTTCTGTTCTCCGCTGGCCTCTGTTGAGGGAAGGGAAGCATATGGCAAAATCGTGGATGCCAATTCCAAAGTTAGTTTAGACGCGTATGTTGCATTCTTAGTTAATCAATCTCGTTTTGATATTCTTGATGCTTTGTAGGTTATGGTCACTGTCGACAAGTTCGTAGCAATGTTCAAGGGCCGCGGTGAGAGAGATCTAGTGAGGTCGCGGGCTGAAGTGAAGAGTCTCGGAGAATCTGTAAAGTTAAGGAGGATCTCAAGAAGAAGACTGGAGAAGCTGCAAACTAGAATGATGAGTGTAGGAAGGCTCGCGAGGAAAGGATTGTATTTGAGACCGAGGCCGCCAATCAAAAGACGATGGTCGCAGAGTTTCTTGCGGAGAGGGAGCGATACATCCGCCGTGAGTCTCGTGCCATGTGTCGCGAGATCGCCGATCGCTACAAAGAGGTTATAGCCCTTGTGGAGAAGAAATGGTCGGACAAGAAGAACGAGACCGACGCAGAGATCCAATTGAGGGAGGTGTGGACTGGTCATCGACGATGAGTTAGCTCGTCTCAAGGAGATGGAAAAGGACTGTGAAGGCCTCGTCGAGCTGGCTTCCCTTGCGGATTGGTCTGTCTCGGATTTAGATCTCCCCGAGGTTTTCTGGCGATTCGGTTGTTGCAGAATCTTCTTTCGAGGACGGAGCTGATTCTTAGGCTTATCTCTTTTTATTTTAAATTGGATATTTTGTGTTGTGCTTTTCTTTGTTCTCTCTTTTTTTTTTTTTTTTAAAAAAGTTTTATTGATACTCACGGATTTATGATATCTTTATTTATTTAAACTTTTGAGATTGTATCCCTTTTTAGTTGATAAAATTCGTTTCATTTTGTCTCTTATAAATATCTAATTCGTTCCTTCTATCTTTGCATTCTTGAAAGTTATTTTCCTTCTTTCGTCGACTATGACATCGAGGAAACAAAATTCCCGCGAGTCCGAAGTAATTCGCAATCGGAATAACGAATCGGGACGGATTCGTTCTGATGATGTGAGTGAAGCACTCACTGAGGTTCTTCGCGAGGAGCCTCGACTTTCTCGTGTTACTGCTCGATCCTAAGCCAAGGATTCGGATGAACCGAAGACCACAACTCTTTTGAGTTCTGGTAGTCCGAATAGCACGGAGGGATGCGGTCGTCCTCCGAAGAAGGAAAAGATTTCGGGGAATGATGCTCGACCCGTCCCTGCGAACAAAAGTGCAGTCCTGCAGCCGTTTCACTGGCAGTTTTCCCATGCCAAGGATTTTCCAATCACGGATGATCCCAACAATGTCGCTCATTTGGTCAGGCATTTCAAGCCGGCAGGCTGTCCTCTTCCTTCGTTGTGGAATATGACTGAGCGCGACGCTTATGTAAAAATGGCGGTTGAACATGCTAAGGTCGGTTGGTCTGGTCTTTTGATCTTTGATACTTACTTTTTTGTTGAGCGTATTCCTGATGCATCTTTAGGCTATGGAAGAAAATAATGAGTTTGCGGCGATTCTGGAAAAGCGTCTGCGGGAGATTCCCCGAGCCGACGAGCTTTACGAGGTCTAGAAGGTCATCCGAGAGTTGAAGCTCAGCTTGAAGACAGCGCAGGACTGGGAGCATACCACTGTCGCTCAATTGAAAGCGGCTGAAAGGTTGGGAAACCAGGACTTCTCTTGAGGCTCGTCTTTGGGTCGTCAGTAACTAAAGGAAATCGGCTCTGGAGCAAGTTGCCGTATTGGAGATACAGATTGAATCTCTGACCACGATTCATGCGGAGGAACTTCGTCGTGCGACCTATGACGCTAAAAAGACTTTGGCCGACGGCTACCTGGATATTTTGATGTCTTTGAAGGAGAAGTGGGAGAGGAAGAAGGCTGCAACAGATTGTGAGATTCGATTGAAGGAGGTCATGGCTAACATCGACCATATTAAGGAAATAATGAACAACAATCTGCTTGCTTCTGATGAGTTATCGCGCCTTCGAGTTAAGGAGGTCGAATTGGGAGCCGAACTTGACGTGGATGCAGTGTCGGTGTTTTCGGTTGGGAAGCTGGACCTTCCACTGGTTTCTGAGGATTTAGTCAAGGATTTCTTCTCTAAGGTCCCTCCTTGTGGAGATGAGTCTGGAGGCAAGAAGCGGCGTAAGAAGGAGCGCTATGAAGACGGCGAGTTTGACGCCGAAGATTGAATTTTTTTATTATTATTTTTGTTTTTCTTTCTGCTAACCTCAATAAACGATGAATAATAACGGTTTGTTTGGTTTCATTTTGCTGTGTATGCGCGACCTTTCTTAAGAATGTTGATACGAGTTGGGTGAGGTCGTTGATCAAATTCCCTTCGAGCCCAGAAAACGATTTTAGGGCGGGTGATATCACTCAAATGTTTAACCCTAAGAAGTGAATTACTCTCACTACAAGAAAACTCGTCCATTACTAGGACGGGTTTTCCTCGTTATTATGACCATTTACTAGGAACTTACGAGGAAACGCGTTTCGTCGAAACACGTTCATCGTAAAGCCTTTTTCCTCGTAAGGTCCTAGCTAAATTACGAGGAAACTTTTCGTCGTAAAGGCGTGATTAGCATTTCCTCGTAAGGTCCTCATAGGGTTTCCTCGTAAGCTTGTAGTTAACTTTTCCTTGTAAGCTCGTAGTAATTCATTACGAGGAACTTACTAGAATTATTTACGAGGACATTACTTGGAAACCTTTACGAGGATTTTGTTGCGAAATATTTTTTTTCCCTATTAAAAAAATTATTTATAAATATAAATAATTTATTTTTAAAAAATAAAAAATCAAATTATAAATAAATAAAAAAATATTTTATAAATAACTAAATAATATACAATTAAGTTTTAAAATTCATATTATACAATTAAAAATAAAAAAAAACTAAGGATGCTGGTCGTGAAATTGCCGAACGAACTCGTCCTGGCTCGCCAAATCCTGCTCCTCTCCAAAGTTGGTTGCCGGCTGTGACTGTGATGATGGATGCTGTTGGGTTGGGAGCCCTCTGTGTTCCCGTCTCTAACGCAACATCTCCTCCAATTGCGGGTTTCCAACTGCTAAAATGTCGAGGATATCGGTGAGAGAAGTCACATGCTCGGTGAGCGAAGCCAACTCCGAGCGTAGCTGAGCACTGACATCGTGCTGCTCCTGATGATAAGACGATGTCGCTGCAGGGACATCGTTAACCGAGCCAATCCCGACGATACGCCCCTTTTTCCTAGGGGCGACCTATAAATAAAAAGTATTATTAACGTTAAGAAAAAAACTAAAATAAATAATAAAAATTAATAGTAAAACAAATTATTTACCTCCTCGTAAATCTTATCCACTTCAAGAGTGGATAATATGACTAAAGTCCCAGTCTGCTGAGCCAGATGGGTCTGTCGTTCGTCAACTCGGGCAACAACCTCAATGTAGATCCGCTCGGAAACAGGATCTACAAACTGCCAAGCCTTGTTCCGGTGGGTCCTCTCGTAAAGGTCTTTAAGAAATGGAAGAACTCCTGTCTCTTTAGCCTAAAAGTAATTTTCAAAATTAAATATTAATTTGGAATATTCAAATAAAATAAAAATTAAATAGTTATTAAAAATCATCTTACCATGTCTAGACGAACTCCCCCGTGAGGTTTTCGACCAGTGGTGTGAAGCATCTTCGTGTTGCCATGCTCGTCTCTGGTCATGCGGTTCCCGGAGTTTGTGTTGGAGGTTCTGACCGAGTCCAACAACCCCCAATAGCTGATGAGGCCATCCCACACCGTGGTTGTGAGGCAATCGGGTTTCCCGTCCTCGTAATCATCCACCTGATTTAAAATAATTAGAATTAAAGTCAATAATATTTTTAAAACTATATATATATTATAATTTATAAATCCATACGTGAAAGTCGCACTTCCAGTTGTAGACCATGTCGAGCAATCGTGCTCTTGCCTTGCCCTCAAACTCCGTCTTCATTCGCTGGTGAATCATAATAGACCAACGATATTTTTGCTGTAACCAGAAAAATAAGAGACGGATTAGTTCAATAATATTAATAATTTAAAATAATTAAAAATAAATTAAGTTAATCATTAATTAAACTTACAGCGAACGATTTGTGTGGCTCGCCGTGTTCTTCCAGTTTGGAGCTCCATCGGGAAAGTATCCCTTGATACAGTCCGTGACGCTAGTTGCGACACAATTGTCAAGACCAAACCTGGAAAGACACAAAATAAATGATTAATTAGATTAATTTGTAGATATTTTGTTAATTAAGAAATAAATTAAAAAAAACTTTTTAAAAATTAAAACATACCATAATACGTTTTGGCCGTCCATCGGATAGGATCTAACTCTGGCAGTCCTTCTCTGCCTGGAAGGGCCAAAATATCCTCCACCGTGTACACCGCAAAGGGTGCGTTTGGCGGCACCTGCAAATCGGGATGAACCCCGACCGGTGGAGGAGGAGGAGGTGGTTGCTCAAACCGGGACGCCGTAGAAGCTCCTTGAGTCTCGGGAACAGCGTCACGATCCGGAATCAAAGATGAACCGGGAGCTGACGAAGATGAACCAGGACCAGACTGACGCCCGAAAAGATCTCCGTAGTGACTCCCCTGAAGAGACGACCTCTTACGAGCAGCCCTAACAATCTTGCTCTGTCTAGGCATCTATATTTTTTTTTTTTAAAACAAAACATTAATTCCCGTATAATTTTAAAAAAAACAGTTAAAAAAAGTAAACCAACCTAATCTAAATTACCTAAACTAACCACCTAATCTAAATTCCCTAAACTAACCACCTAATCTAAATTCCCTAATCTAATCACCTAACTACGAATTAGAGAGAATTTAGAGGATTCAGAGAGAAGCTTACTACCAAATGAGAAATCGGATTGCTCGAGTTTATATAAGGAATATTGTTTCCTCGTAAAGCCCTAGTAACATTACTAAGGCTTTACGAGGAAATATCTATGCTCATGATTTTATTTCCTCGTAAGGTCCTAGTAATCGTATTACGAGGAAATAGCTATGCCCGCGTTTTTTTCCTCGTAAAGCCCTAGTAATGTTACTAGGGCTTTACGAGGAAACAAAATTCCTTATATAAACTCGAGAAATCCAATTTCTCATTTGGTAGTAAGCTTCCTTAACTTATAACTTTACGAGGAAACGGCTATGCCCGTGTTTTCTATTACTAGGGCTTTACGAGGAAAGAGTTTATAAATCCCTAAACTCGAAACCCCAAACCCCAAACCACAACTTCCTTAATTTATAACCACTTCTACAACCAAACTCCTAACCTCTTCTACACATAAACCCCAAACTCCAAATGCAAATTGATTTTATGATTAAACAAACTTGAAACATATATAATCCAAATTCATTTTTGTGATTAAACAAACTTATAAACATACATAATTCATTCGGATACATTGTCGTAATCTGTTGAAACATCATTATTTTCTAACTCGTCGTCTACACCTTCGTCCGTTGAGTGATCAGGAACATCTTCGTATTCACGATTATGCGGATCAATGAGAAGGAACTCATCAATTTCTGCTTCATCTACCTCGATCTCATTGGTGTTTTCTTCTTGTAGTGGTGGTTCTTCTCCAGCGATTATTCGTCCTCGAGGTGTAACTTTGATAACAGCTATAGTCATAGGTATGAAAAGTATAGCTCGGGTGAAATACATTGATGATGTAGTGACCTTTGCAACTGGACCTTGAAGTAATTCGCGAAACCATGCGGGATAGTCAGGATCGTCATAATCAACCTGCAACAAAAAGTAATATAACTAGACATTAGACTTACTTTGTGGTAATGTATGCATACAATTTAAGTAATAAATAAATACATGTTTCCTCAACCACTTGATAAATTGTTGAATCTTTTTTTTTTGTCTAACTCAGTTGTCGATATATATATGTATATTAAATAAATACCTGCTTCCTCGACATGAGTCACAAATTGGCTGTAAAATCATATATGTTATGTTATATATTTAATATTTGAAATATATATATAAGTGTGTATATTTATATATTTAGCTTTCAAAATAAGCAATCAATGGATGCTCGCAATTAAGAAGAATATAAAGGTGTGCACTATGGACGTCTTCATCACTCGACCACCAAACCTCTTTCAATTTCCCACCCAATCGCCCAATTTGACAAAAGATGTCTGGAACATCGTCTTCCATATATGTCGGCACGACACCACCATCATCATATCTTCTTGGAGCTCATTTCCTTGTACGTACTTTCGGTGCAAAGTAGTNTATGGACGTCTTCATCACTCGACCACCAAACCTCTTTCAATTTCCCACCCAATCGCCCAATTTGACAAAAGATGTCTGGAACATCGTCTTCCATATATGTCGGCACGACACCACCATCATCATATCTTCTTGGAGCTCATTTCCTTGTACGTACTTTCGGTGCAAAGTAGTACGATGTGAAATGTGATGTTTCTTCCGTCAAACTTCCCGCAACAATAGAACCTTCAACTCTTGCTAAGTTTTTGGCTTTTCATTTCAAAGTTTTCATGGCCCTTTCATACTGATACATCCATCCATAATACACGGGTCCACGAAGTAATGCCTCATATGGGAGGTGGACAACTAGGTGTTCCATGACGTCGAAAAAAGTAGGCGGGAATATTTTCTCTAAGTTGCAGATTAAGACGGGGATGTTTTCATGAAGTTGTTGGACAAATTTCACTTTAAGAGTGCGGGTGCTCAGATCCCTAAAAAATTCTCCAATTCCTTATATATTACAAAAAAAAAATTATCCACATTAGTATATATATATAGAAATAAATTAATCATATCATCGTATTATATTAATTAATTACCTGAAAGTGCTTCATGTACTTTTGCCAGTAGTAGCTCCGCAAACGCAAAGGGAAGTAGTCGCTGCATAAAGACATGACATTCATGGCTCTTCATCCCGGAGAACTTTTGCCCTTTCTCAACACATCTTGAGAGATTTGAAACATTCCCATCAGGGAACTTCACTTCTGAAGCCACCCAGTTGAACAACGCAGACTTTGTTTCTGATGACAGCCTGATTATTGGAACTGGAACTTGCCCATTCCTTTTTATATGTAGCTCACTCCTTGAGCAGATATCGGGTAAGTCCAACCTTGATTTTACGTTGTCTTTTGTCTTCCCTGGGACCTTCAATATAGTGTTCACAATGTTCTCAAAACATTTGTTCTCTATGTGCATCACATCAAGGTTGTGGCGCAAAAGAAGATCTTTCCAATATGGCAATTCCAAAAATATACTCTTTTTGTGCCAATTGTGCTGAACACCATAAGAATCAGGTATATTACTGGGAACATGCCAATTCCCACCACGAGGAGCTGTTTCTAGAGCACAGTAGTAATCGATTTGCGCTTCGATTTGTTCACCAATTAAATATGGAGGAGGAGTGTCTCTGAGAACCATTTTGTGCCTGAACAATTTCTTGTTTCTTCGGTATGGGTGGTAAACGGGAAGAAATCACGTTGACAATCGAACCAACTAGTCTTTCTATCATGCTTCACCTGAAACACATCTGTCATTCCATTACAATATGGACAAGCTAATCTCCCATGTGAGTCCACCCAGACAGCATCCCATATGCAGGAAAGTCACTTATGGTCCACAAAAGCATCGCTCGCATCGTAAAGCTTGTTTTCGTTGAACAATCATATGTCCTCACCCCTGTTGACCACAAATCTTTCAACTCTTTTATCAGTGGTTGTACAAAAACGTCGAGAGATCTTTTTGGATATTTTGGACCAGGTATTAATATGGTCATGAATAGAAACTCTCGTCGCATGCACATCTCCGGTGGTAGGTTATACGGTGTAAGAAAGACCAGCCACAATGAATATTGTCTCCCAGACATTCCAAATGGACTAAATCCATCAGTGCATAATACAATATACACATTCCGGCTATTGTTAGCGAAATGTGGATGTACATTGTTAAAATGTTTCCAGGCTCTTGCATCTGATGGATGAGTCATCTCTCCATCCGTCTGAGTATGCTCGGCGTGCCATCTCATCCCTCCGGCAGACTCCTCAGATTGGTACAATCTTTTCAATCTGTCTGTGATTGGTAGGTACCACATCCTTTGGTACGGAACCCTATTACGCCCTCGACCTTGCGGTTTGAATCGTGGCTTCTTAAAAAATCGACATTCTTCTAACTTCTCATCATCTCCCCAGTAAATCATGCAGTTTTCGATGCAAACGTCTATCATCTCCGAGGGCAACTCAAGACTATATACCAATTTCTGAATCTGATAATAAGATTCAGCATATACATTGTCTTCTGACAAATACTCTTTAAACAAGTCTGCCCATGCATCCATACAATTTTCAGGTAGATTGTGATCGGTTTTAATACTCATCATTCTAGCAGCCAACGAAAATTTAGACACATTCTCTACAACCACTGTAAATTGGCTCATTCGCAGCATCTAACATTTCATAAAACCTTTTTGCATCTAAGTTAGGTTCTTCAACTTCATCATCATCATGAGTTTCAAATGCATCACCTAACATATCATGAACCCTATCACAATCTACCATTTGTTCCTCTTGGTGATGATAGCTATTTTCATTACGCAAATGATCAACCGGTTTAACCTGAAAATTGCTACTACTACTGCTACCTTCATTCCTACAACTAGCATCGTCTTCTCCATGTTGATACCAAATATAATAATATGGCATGAAACCTCTATTTGTTAAATGCTTCCAAACATTTTCACGATGGCCTAATTTTGTATTGCAGCATTTCCGACAAGGACAGAACATCATACCACTTTCATACGTGAGTGGTGTAGAATCTGTTTGATGCATAAACGTCTCCAACCCTTCGAGATATTCTTTCGTCACCCTCCCGTTATTATCTCTGTGTGAATACATCCACTTCCGCAACTCGAAAATATTTTCCAGACCGGACATTTTTTTGTGTTTGATCAAGCTTATAGCTGATTATTTTTTGGTGTGTTTCAAATGAATCACAATTGTGGTATTTATAGAAATTTTCGAATCTGAGCATTTACTAGGAAATTGCTAGGAATATAGGTACAAAACACGTTTTTGATTTAAATTCGATATTTCCTATCCAGTTCCTCCTAATTTCGTAGTAACAAATATGTTCCTCTTAATTTCGTAGTAATACTTTACTAGGATTGTACAAGGAAATTGACTTACTACGGGCTTACGAGGAAATGTACTATTGCCACGTAGTTTCCTCGTAACCTTACTACGGTGTTACGAGGAAATATTTTTCTCGTACCTGTACGAGGACCTTACGAGGAAAACATGTCTCCTCGTAAAGTCGAAGTAAGTTCGTAGTAAATTTACGAGGAAATATTTTCCTAGTAAAATTTTGTAGTAACTTCTTAGTTTTCTTGTAGTGTCTCTCAAATAAAAGGTTCAGTTGTAGTACTTAGGGATCGAATCCACAAGGAACTAAGGAACAGAATAGATGTAATCCTAAGTGATTATGCTAGGTTGATTAAGTTTAAAATAGTAAATTGCAGTTTGTGAGCAATGGTAAGTTTCTCAAGAGAATAGGTTTTGGTTTAAAACAATAAAAGAAAGCAGTTAGATTCAATGTTGCTATTCAGATAATCAGGATTATAATGCTACAGATGTTTAAATGAATTGCTTGCAAGATATATAAGAACTTCGATTCTTAGACAGATCTAATAGCAATCTCTAAATAGACTCATCCATTGATCTTATTACCGGCAATATTGACCGATGTTTTGACAGCGATATCAGAAGATACGGGTTGCAGTCGATCGATAACTCTATAGAAGTATCGATCAATATAGAATAAGATCGAATCGAAACCGTGTTCACCAAGATCATAGACCGGCTCTCGCACATCCCTAGAGGATCTAAGCTTATGCCAAATGATTTCAGCACAATGATTAACAAGTTAAATCACATCCATGATCATACTTTAGGTAGCTACCCTAGAGTAAGCATTAGGGTTCATTTGGATAATGAATATCAACAATTCAACATTCCATAGTTGGGGCTAATCCCTCATAACTATTTGAACCCTAAATCTAACAAAGGAATCTACTCAGACATAGCTAAGAGAATCATAACAGCAAGGTAATAATAGAAATTCATTAGATTAGGAGATTGAACTTTTGGTTCTTGGAACAACAAATCTCCTTGTGTGTTCCTTCTAAATCTAGAATTCTATAACCTTTGAGAATTAAGATGAAAAGAATACTTTATTGCAGTATAGAATAGAACAAAAGAACAAAAGAATTCAAAAGCATACAAAGCACAAGAAAGCATGCTTTGCCAAACACATAGGAAAAAACTATAAATACGAGTTCCATTAGGTTATAAACTTGTCAAGGGCATTATTGTAATATTGGGAAGACTTGGGCTTCAAGTCGGCCAAGTCAGACATGTTCTCCACGCTTCATATCGATCGATGGTACATGGTGTACATCGATCGATGGAGTATCTCGACTTCATCTTCTATGGAAGCGTCATCGATCGATGACACAGGGTGTGTATTGATCGATATGTATCCTTGTTGTCTGATCTTCATAGACATCTCAGAAAAATCTCCTTTAAGCTCCATAAGGGCACCTAAATCATCACTTTACTCCAAAATGCTCCTGAACCTGAAAACATACCTAATAGACTTCCAAAACATATATAAAACTTATAAAATCATATCAATACCATGGATAAAAGCGGGTCAATATCATGGTATATCAGTGGGACCTGTGAGATTCTCGGCGATGAAACGGCAATAGCCCACTTCTCTTTCCTCGTCGTTGAGGTGCGCTCTTGATACGGCTAACCGGAAGGCCCGCACGTGCGCCTTTGGATCGGAGTTGCCCGAATATTTGGGGAGCTTGATCTTTCCGACGTCGTGTAGCCTTACACTGGTTATTCGGTTTTTGAATAGAGTTTGGCGGGTCACCTCGATAACCTGATCGATATCAGGGGTCGAGCTCGTTGCCATATGTACGATGGAGTGTATCCTCTTGAGCTCGGCGTCATTCTTTTCAACGTAGCTTCTGAACGCTCCTGCTTGACCCAGGGAGCTTTGGTCATCCTCCTACGGGTTTTCATGCAACGATCTGAACGGATCGTATGCCGAGACGGGATCTTAATGTGATGTGGGTCCTGTTCGTTGAAATTTTTTGCTTCCGAATGAGAATCGATCATCTCGAGCTCAATGTTGTGGTGGAGATGTTTCTGCTGGTCTATTTGGAGTTGGGATCGGGGTTGTTATGATGCCCTGCGTTCCGTTTTCGACCTCGCCTTGGGAATTATAATCTAGACTTTGATAGGTCATCCCTTCAGGTTGTGTCTGCCGCGAATATTCTCCCGCATTGCTCCCTGATCGGGTGCTGGCCACTTCGGGGGAGGCAAAGGCTCCGCGGTTTTGAGGGAGTGGTGTTTGGAGAGATGGATCCGAGTGTTGTCAGACTCTTTCTCTAGGATTTGCTCGGCTCTCAGCGAGCTCCTTCTCGGTTTGTTCCAGGCGCTGGCGATGGTTTGGTGAACGGTTTCTTGTTCACGATATCTATCGATGAGCGTCGAAATCATTGCTCTGATTTCCACCAGTTAGTCTCGATTCCGTGCCAAGTGAGTTAGGGATCTCGGTCTCGTTGTTCGGATCAGATCGCCGGGTGTTGTTCTATCCATCTTACGATACAACAGTCGAGATCTGATTTGATCAGTGGGAGGGTTTCGATCCGAGATCGTGCTTCTTTCGGCGATCGAAGTTCCAATCGATGGAGCCTGTTGATTTTGGGTTGCATCGTTGGTTTCACTGATGTTTGGTCGGTCGACGGATAGCGGATCGGTCCCTAGAGGGTTCCCGGTGGGAGCAACGTCGGTCGATCTGGATCAGACATTTTCTGGGGTGGTTGCGTTGGGATCTATAATCGTGCTTAAAATTCCTAGATCAGGTTCTTAACAAGGGCGTTTTTTGTTTATCTTTCCCACAGTCGGCGCCAAAACGTAGATCCTAAAGTCCACACTCAGTATTTTGTAGTGATCGAGAGTTAAATCAGGGGAAGACAAATGATGTGGGCAACGATGCTCTTAAACACAACGATACAATCGGAATTTGGTTGACAAAAATGGACTTTTATTGAATATGGAATTCGTTTACAAGGTGATGAACAAGATCAAAAACAACAATGAAAAGTAGAAGCAGTAAGCGAACTAGAAATATGTGGAGTGAGGTCGATGTGATTAGTAAATAGCTCTAAGGTTTTCCCTGTGTGTTGCACTCTATTCTAGCTCCTCTTTATAGTCCTCTCCTCCTTTAACTGTTTCCACGATCCCCGGGATGTCGTCTCGACCTCGTAGAGTCTGGTTTGATGTCGAGCTTGTAATGATTTTAGATGGGCTTGGGCCTAGTTAGCTAAGTGCCGAATTTTTGTCCAACAATACGCCTGAGTCTCCGGCTGATCTACCTCACCATACTTATCTGGAATCTCCGGTCCAACCTCCACTGAATCAGGGGACATTGGGATATGATCCCAGTGTGCCCACATCTTCGTATCAAGATCGAGAATCGCGGCCTGCTTCTTCTCCTTCTTACGCAGACGCGGTATGCTTTGCCGACTCCACTTCACAGGAATAGTCGGGGAGCTAGGACAGGTGTAATCCGCCAACCACACCGCTGCACTCGCGATAATCACCATCAGCCCTTTCAGCATCCGTTCCCCATGTATTCAGATGCAAAACGTTTACGACGCGCCTTCAGAATATCAACTATCTCTCTCTTTCCATCCCTACAAGCACGATGGACTTTCTGTTCAACCAGCCCTTTCTCACGTTGAGAGTCGGCCAGGAACTCTTCTCTTGCACGAGCAATCTCCTCGTTAGCCCACTCATTGGCAGCACACAAATTTGCAGCCAGCTCAGCCTTCAAACGATTAACCTCTTTCTCCACCAGACCTACGCGGAACTTGGCCGTAAGGGCCTCCGCATCACTCGCATTCAAAGCCTGGCTCATAATAAGGAGGCCCTAGCAAAAAGGAAATAATAGTAAGGAAGACTGAAGAGACTTTCAACTATGCACAAAAACATATCAAAAGATGAAAATGCACTCGATTAATCATCCTTACGCCTCGGTAAACTCCGGAATTTGGCTGGACTCACCCTCGGGAAAATAATCCATCGATACCTGGGCGATCCTAACCATTCACCTGGCTGTCAAGGAAATCTTTGAGTATGTTATCAGGAGTGGTATCCGTAACATCGGCCACGTCATCATCAATAACCACGTACTCGTCCTCACAAGTTCTCGACCCCTTCCTTCTTATCAAAGATTCGCATGGGACAAAGCCGTCCATACTTGACTCGCCCTCATCAACAATCGTTGACTGTAGATAAAAATCGATATTGATGAAGAGCGACCGCATGACTAACCCGCTTCGGAGTAAAATAGGTCCAGTAGCATTTTCCGCCTCGAAGCAAACTCCTGATGGTAAGAAGACTTTCCGAGTACGGGGGAAGAGGATTGGTCACTAAAATAAATAGGGGCGAACATGTGGTCCTGAAGATATGCACAATTAAAGATACCTTTCCGACACCATCTGGTCCTGAAGATAGAGATACTACTCTCTTCCACTGAAGCACTGCCAACTCGAACGTAGAAAAAAAATGCTCTTTCCAGGCATGATAGTTCGATTTGAACTTAGTCACGATGGACAAATCTATTCGGGGGCATAACCGAACCCAACCCGACTCTCCCATGGGCTTCAACAAACCCTCAAAATGGCCGACGTCAAGGATTATACTCTGCTCATAACTCAGCACCAGAATCCCGATGAGATGCTTCAAACTACATGGATACATCTGACCAATCGCTAATCCAAGGCGATGAAAAAAATCGCGCGATGACCTCCGGGATGGAGAACCACAGGTGACATTGCATCAAGAATACCTCATAACATGTCAAGTAGCCGTTCAGTGGGAACTTGGCGACCTCTCCAGCCATCGGAAGACGAAACTCAACCTCATCTAAAATTTGGCGAGAACCTCGAATGAAGTCGAGACCGTTGGTACTGCTAAGACTCGGGCTACCATCAATACGGTTAGCACGAAACGGAGGTGGAAACCACGTCCCAGTCCTGGGTGATCCGATATCACCTACAGCCATCCGGTATGCTTCGACTTCCTCAGGGTAATGCACCACTGGCTCATCCTTCAGCTCAACCACAAAGTGTTGCGAGTTGGATCCATTGAGAGCATGATGATCGGGAGTAATAGGGGAGCGGGACCTCCTTCGTGAAAACATGATCAACAGTCAGCAAGAGTGGGGAAAGAAGGAGAACAATTTTCTACTTTCAAATAAACTGTGTGGAGGAAAGAGAGTAAAGAATTTGAAAAACTTAGTCCACATATTTATATACAAAAATTTTACTATTCATCTACGGAGTTTTTGATCGTCAAAGTTCTGCCTATCTCAACCAGCTCATACCACTCGCAAGAATATTATCATATTTACGAGTTTCGGGGCTAACTGTTGGGCTCAAAATCGGTTACAACAGAATTAACGACCAAAAATCTCCACAAAAATATCAAAATTATGACGTAATCTTACGAAGATACTAAAACTCGCAACAAAACCACCTATCAAGGAATATTCACATAGATTCGGACAAAGGAACTCCAAACAATCGGAAAATACAACATTCGACTCGCCAATGGGCGAGCAGGACAAGCCGTCTAGCTCACCTGGTGGCGAGTTGGACGCAATGTTCGGCTCGTTACCAGGTGAGTGGGATAGCACTGTCCGGTCCATACGTGTGTGTGCTGGACACAATCCATAAGAATCCTTGGCTCAATCATACTTAGAATCATGCTCGCATCGCTTCTTGTTTCGTCTCGATCGGAGTTATCTTTGGAACTTTACGATAAGAACCGCGAAGACTTGTTTTTGTATAAATTCGAGTTAGTCGTATAAAGGTCGCCTTACCTTTGGAAATTTACGATAAAAACCGCGAAGACTTTACAATAACGAAACACCAAAGGTCGCCTTAACTTTACGATTAACTTTAGCTATTTTATAAAAAGCGGCATCGTATCTCGGAACGTTTTCTATAAAAATCGTAAAAACGGCTAAAATCGCAAAACGACCCGAAAGGTCCTAACACGCGATAAAGCCCACTTACGATTTTAGACGAAATACAGCCCAAGGATAAATGTGACATTTAGAGATAAATGGAAGTTTTCTGAGGATAAACATGAAGATCGAGAAAAACGGAAGGTTTCCGAAAAAGAGATAGATACAAATCTAGACGAAAAGGAAAGCCCAGAACCGCCTAAGAAAGGAGTATATAAGGAGATGGTCGAGATAAGGAGCAAGGAAGGATTTTTCAGACTCAGAGCTTTTCACCACCAAAAACTTAGCAATTATGACAAAGATGCAACTTTCCGTTTTTGTTATCGAGTTGCGTCTCAACTAGGGTTTTAGTCTTAGGTTGCTAGAACTAGGGAACTCGCCGTCAGCTCTTGTAGCCAAGTCTTTCACCTCGTTGTACCCCTGTTACGCAAATTCGGAATAAGAAATCTCTTTCCTCTCTATTTTGGTTTTCATATTGTCTTTCCTGTTATTTTCTTATTTTGATTGCTTGGCGTGTGGTTTAACAGATATCCGGGACCTTTGGAAAGTTAGGATTTTCCCTAAATTCCTTAATTCAAAAGAAATCGACAGTGCGAATTTCGATTCCCACAGGATGTCAGACTGTATGTGCATGAACTGAGAGAGTTTATTTACCGCTAAAGCAATGTCGGGTCGCGTAAGAAGAAGGTACTTGGGGCTTCCAACCACTGTTCTGTACTGCGAGGGATTCTCTAGAGGCGTTCCATCACAAACAGAGAGAGCCGTGGGCACACTCATAGGCATTGGAACTGGTTTTGCATTATTCATATTAGTGGAGTGAAGGAGATCACTAATGTATTTACACTGTGAGAGGTGTATTCCTTGTGATGTGCAGAAGACTTCAATGCCAAGGAAATAGGTCAAGTCATCAAGATGTTTGAGTGAGAACCTGCAAGACAGAGTGGTAATGACATCGCGGATTCGAGAGAGAGAGTTGCCAGTGACTATAATGTCATCAACATAAATGAGTATGAAGATGACAATCCCACGGTGACGAAGGAAGAACATAGATGAATCCGCCACAGAGTTTTTAAAGCCAAGGCTGAGCATATACGTTTTTAACTCTGTGTACCAGGCACGAGGGGCTTGTTTCAATCTGTAGAGTGCTTTATTGAGCTTGCACACATAGTTTGGTTTGTCTTTGTCAACAAAGCCTACTGGTTGAACCATGTAAACATCATCGTTGAGCCTACCCTGAAGAAAAGCATTGTTTATGTCCAACTGTTTCAGAGGCCAATCATACTTTGCAGCTTGGCCCAAGAGAAGTGGAATTGTTGGTGACTTGATAACATGGCTAAAGGTCTCATGATAAATCGATGCCTGATCTTTGCTGGTATCACTTAGCGACCAATCTGGACTTGAGATTTTTGACTGTTTTGGAAACCAAAATTCACACCGTCGATTTCCATAAATTAGGGAACCTCAAGTTAACCTAACTTTCTCAGAGGTCCCGGCTATCTTCTTAACCACACGCAAGCAATCAAAATACGAGAAAGATAATAAACAATATCATAATCAAAAAGAGAGCAAAGAGGTTTTTTATTCCGATTTTGCGTAAGAACGGTACAGCAAGGTGAAAGCGTTGGCTACAAGAGCTGACGGCGAGTTTCCTAGTTCTAGCAACCTAAGACTAAAATCCTAGTTGAGACGCAGCTCGATAAAAAAATGGAAAATTGCCTAAATGCTCTAATTTTTTCTAGTGAGATGAGAGCTCTGAAAATTGTCCTTTGTTCTTGTCCTCAACCTTCTGCTTATATACTCCTTCTCTAGCCGGTTCGTCTCTCCTTTTCCCCTCCGATTTGCACTTATCGAAAAATCTTCCATTTTTCGATCTTTCTATAAATCTTCGAAACACTTCTATTTTATCTTCAAACTTGACATTTTCCCACTCCTGAGAATAATGGGTAAACCGACATCATATCTTTGGGCTTGATCTTGTCTAAAGTCGTGAGTGGGATTTTATCGCGTTTTAAGACTTCCCGAACCGTTTTGGGATTTAGCCGTTTTACGACTTTAGATGAGATCGTTTCCTGATACTATGCCGTTTTTATAAAATATCTCGAGTTAATCATATAGTTTGGCAATGTTCGGTGTTTTGTTTAACCGTTGCTGTTTTATACGATTTACTCGAGGTTTTCCGAGAAAACAAGTCTTTAGCGTTTTTTATAAAATATCTCGAGTTAATCGTATAGTTTGACAATGTTCGGTGTTTCACTTAACCGTTGCCGTTTTATAAAATTTACTCGAGTCTTACGAGAAAACAAGTCTTTTACGGTTTTTATCGTAAAACTCCAACGGTAGGATGGATCGAGACGAAACGAGAGATGTTACGATCACGGTTCAGAGTATGATCGATTCGAGGGGCATGGGTGGTTTAGTTCAGCTCGCCAACAGGTGAGTTGGACTGGCCGGTACATCTCGCCTGTTGGCGAGCTGACTGGTTGGCTTAGCTCGCCAACAGGCGAGCTGGTCAACCATGGCCAGCTCGCATGTTGGCGAGCTGGTCGGTTGTAGTTTCTCGTTTTCTCGACCCGAGATCCTCTCGGAGAGTATAAGGAAAAATAATCCTAGACGTTTGATCTCGAGGTTATCGTTTTTGACCTTAATAACGGCTTTACTGTTTCGGGGAGTTTGGTCGTTACGGCTGTGTTTTACTTATTTGGCCAATTTGGACAATCGCGGATTGTTTTATTCAGTTTTCCGATGATTTCCGAGATGACGATTGTTAAGTCTACGGAATTTCTTTGTTCGGAAAGTCTTAGATTTCTTCTCGAACTTTTTTTCGTATTTCTAAAACCTATTCTTAACTTTGCGGAAAGTTTTGGTCGTTGATTCTGTCGCAACCGATTTTGACTCCAACAACTGTGCCATCGGGATTGAATTTAGTAACAAAGATCCACCGATTGCCAACAAGGTTTGTGGCTTCCTTGGCAGGAACCAGATTCTAAGTTTTGTTAGCTATTTGAGCATTGAACTCAGCTGTTGTAGACTTGCGCCAACGTTCATCAGCCAATGCCTGAGTGATCTTATTTAGTTCAATGTACGGGGCTAGTGTGGTGCTGAGACAGTACCTCGGGTTTGGTTTGACAATGTTCTTGCGTAATCTGGTTTTTATGGGATGCTGAGGTTATTGCAGTTCGATAGTGGTAGGAGGGACTGTTGCTGATGCAGGCTCAACCTCTGGTGAAGAATCCTCCAAACGCCCATGTTCCTGAAAAAATGACGAACAGGCTCTACCGTAGGGACCCACGTATTCTCAGGTGTTTCATCAGAAGAAGAGACATTAACACTTAGAGAAAGAAAAGGAAATTTGTTTTCAATAAAAACCACATGATGTGAGCTAACAATTCTAGAAGTAGACCAAACAAATATAGGCACTTTGAGTTAGGGAATAACCAAGGAAAACACAGGGAGTGGAACGAGGTTCCAGTTTATTACTCGTGTATAGTTGCAGCCACGGGTAGCAGAGGCATCCAAAGATCCCCAGTTTTGAGTAGTTGGAGCTGCTTCAAATAGCCGGTGATAAGGAGTGTCCATGGAGAGTACTTTTGTCCGCATACGATTAATAAGATAGACTGCTGTAGCAAAGCCATAAGTGCAGTATTTAACAGGAATGGAACCATGAGTGAGAAGTGAAAGACCTGTTTCAAAAATGTGTAGATATCGTCTCTCAGATAGGCCATTATGTTCTGGTGTGTGTGGTGGTGTTGTGAGGTGAGAGATGCCGTGTTGTGAGAGAAAAGGTCGGAGTGCTATGTATTCTCCTCCATTGTCACTGTATAATGATGTGATCTTGGTCTGGAAGCGAGTCTCAACGAGTTGCTTGAACTGGATGAATGTGGCGCGACCTGAGATTTAAATTTCAAGGGAACCACATATATTTTTTATAGTGATCAAAAATAAGAAGATACTATTTGTAACCATCAAAGGAATGAAGAAGAGAAGACCATACATCAGAGAACACAATTTGTAAAGGACGAGAAGATAAGATAGAGGTTTCATAGAATGGCAACTTATGACTCTTATTAATAGAACAAGCATCGCAATGAGAATTGTTTGAAGAACAGCATGAAAAATCAGGGGAAAAACTAAAGGAAATATGCTGTAAAATCGGGAAAGCCGGGTGTCCTAGTGTATGATGCCAGTCTAAGGACGATGAAGTTACAGCAGAGAAAGCAAGAGGAGTGCGTGAGTCAATGGTAGGCCATTCATATAGATTGCCATTAGCTGGCGCGATCAGAACTAGTGTCCCCGTTTGAAGGTCCTTCACCTGAAACATAGATGGAACGAATTCCACAGAGGTATTATTAGTTTTGCAGAAACGATTAATCGAAATCATATTCTTTTGCATAGATGGAGCATAAAGAACATTAGTAAGGTCAAATTTCTGAGATTTAGTTGGAAGGGAAAGTGAACCAGTGTGAGTAGTGGGAATATTGGCTCCCTTCCCAATCACTATGCCATCAGGTCCTGAGTATGGCATGTGTGAAGTCATGTTGTTGAGATCTGTTGTCACATGGTGAGAAGACATAGTGTCCATAAGCCATGCATCAGGATGTTGATTAGCCATGTAAGTTTTATTGGCAGACTGATGCCACTGAGATGATTGATTATTATGTTGCACTGTGTTGCTTGCAATGACACGGAAAGAAGGGCATCGTTGTGCGCTGTGCCCCTGGATTCCACAGGCCTGACATCGTCCAACATATGGACGAGGAGTGTTGTTGCCTTGTCGTGGAGAGAAGGATGGCCGAACATTGTTGCGGTTGTTGTTGTTGTAGCTGTTGTAATTGTTGGTGTTGGTGTTGCTCCTTGTGGCTGTGTTAGCCGTCACAGTGAAGGATGGAGTTGAGGGTTGATCAAAAACAATTATAGCTTCATGGTTCAGTAATTTCTCCATGAGTTCAGAGAAAGAGATCAGACTGTCACGACCATTGATTTCATCTTCTTCGGCTTTGTATTCCTCAGGAAGGCCTGCAAGAATCTGTTCAATTAGATCCTCTACATCCATTGGCTTGCCGAAAAAGGCTAGCTCATCCCCCTTGGTTTCGATCAAGCGAAGGTACTCACTTATTGTTTTTGTACCTTTGGTGCAGCTTCTGACTTGGAACTTAAGTTGGTTAATGAGTCCACGAGTTGGTGTTCCAAAGATGAGGTTGAGTGTGCTCCAAACTTCATGAGTATTCGTAGCACTTGCTACTAGCAGCTGAACTGGAAGGGACATAGAGCCTATGATGGCACTATAAAAGAGCCTGTCTTGATGTCTCCATGGTAGATACGCCGGGTTTGGTTCAGTAAGACCATTGTTAACAATGACCGCATCAGGTGTAGTTTCTGTTTTCTCAAGAAACTGATGCAATTCATGTCTTTCAAGGAGGGCTTGAACTTGCCTACTCCACATCAGACAGTTGGTGTTTGTCAAACGTGTGATGTTTGACATATTGACTGCAAGCAACGAATTTTCAGGGTAATAGACTGCGGTGCGTGTAGCAGTGGCAGGAAAGAAGTTTGATGACTCAGACATTATTTTGTGTTTGTATTTTCGAAAGAGAAACAAAAATTAGAAATTTTGGATCTCTGATACTGATGCGCCTCAGTCCATGGATCAGAACGTGGAGTCAAGCCAGCATGGTGATCAGGACGACCAGTTCACTTCAACCGAGGTTCGCGTTCCCAACCGAACTGAAAAAAGAGACCGAGCCGTGTACCGGATCGACCCGCGTACACCCGTGTGGGAGTCGATTTCACCCTACTGTCAAATAAATCGTAAATTAGGAAACTTTGGGAAAACCCTAAGTTTCCAGAGGAACCGGCTATCTGCGAGAACCGCACAACAAAGATTAAGATGACTAAAACACTTAGAATAAAAACGAAAATAAGAGAGGTTTGAGAGCAAGAAGGTTCTTATTCCGAATCTGCGTTGAACTGGTTACAAAAAGAGTAGCCGTAAACGTAAGAACTTAGAAAACCCTAATTGAGACGCAGCTCGCTAACAGAAAAACGGAAATATTCCTAAATGCTAGTTTTTGTGGTGAGAGCTCTGAATTTCGTGTGTATGCTTCTGCCCTAGACCTCCTCTTTATATTCTCCTCATCTTGGCTATCCGATCTTTCCATTTCGCCCAGATTTGACTTAAATCGGGAACTTTCCATTCTTCTCGATCCTTCCTTTTCTTCTGCGGAAATCTTCTATTTCTCTTCAAATCTTCCTTTTATGTTTAAACTTGACTTTTATTTTCTTTCTGCGAGTAAACCGTCAAAACGTTATCAAATCCGCGGGTTTGAT
>CAKOAT010150710.1:8185-68745 GCA_932364175.1 Eruca vesicaria subsp. sativa
GATATGTGTTGTAATGTGTTGTTTAGTTCATGAGAATAGAGAAAGAAGAAGAGTAAATGGAATTTGGAGGCATTAAGAGCTTCAAAAATTGGTTGTTCATGGTTGTTGGAGTATTGATGACAATGGCAATCTTGTAATTACTTGAAGATGATGAGGGTGAGAGAGTAAATATGTCATTTTCGAAAAAAAAATAAAAAAAACAAATTGATGGCATTTTCGTGAATTATATGAACTTGTGGGGTGAATTGGACAAAATAAAGTTCCAAAAAAAAAGGAGGTTAGTTTTGTGGTTGACTTCAAGTTTCAGGTCAATTATGCAAAAAGCCCTAAATAATATAAGTCATATAATTGATTGAACCGTATTACTTAAATTAAACCAACATAATTAATGTAAAGAGACGACCTTAATGTAAATTACCTTCAAAATACGGCAGGTATCTATGTGTATACCAAAAACACATATTTTCTCCTACAAATATGGAATGTTCTAAAAGAATATATATCATCAAAATATGGAATATGAAAATCTACTAATTATACTTAAATTAAACCAGCAGTTAGTTATGGAATATAGTCTTGGGGTTACTTTTATTTTTTGAACAAATTATATAGTTTGGTTTTTTTGGCTTAGTATTAAGAAAAAACTCCAAAAACATTGAATAAACTTTTCACCTTAAAAGATCAAAAAATCATTTATTATTTTCAGAACCAAAAGGTATTTAATATTTTTAACAAAACAAAATTATCTATTATTAATCATTTATTTAAATCATGTACTTTAAAACATGTTAAAATAAATATCATCAAAATATGGAATATTGAAATCTACTAATTATACTTAAATTAAACCAGCGGTTAGTTATGGAATATAGTCTTGGGCTTACTTTTATTTTTTGAACAAATTATATAGTTTGGTTTTTTGGCTTAGTATTAAGAAAAAACTCCAAAAACATTGAATAAACTTTTCACCTTAAAAGATCAAAAAACAATTATTATTTTCAGAGCCAAAAAGTATTTAATATTTTTAACAAAACAAAATTATCTATTATTAATCATTTATTTAAATCATGTACTTTAAAACATGTTAATATATTTTTTATTTTAAATAACAATCACTTTGTTTTGATAAATTTCAATGGTAACTTTTAAATAATTTATAGTTTTATTTTTCTTAAATAATTTACTGATTAAAAAAATGTCAAGCAAAACCAAAAACCAAATCTAAAAACTAAAATCCAAAACCAGAAGCTGAAAACACATGTTATATTTTTTGCTTTATTTATTTACAAAATAAACTATTTCAATTTTTTTTTAAAAAATTGTTATCATCTTTTCAGTTTTAAATTAGATGTTCGATTATTTGAGATTTGTTTGTTGGTAATATTAGTTCAAACTATCTCAGCGGGTTTAAAAATTAAAAACCCAAACCAAAAACTGAAATGAAAAGTAGAAACTTAAAAACTAAAAACCAAAATCCAAAATCTAAAAATAAAAAGTGAAACTAAAAACTAATGAAAAACACCACAAATTTCGGTGAACTGATTTTATATCAAAATATTCTTTAAATTAAGACAAAACTCAATTATATAAATTTTTAATCATAAAAAATTTTCGCGCTTTCAATCGCGGATCAAAATCTAGTTAGTACTATTACAGTATTATTACATGTCAGATCAATTACATGTCAGATATGTCTGACTCATACTGTGCGATGAATAGTTTAGATCGTTCGATATTAGTTTAAAGTTTTAACACTAATCATCTTTTGACTAGGTTTATCATAGGTGAGTCGGTCAAAAAAGTTGATTTTAGACAAAACTCAATAAAATGTTAACACTGATCATCTACTCTATTAAATCTACTGATATAAGTTGTCATTAAAATTTGGACCATTTTTAGAGTATTACAAATAATACAAGTCATATAGTTGATTGAACCGCATTACTTAAATTAAACCGACAGTTATTTATAGAATAGAGTTTTGGGCTTACTTTTGTTTTTATGACAAATTATATAGTTTGGGTTTTGAGCTTAGTATTAAAGAAAAATTCCGAAAAAACATTAAATAAATGTTCTACATTAATGGATCAAAAAATCAATTACTATTTTAAGGCCCAAAAGTATTTAATATTTTAACAAAACAAATTATATATTATTAATCACTTATTTAAACCATGCACTTTAAAACATGTTAATATTTTTTTTTATTTTAAATAACAATCACTCTATCTTGATAAATTTCAATGGTAACTTTTATAATAGTTTATTTTTTTATTTTTTCTTAAATAATTTACTGATTTTAAAAAAATACATGTCAAGCAAAACTAAAAACCAAAAAATTAAAATCCAAAACCAAAAGCTGAAAACGCATGTTATATTTTTGCTTTTGTTTTGTTTATTTACACAAAATAAACTATTGCATTTTTTTAAAAATAAAAATTCTCATCTTTTCAGTTTTAAATTAGATGTTCGATTATTTGGGATTTGTTTGTTGGTAATTATGAGTTCAAACTAACTAAGCGGATCTAAAAGCTAAAAAACCAAATCAAAAGCTGAAAATCAAAACTAGAAACTTAAAAATTAAAAATCAAAAACCAAAATCTAAAACCAAATCTAAAAATAAAAACTGAAACTAAAAACTAATGCAAAACAATCATTACCACAAAATTTGGATTACTGATTTTATACCAAAACATACTTTAAATAAAGACAAAACCTAATTATATAAACTTTTAATCAAAACAAATTTCTGCGCTTTCTAGCGCGGATCAAAATCTAGTCTATCATTAAAACTAATATATATAAGTTAGAATTTCTAAATTATTTATTTATTATTGATATATTAATTCACAATGCTCAAAATATAAAATTTGCCATAATATTTTCATTGTCAATGCAATTTTTGTTTTATCTTCTTGCACTATTTAGGGATTTTAGCTCTGCTAATTAAAAAATTTAAAACCTAATTTTGTTTGCAAATCGGATGCTTTCATGCTTGATACAGCCGAGTCTAACTAATCAATAAATTCATTAATTTGGAACAACAGATGAAAGAGCAAAAAGACTTTTTCAAAGAAAATAAAATTTTGTTAAGAATGACTAAATCCAAGTTTTGATTTATGAATGACTAAATCCAAGTTTTAATTAGATAAGACAGAATAAAGAAAAATAATTTGATAAATATACTTCAAACACAATCCAAAAGTAAAAAAAAATTCAATCAAACCTAAATTAAATAAAAGTTCAAATGTCCACAGCCTAATCTTTTATTAATATCAAAATATTTGCCTTTTTAACTTTATTTCTTCTATACTAAAGCGAAAATCGGCTCGCCAATCAAAAATTGACACGTGGTTTACAAAAAGTTAATGTCGATTTAAAATAAAATCTGATCCCAATTTCAAACTTCAAAAACCTTAATCCCTAAATTTTCTCATATTATCACTACCACTTTGAAAAGATAAAAATCACAATCTAAAATTGATTATTTTTCTTTCATTTACCTTTCAAACTTATTTCTTTTCATTCTTTTCTTCATTGCTTCATTCTCTTTCTGTTAAGTTCTTCCTCATATCAAAACCAAATTTCATATACAAGTTGACGATTACTCTTAATTTTAAATTCAGATTTCTTATTCTAAGTTATTCATATTAAAATTGTTCATTTCAAGTTAAAAATGGCACTGGAGTATGTTTATGTTTCAAACTTTGATTTTCAATAAAATGATGAAAAATCAAAAGGATTTCAGAAACTAAAGGAAAACTATCTCCCCCCCCCCCCCGATATGCAATAAGAGAGCTCTGATGGTGAGCCCCTAGCTTCCTGGGAACAAGAACTCCGCCTTGTCTCCGCTGCTTCATACCTCCGGTGATATCCCCCCCGACCCCTTGCCTCCAGATCCCACTGACCTCGGAAACCCCCTCTCACTCGCTCGTTTCCCTTCTCTCAATTCCCCTACCTCGACCCCCCCCCCCAAACTACTCGAGCTTTGCTGCAATTACCACCTCGAAGCTCTGCTACTAAAGACTTGATCCCCAACTCTACTGCCACAATTGTTGTTTCGGTCAGCAACAACCTTGGAACAATGTCTGTCTCTTCTAAATCTGGGCGTACTATTCAATTTGACCTTCAAAATTACAGAATCCTCCCCCCAAAATCTACTTCCTCAAGCCAAACTAATAAAGCTTCTGAACCTTCCTCTATTACTCTTCCTCTTAACCCAATTCCATCCGCTCCCCTCTTAAATATGATTTCTCAACTAAACCTTGACCCTAACCCCTGTTTTTTGTTTGCTTAGAAACCCCCTCCTCTATCTCCCAACTCTCAAATCCCAGTCTCTAACCCTCCTTCTTCTATGAACTCCCAACCTCCGATTCCGCCCCATCAAACCCTTGATTTCTTTGCTCCTGCTTCCGCAGCTCCTCTTTCTTATGCAGCTCCTCCTTCTTATGCAGCTCTTTCTGCTTCCGCAGCTCCTTCTCTTATCTTATCGAGCGTATTCAAAATTCTCAGGATAAATTCTTTAGCAGACTGGCTCCTCCCTCTTTCTTAGACTCTGGCAAGTCTCGTGTCTTTATTCCTGATAGTGTGTTTCAGAGGGGTGCCAAACTTCACAAGATTTTGTAATATGCTATTTTAATGGTCGTCCTCCTCCTTTCAATCACATTCAGAGTGGGTTGAATCACCTGTGGGGAAAAGGAAAACGATTTAAGATTCACACTAACCTACTCACGCGGTCTATTCTGGTCAGGATCCCCTCTGACTACTTGTGGCAAAGAATCCTTGAGAAAAGAGTGTGATATATTGGTGATTCTATTTTTCAAGCAGTCCAATGGACTTCTTAAACATCTCTCCCCCCCCCCCCCCCCCCCCCCCCCCCCCCCCCNCCGCCGGAGTCGATTCAGATTTGGTGCACTTAACATGCATCCCCTTAGACTTGAGACACCAGCAAGGCCTCAGTCTAGTTGCTGGCTTGGTGGGAGAACCAAAGGAAACAAATGATTTCACACTCAACCTAGTTAGCTTAACCTTGTCTCATGTCAAAGTAGATGTGGATTTGACAGTCCCAGTCCCGAGTGTTGTTGAATTTACCCGTGAATCCGGTGAACTTGTTGAGGTTTCAGTTGCTTATCCATGGATCCCTCCAACAGGTTCAAATTGCAAAGAGCTAGGCCATATAGTGAGGAACTGTCTTCACGTCTCTCTAACTGCAAAGACAGCAGCTTCTGTTTTAAAATCAAATGGAAAAAGAACCACTACCGCACAAAAAACTTCGTCTGATAAAGATACTGAAAAGAAAAAGTCTGATAATCTGGTAGCTTCAAAGGAGACTGCGAAAGATTCTTGCTCCTCTGCTCCTGAGGTCTCTACGTCCTCTACCCCTTCTTCGGAGGTCCCTGCGTCTTCTGCCCCTGCCACTGCTCCCTTTGCCCTGGAACCCCCCTTTTAGTCAAAACTTGCAAACACCTCCCCCACTTTAAAAACTCCCAACCATAAACAGTTGTTCTTGTCAAAACCTGCAACCCCCTTGCCCACCATAAACATTCTCAACCACAATCAGCCCTCCAATAACCAAATTACCTCAAACCAAAGTGTCCTTTTTACCCAAAACCCCCAATCCCCTACCAGTCCTGATTCGTTTATCAAACCTCCCTTAAAAAGACCATGTTCCAGTCCCTCTATCCAAACATTTTCCTCATTTACTGATCAGCTAAAATATTTCATTGTCACAACCCCATTCCTCATATTTATTCCTACAAGTTTAAACATTCCCCTCACCCTTTCTATTTTTTAGATCCTCATGGCTCTCTTAATCCTGAAAAGGCCATTCACTAATTCCTTATGAATACAAAATTCTTTTTTTTTTGGAATGTTCAGGGATTAAATGACTCAGCTAAACATTTGCCCTTTTGTCTATAGCTTTTGAGTAATCAACGCTCTTTTGGGATTTTACTAGACACTCATATCAAACCCCATAACCTTAACCACCTTATGGTAAAGTTATGTAGAGGCTTAAACTTCACCTCTAATCATTTGGCAGTTGATGATGGCATAATCATCGTTATTTAGAAGGACAATATCCTGTGCGAGTCAACAGACACGTCAAGCACTAACTTGTGAAGTAAAGCTACCAGGTATCAGCTCAAGTAGTTATATCAAATAAAGATAAAGAAAGGGGTCTCACTTAAAACTTTTGTTTATATCGCAATCTACGCTTCTAATGAAAGTTTAGAGCATACTGAACTGTGGGTGGAGCTCCTAAACAATTTCTAAACCTTCTATCTTGGCACTAACCCTTGGATGGTAGGAGGAACCAGATCTTGCATCCACCTGAGCATTCTCTCATGGATGTAAACTCTTTTTAACTCCTCCCATGGTTGAATTTCGTGACTGTCTCACCCAAATGGAGTTATTTGATCTATGGTATCAAGTCTCTTTCTTCTCCTGGACCAACCGGAGACCTGATGAACCTATAGCTAAAAAAATTGATCGGTTGTTTATCAATAGCCAAATCATAAACCTCTTCCCTGACCGCTCTGCTTTTTTTCCTTCCTGCCCTTTTTCTGATCACACCTATTGCCGTCTCAACCTAGCCTTCATTATCATGTCTTCTGGTATCCGTTCTTTTAAATTCTTTAACTACCTCACAAACAACTAGGATTTCAGCAATTGGTACTTGAAGAATGGACACAGGTCGGAGGCACTGCATGAACCCTCACAGCTCTTTCATGGAAACAGAAACAAATAACGAGCGATTTAGAGAAACTAAATAAAGACAAATTTTTTCAAATCCAAATAAGAGTGAGTGTTGCTAACCGTGTGTTACAAGATATGCAGGTACATGTAATGTGTGGGAACCGAAATCCACCTACTGTCAAATAATCGTAAAAAAGGAAACTTTGGGAAAACCCTAAGTTTCCAGAGGAACCGGCTATCTGCAGAACCGCACAACGAATATTAAGAAAACGATGAACTTTTAAATGAAAACAAAAATAACGAGATTGAAAGCAAGAAGGTTCTTATTCCGAATCTGCGTAAGAACTACTACAAAAGAGAGGCCAAAGCTGCGTGAGCCGTCGGCATAATCCTTAGAAATCTAAGAACGAAAACCCTAATTGAGACGCAGCTCGCTAACAGAAAACGGAAATATTCCTAAATGCTAATTTTGGTGGTGAGAGCTCTGAAAATCGTCGTTGCTTCTGCCCTAGATCTCCTATTTATATACTCCTCGCCTTGGCCATTCGGTCTTTCCATTTCGCCCAGATTTGACTATATCGGGAATTTTCCATTTTTCTCGATCCTTCCTTTTCTTCCGCGGAAATCTTCTATTTTTCTTCAAACCTTCCTTTTATCTTCAAACTTGACTTTTATTTTCCTCCTGCGAGTAAACCGTCAAAACGTTATCGAATNGCCATTCGGTCTTTCCATTTCGCCCAGATTTGACTATATCGGGAATTTTCCATTTTTCTCGATCCTTCCTTTTCTTCCGCGGAAATCTTCTATTTTTCTTCAAACCTTCCTTTTATCTTCAAACTTGACTTTTATTTTCCTCCTGCGAGTAAACCGTCAAAACGTTATCGAATCTTTGGGTTAGATTCCGTTAAGATCGTGAGATGGGTTTTTATCGCGTCTTAGGACCTTCCTCTCCGTGCGATAAATCCGTTTTCCGACTTTTTACGGGATCGTTTCCCGATCTGACGTCGTTTTTAATAAATACCTCGAGCTAATCGTAAGGTTTTACGATTTACTCGACTTTTTAATTAAAAACGCATTTTTTACGATTTACTCGACGTTTTTATTAAAAACGCGTTTTTTATGATTTCGACGAGAAATCTCGAATAAATCGTATGTTTTAGGCAATGTTCGGTGTTTTGTTTAACCATCGCCGTTTTATATGATTTCTTCGAGTTCTTTATCGAGAAAGCGGAGTCTTACGGTTTTTATCGTAAAACTCGAAAGATAGGTCGGATCGAGATGGATCGGGAGATGTTTCGGCCGTGGTTCAGAATGCGACCGTGTCGAAAGACGTAAGTTTCGAATTGGGAATGCGGGAGACCGAGGCTCGGGACGTCCAGGAAGTTTCTAGTTCGCCCATCGGCGAACTAAGCCGGGCCGGCTTAGTTCGCCGATGGGCGAACTAGTCGAGTGATCCTAGTTCGCTGATGGGCGAACTAGTCGAGTGTCTCCTAGTTCGCCCGTGGGCGAACTAGTCGTGACTAGTTCGCGTTTTACGGCTGTTTCGGTTTTTTGCGGTTTCGTAAAACGATTCTTCGAGTTTTATAAAACGATCTTCGGATTTGATAAAACGGCTACTCGAGTTTTACAAAACGATCTTTAAGTTTTATAAAACGATCTTCGAGTTTTATAAAACGGCTTTTCGAGTTTTATAAAACGATTCTCGAGTTTTATAAAACGATCTTCGAGTTTTATAAAACGGCTTCTCGAGTTTTATAAAACGGTTCTCGAGTTTTATAAAACGATTCTCGAGTTTTATAAAACGATTCTCGAGTTTTATAAAACGATTCTCGAGTTTTATAAAAAGATTCTCGAGTTTTATAAAACTATTCTCGAGTTTTATAAAACGATCTTCGGGTTTTATAAAACGGTCTGCGGGTTTTATAAAACGGCTTTTCGAGTTTTATAAAACGATTCCTCGGGTTTTATAAAACTATTCCTTTTGTATTTTTGCGGGGAGTTTTGGCTATTAATTCCGTCGTACCGATTTTGACCCCAACATAATGCAGATACCAACATCCCAACTATTTGAACAGGAGAAACAAGCAAATGACTGTTGGCTGTTCCTAAGGATGATTGAGGAGAGTTATTTCAAGCAACGTTCAAGGATCAACTGGTTCAAGGAAAAGGGTATAACACAACCTTCTTCTATCAGATTTTGCAGACTTGACTTAGCTTACGAGCCTTCATTCTTGTCTTAGGTGAAGTTTTGATGGATCCCCTTGACATGAGTTCTCACACGGTTAATCACTTTACTAGCATCCTTGGACTAAACCCCCCCCCCCTCGGATAGGTGTTGTATCTTTTCATGAATTGTTCCAATCCCTGACTTCATACCGTTATGACCAGAGCTACAGAGCTGAAATGATATCCATCCCGAGTGCTGAAGAGATCACTAGAGTACTCCACAAGCTGAATCCCAACAAGGCCCCTGAGCCAAATGGTCTTACTTCAGAATTTCATAAAGCTTCTTGGTCTATTGTGGGAAATGAAGTAGTGAACTCGATCCAAGATTTTTTCCTGTTCTCTTTCATGCATGCAGCTACAAATAATACCATTCTCACTTCGGTCCCCAAGTATACTGGTACATCTCTGATCACAGACTTTGGACCCATTGTGTGCCTGAATACTCTCTACAAAGCTGTGTCACGTCTTCTGGTCAAACGCTTGAAGCCCATCTTGGCGCCTCTCATTGTTCCTAATCAGAAATCATTTGTAAGAGGCAGATTGATAGTAGAGAACACTTCACTGGCCGGAGAACTCATTAATGGTTATCATAGAGTTAATGAGACAAAATGGATCACCTTAAAAGTTGATATAGAAAAGGTGTTTGATACCTTATCATGGGATTTCCCTTCTCGTGTCTAGAGGGGTTCAACTAGCCAGCAAAATATGTCTCCTGGATTCGAGCTTGTGTCTGTACCACTAGCTTCACTGTGGGGTATAATGAAGCGGTAAATGGCTTCTTCAAAGGTACCTGAGGCCTGCGACAGGGCGATCCTCTGTCCCCGTACTTGTTTGTAATAGCTCTCAACAACCTCTCCCCCATGCTCAACAAAGCAGCTTAGGAAATGCGCTTCAATTATCATCTCAACTGCTCTTCCTCGAGAATGGCCCATTTGTGTTTCGGTGTTGACATTCTGATCTTCATTGATGGCTCATTGGAATTGGTCCAGGCAGTGATGCAAGTCCTCCGTGAGTTTGAATCACGATCAGGCTTAGCAGTCAATGTGCATAAGACCTCGTTCTTCGCTTCAAGCTTATCAGCTATGGAAACTGATGCTATTAAAGTCTCCACAGGTATGCCTCTGGGTTCACTTCCAGTTTGCTACCTAGGAGTTCCACTCTGCACAAAAAAACTTAAATTATTAAACTGTGAGGGACTACTTCAACATATAAAGTGCAAATTCACTTCATGGAGTTCCAAAGCGTTATCATTTGCGGGCATATTGCTTCTCATTAAGACTGTGATATCGGGGATTACTACTTTTTGGTGTTCTACATTCATCATGCCTAAGGGTTGTGTCAAGAGAATTAACTCCCTATGCGGTGTGTTTTTGTGGAAAGGGAACATAGAAGATTACCACACTGCAAGAGTGTCTTGGAAGGATGTAACTAAACCTAAAAAAGACGGGGGGCTTGAGATTAATGACATACTCTTATGGAATAAGGTGTGCTGCTTAAAACCTATTTGGCTCATGTTCTTTCAAACTGGATCAGTATGGGTGGCTTGGTTCAAGGAGGAAGTTCTTAATGGAAGCTTAAGCAACTTATGGACAATTGCTCCTAGCAGGCGGTTCTCCTGACAAGTGAATAAACTACTAAAACTTAATCCTTTAATCTATAAATAGATTCACCTCAGAGCTTCAAATGGTCTCTCTTGCTGGTTCTGGACAGACAACTGGTCCCCTTTCGGCAGTTTGACATGGTGCTCACTCATCCTTGGGGATCCGTCCAATAGCAACTCTCGCATATGTTTTCTCTAATAAATCTTTGCGGCTTCCTATGCACGCTCTGATAATCAGGTTCAATCACATGCTCACTTAACTACAATCGTTTTGAATAATGAATTGGGCTACTATGAGTGGGAAATGGATGGTAAAGTGGAAAAAGCTATTCCATTGGAAGTGTGTACTAATGGACCCAATTTCAGTATCTATTTGAGTAGGCCCAAACCCATCATCAGCTCGACGCTGATCGAACACGACGAGGTCAAAGTAGTATCCCGAAGATCACGGAAACGGTTGGGAGAGAAGAAGAGTACAAAGGAAGAGCTGGAGCAAAGCGTAGAGAGACATGGAAAACCCTAGAGCAAATCACTATTCTCATCGACCTCGCTTCATAAACGTTTAGCGCGCATTTGATTCTTTTCATTCTTTGTTGTTCTCGATCTTATTTACTACTTTGTATTAAATCTCATATTCAATAAAGTCCATTTTTTCAACCGAATTCCGATTGTATCGTTGTGTTCTAAGAGCATTGTTGCCCACATCATTTGTCTTCCCCAGATTAAACTCTTGATCACTAAAAAATACTTAGTGTGGATTTTAGGATCTACATTTTGGCGTCGACTATGGAGAAGATAAACAAAAAACACCCAGGCCAAGAACACGATCTAGGATCTCTAAGCACGATTATGGATCCAAACGCAGTCAACCTCAAGAACTCCCAATCGAGATCAACCGACGTTAATCCCGCTGGAACCGCCCTAGGAGCAGATCCGGCTTCCGTCGATCAAAACGAACGTCAGCGAAGCCACCGACGTGATCCAGAATCAACAAACTCCATCAACTGGAATTTTGATCGCCGATAGGAGTACGGTCTCAGATCGAAAACTTCCCACCAATCGAATCGGATCTCGAGTTTGGAATCGTACGGTGGACAGAACGACGCCCGAAGATCCAACCCGACCAGGGAGACCGAGATCTCCAACCCACTTGATCCGAACTCGGGAAGAAGTTGGGGAACTCAGGGGAATGGGTTCAATGCTTATTGATAAATCTCGCGACCAAGAGATCTCTTACCAAACCATCGCCAACTGCCTGGAACAAACCGAGAGAGAACTCACTGAATACCAAAAGAATCCCATGGAAAGAGTCCGACAATACTCGAATCCATCCTTGCAAACACCACTCTCTCACAACCGCGGAGCTTTCGCCTCCCCGGGCTAACCAGCGCCCGATCGAGACGCTACGCAGGGGAAAATTCGCGACAGACCCCTCGGAGGGAACAATCTATCGAAGTCTGGATTATAACAGTCAAGGTGAGGTCCAAAATGAAGTACAAGGCCTCAAAACAACCCCGATTCAAACTCGAAGCAGACCAGCTGAAGAACGTGATGAACCCATAGTCCAAATATCTCCTCCACAACATCGACCTTGAGAATATCGATTCTCCTTTGGAGGCGACGCATCTCAGCGAAGAAGACTCACAGCGCCGCTATATCCCCTCTTGGCATACGATACTTTTAGACCGTTGCACGAAAATCCAGAGGGAGAAGATCAAAGATCCCGAGTCAAGCAGAAGCATTCAGAAGCTACGTCGAAAAGAACGACGCCGAACTCAAAAGGATACATGCCATCATACATATGGCAAAAAGTTCAGCCAGCGATATCGATCAAGTTATTGAGGAGAGTCACCGAACTCCATTCACAAATCAAATAACCAGTGTATGGCTACACGACGTCGGTAAAACTAAATTCCCTTAATATTCAGGTAACTCTGACCCGAAAGCACACGTGCGAGCCTTACGTTTGGCCGTGTCGATAGCGCACCTCAACGACGAACAAAGGGAAGCGGGTTACTGCCGTTTCTTCAACGATCATGGGTCCCGCCCTGGAATGGTTGCCGGGCTCGAAGGGAATTCGATCGACGATTTCACCCAACTAGTATCGGCATTCTTGAAGCAATATTCAGTGTTTAGAGAAACATGGCCACCAAAGCCAACTTGTGGAACCTCAAACATGCACCGTTCGAACCGCTGAGAGCTTACATAGATAAGATCAAGGAGCTCAAATCCAAAATATCGAGCCTAAACAAAGTAGTCGCATTAGCAACTCTGAAAAACGGCGTCTGGTTCTCTTCCAAGTTCAGGGAAGAAATGACGGTCCGAGCTCCCACCTCACTAGATGGCGCGCTGTATCGTGCATCATACTTCGCAACTCTCGAAGAAGAAATAGCCGCCTTGAAAGAACAATACCACGCCAACAAGAAGGGAATAACTAAAAAGTCGAATACCCCGAAGGAACAGACTAGCAAAGGACAGCACTCCTTGTGGGAACCGAAATCCACCTACTGTCAAATAATCATAAATAAGGAAACTTTGGGAAAACCCTAAGTTTCCAGAGGAACCGGCTATCTGCAGAACCGCACAACGAATATTAAGAAAACGATGAACTTTAAAATTAAAACGAAAATAAACGAGATTGAAAGCAAGAAGGTTCTTATTCCGAATCTGCGTGAGAACTGGTAAAAAAGAGAGGCCTAAGCTGCGTGTGCCGTCGGCAAAATCCTTAGAAATCTAAGAAAGAAAACCCTAATTGAGACGCAGCTCGCTAACAGAAAACGGATATATTCCTAAATGCTAATTTCTGGTGGTGAGAGCTCTGAAAATCGTGTCCTTTGCTTCTGCCCTAGACCTCCTATTTATATACTCCTCGCCTTGGCAATTCGGTCTTTCCATTTCGTCCAGATTTGACTATATCGGGAATTTTCCGTTTTTCTCGATCCTTCCTTTTCTTCCGCGGAAATCTTCTATTTTTCTTCAAACCTTCCTTTTATCTTCAAACTTGACTTTTATTTTCCTCCTGCGAGTAAACCGTCAAAATGTTATCGAATCTTCGGGTTAGATTCCGTTAAGATCGCGAGATGGGTTTTTATCGCGTTTTAGGACCTTCCGGGCCGTTTTGCGATAAATCTGTTTTCCGACTTTTTACGGGATCGTTTCCTGATCTGATGTCGTTTTTAATAAATTCCTCGAGCTAATCGTAAGGTTTTACGATTTACTCGACTTTTTAATTAAAAACGCGTTTTTTTACGATTTACTCGACGTTTTTATTAAAAACGCATTTTTTATGATTTCAACGAGAAATCTCGAATAAATCGTATGTTTTTTTGGCAATGTTCGGTGTTTCGTTTAACCGTCGCCGTTTTATACGATTTCTTCAAATTCTTTATCGAGAAAGCGAAGTTTTACGGTTTTTATCGTAAAACTCGAACGATAGGTCGGATCGAGATGGAACAGGAGATGTTTCGGCCGTGGTTCGGAATGCGACCGTGTCGAAAGACGTAAGTTTCGAATCGGGAAGGCGGGAGACCGAGGCTCGGGACGTCCAGGAAGTTTCTAGTTCGCCCACAGGCGAACTAAGCCGGGCCGGCTTAGTTCGCCGGTGGGCGAACAAGTCGAGTGTCTCCTAGTTCGCCCATCGGCGAACTAAGCTGGGCCGGCTTAGTTCGCCCGTGGGCGAACTAGTCGTGACTAGTTCGCGTTTTACGGCAGTTTCGGTTTTTTGCGGTTTCGTAAAACGATTCTTTGAGTTTTATAAAACGATTCTTCGAGTTTTATAAAACGACTCTCGAGTTTTATAAAACGATTCTTCGAGTTTTATAAAACGACTCTCGAGTTTTATAAAACAATTTTTCGAGTTCTATAAAACGATTCTCGAGTTTTATAAAACGATCTTCGGGTTTTATAAAACGGCTTTTCGAGTTTTATAAAATGATTCTCAAGTTTAATAAAACGATCTTCGGGTTTTATAAAATGGCTTTTCGAGTTTTATAAAACGATTCTCGAGTTTTATAAAACGATCTTTAATTTTTATAAAACGGCTTTTCGAGTTTTATAAAACGATTCTCGAGTTTTATAAAACGATCTTCGGGTTTTATAAAACGACTCTCGAGTTTTATAAAACGGTCTGCGAGTTTTATAGATGACTTTGAGTTTTATAGAACGACGCCTCGGGTTTTATAAAACTATTACTTTTGTATTTTTGCGGGGGGTTTTGGCTATTAATTCCGTCGTACCGATTTTGACCCCAACACTCCTACGCGATAGACTCGTCGTCACAGAACAAACAATCGACGTATGACTCGGGCAAGTATTGTGCCTTCCACAAATGAAAAGGACACTTAATCGAAGAATGTCGTGCAGTACTCCGCAACAAGGAAGAAAACAAAGAAAACGGCGAGAACGCAGAAGAAGAAAAAACTCCGAGACCCTAAAAATCAAAGGTAAAGGCGGACGAAGCAGGGAAGTCAAACCAAAATCTCCAGAATCTCCGCCTCCAGCACCAAAGAAAAGAGTCGACATGATCCTATGGGGGTCCGAACGTAAAAAGACACCAAATCAAACTACAAAACGAATAAGTATCGACATCACGATGATAATACGAGGCCTTGAAGAACTCGATAGGACTTGTTCTCCTCCTCTCAACCGAACAACCAGACACCACTACGAGCCGAAGAAGAGCAAAAAATTCAACACGATTCGACGGCTCCTGGAGAAACCAATACATAAGAAAAAGCACAGCCCGCGTCTACTCAAACCCAACCTGTCCGGCGGGAAAGGACACCACCAACCAACTCTAACCAAAAAACGGCATTTCCCAGCACACCATCAGAAAAAGGGAAAAAGAATCGACTTCATTTATGGAGGATCGAAATTCTGCAACTCAGTCAACTCCATCAAAGTGCACCAACGAAGAGCAGAGAGTAACATCGGCATACGAGAACCTTTGTCAAGCCCCGACCACGAAATCACCTTTGACAAAAATGAAACCGCCGATCTCGACAAACCGCACGACGACACACTCGTTATACGACTCGACGTCGGAGGATGCGAATTATCCAGGATCATGATAGATACTGAGAGCTCCGCAGACGTACTCTTTTACAACACATTCAAAAGGATGAGATTCAGCAAAAAACTCTTCAAACAAGAAAGAACCCCTTTAATCGGATTGCAGGATAGACTACCTATTCTCTCGGATCTATCGAGCTCGCCGTGACCGCTGGAGATGTAAGAAAAATCGTCGAATTTATCGTCATAGATCGACCCGCTTTGTTTAACGCCATCCTCGGGAGACCATGGCTATACAACATGAAAGCAGTACGATCAACTTACCATCAATGCCTGAAGTTCCCTACGCCAAGAGGAATCGAAACCATAAAAGAAAGTCAGAAGAACTATAGAACTTGCTACCTCTTGAGCTTCAAAGTCATCGAGCCAAATCCGTAGGACCGGCCAAGAAGCCTAGAGAACAACAAGAATCGTATTCATGTACACGAGAAAATAGAAAAATACGACCCTAATTACTGGGGAAACGATCGAACTACGTTTAGACTTGATCCCTCGACGAGGGTACGTAGGCAGCTCACGACCTGAGTTCAGTCATTCATCACAAACCAATTTCTCACAAGAGATCAAATCCAGATTACGAAGTAACCTATCCACGTAGATACATCTTTTTCTTTTATGTAAAAATGCGAAGTTGTATACGGAGAACCACTTCTGATAATAAACAAAGACAAATTCTCATTTTTACAATTCGATTTTACTGCATGAAGAGATCCTGATCAATTCTATGGAAACAGTTAGGATCCCGCGAAAAAACACGGTGCTTCATACTAGTAATATCATTACTCAAACACAACTTATCGACGCGATATTTATCGAAGTCGATTTACGACACCAAAATAAGAAAAAAGGTCACACGCTTACAGTAAACTAAAATCAAACAAACCACTATTATTCGCAAGTCTTTATTAAAATCTCCAAAAAGAAACAACAAAAGAAAAACAAAAGATAAAACTAATCGTCAGAATCCAACTCGCCATCTTCGTAGCAATCCCCGTTACGCCCCTTCTCACCACCAGATTCGTCTCCACCAGGGGGACCTTAGAGAAGAAATCCTCAGGTAAATCATCAGAAATTAGAGGAAGATCCAACTTCTCAACCGAAAAATCTGATGCCGCCGCCATGTCAAGCTCATCTCCAAGTTCGACCTCCTTAGCTCGAAGACGAGCAGATTGTTATTCATTATCTCCTTAATGAGTTCGATATGAGCCATGACCTCCTTCAAACGAATTTCTCAATCCGCTGCAGCTTTTTTCTTCTCCCACTTCTCCTTCAAAGAATAAACACATCTAGATAGCCGTCGGCTAAAGTATTCTTAGCATCATAAGTTGCACGACAAAGCACAACCGCGTGGTTCATTGTCAGATATTCGATCTGCATCTCCAACGCGGAAACCTACTCTAAAGCTGATTTCTTTTCATTTCCGACGACCTGAAAACGAGTCTCAAGAGAAGCAGCCTGGTTGCCCAACTTCTCAGCCACCGTCAGTTGAGGAACACTGACACGCTCCCTGTCTTGGGCCATCTTCAAAGTGAGATTCAACTCCGAATGAGCTTTTTGACTTCGTAAAGCTCGTCAGCTTGAGGAATATCCCGCAGACGCTTTTCCAAGGTCCCCGCGAACTCGTTATTAGCCTCTATAGCCTGAAGATGCATCAAGAATACGCATGATAAGAAATTAAGTATCAAAGATGAAAAGGCTAAACCAACCAACCTTAGCGTGAGCGACCGCCATCTTTACATAGGCGTCGCGCTCCGTCATATTCCGCAATAAAGGAAGAGAACACCCCGCCGGCTTAAAATGCATGACCAAGTGGGCAACACTGTCGGGATCATCCCTGGTCGGACAATCCTTGGCATGAGAAAATTACCAGTGAAATGGCTTTGCGACCGCACCTTCTTTCGCAAGATCAGATCGAGCATCGTTCCCCAAAATCTTTGCTTTTTCGGAGGACAATCACTCCCCTCCAAACTATTCGGACTACCATAACTCAAAAGAGTCATTGTCTTTGGTTCCTCTGGGTCTTTGGCTTCAGACCGAGCCGCTACACGAGGAAGCCAAGGCTCTTCGCGAAGGACTTTGGTGAGCGCTTCGCTCACATCGCCAGAAAGAATCCGTCCCGCTCTGTTTTTCTGGTTACGGATTCTTTCAGATTCACGGGAACTCATTTTCCTCAATTTCATGATTGCTTATAGGAAGAGAAAAAAACTTTCAGAAATACGAAGATCGAAGGAATGAATTCGACATTTATAAAGGTAATTAAACCGAATAATATCAACTGAAAAAAATACCATAAATTCGTGGTTATCAACACGCATTCGAAATATCATGAGAAACGAAAAAAGAGAGAGAAAACAGCACGAGATATCCGAAAAAAATAAAAAGATAAAATCTAAGAATCAGTCCCATCCTCGGAAGAAGATTCCCCAACTACTGAATCACCAGAAACCTTTAGAAGATCCAAATCCAAGACAATCCAATCCGCAACGGCAGCCAACTCGACGAGACCTTCACAATCCTTTTCCATCTCCTTAAGATAAGCCAACTCATCGCCAATGACCAAACCTCCATCCTTGATCTCGTTGAGCAGGTTGATGTTCGCAATTATCTCCCGCAACTGGATCTCCGCGTCGGTCTCCTTCCTTTTGTCCGACCACTTTTTCTCTACAAGAGACAGGATCTCCTTGTAACGGTCAACGAACTCGCGACGGATGTTCTGCTCCCTCTCCGCGAGGAATTCTGCAACCTTAGTATTTTGAGTAGTGACCTCGGTCTCGAACACCATCCTCTCTTCACGAGCCTTCTTCCACTCATCCCTCAGGAACGTGGCTTCCCCAATTTTATTCTTTAGGTCTTCCTTAACTTTCCGAAGTGATTCCCTGAGATACTTCACTTCTGCTCGCGACTTTGCTAATCTCCCTCGCCGTGGCTCTCGAAGATTGTGGTGAACTCATCAACGGCGACCATAACCTACGAAGTTTTGAGGATATCAGAACAAGATGTATTGACTAAAAGATGACAGAGAAGAACATAATATACCTTATAATTAGCATCTGAAATCTTAGCATACGCCTCCATGTCCTTGAGTGAAGCCGAAAGAAAGATAGACGGGCTCGGAGCCGACGTATCGTGACCTCGAAGCGAAGAAATACCTCGCGAGGTCGGAGATATAAGCCGCGATAACCGTCGACGCTTGCGGTCGGTGGCAACATAGTCCTCCTCCGAACCAGGACTTAGAGAGATGGGCGATCCCCCTGTTCCAGAAGTCCCCTCAACATCAGAAACCAAGATTGGGATCAAAAGCGATTCCTCGAGATCTCTGCTCCCCAAGACAGATCTACAGTTCCTGAACGATGACATGAGGATGAATAGAACGACTTAAGAAGTCGGATATCAAAAGATAATAAAAATATATGATAAAAGAGACGAAGATTCAGAACTAAACTATGTCGTCAGACCAAAGACGAGAAATTCTTGTGAAATCAAAGTTGCCCACTAACAGGCAATCGATCTTGAAGACAAAGAATCCTTCACGCAAATCTGGATCACGGTATGGAATCCCTTGGATAACATGACGTCCCATGCGTGGTGACATGAGGAAAATTCCTAGACTCTGATTTTTCCTCTTCAACAAGCACAAGTGATGCAGTTCCTCTAAACCAAATCGCAAACCTTCTTTGCGAGCTCTAACCACGAGAGCCAAGAGGTTCCTTAAGAAGTTTGGGAACATCTGAGTGAGAGATATATTCAATTCAGCCACAATCTTGAGGATTGGTCTTGGAATTGGGAAGAAAAGACCGCAAGACTTAAAGAACGAGAGATACGCTTCGCAAAATCCGCCGTACACGGTCTCGGGGCTTTCAAGATTGGAGGCTAGATCAAGTTTGATGCCTCGATGTAAAACAAGTTTTTACATGAACCCTAAGATCTTTAAACTCTACACTAATAACATAATAGAACTATAAGAGAGATTATAGAATACCTCCTTGCATCGTTGCGGAAATATTCTTGGTCGGAAAATGAGTTCTTGATCTTCGCAAGAACTTTGTGGTTTCTCTAACAATAATTTTGTTGTTTCTCTCCCCTTGCCGAAGACCTTCTTATGTGTTGCTTTTAGTTTTTTTGATGTGTTTCTTGTGATGGTCCAAGAGCACTTATATATAGGTGGAGAGAGGGACCAAAACTTTCTCACCAAGTCTTTGATGACTTTATCACCAACATTTGATTACTTTCTCATCAAGATTTGATTGCTTCATTGTCAAGTTTACATTACTTCCTCATTAAGGATTTCTTTCTATCTTGACAAATGTCTCTAATATCAACCATCCATCAAGTTGATTAATTAGAAATAACAATTGTAATAGAAATATGTTAAACTATAAGACCATATACTAGGAAAGGATTAAGAGAAGAATTAAATCATTATTTACATTCTCATAACATTATAAATCCTAACATTCTCCCACTTGGTCTATAGTTTAACTTATTTAATGTTCTATTAAGAAATCATAAGGCCTACATAATTTGTTAAACCTTTCTTTAGTCCTCCTAATTGTCTTAGCCAATCAAGCAACCAATGAGAGTCATGGCGGTCACACATCATTTTGCAACACGATCCCTTCCATGTACTACTACACAGATTACTATCAAAGTTAGACCATAAGTAGAAACTATAATAAGGGTCCATTTTATGTCCTATTTAAAGACTTATTGTGTTATCATTAATCTAATAACGATAATGTGTACACACTTTGGAAACATAATATAAAAGATGCAAAAGACATTAAGAGCTCATATTGTCATAATAGGCGAAACATAAACAAACAACTTTAGTTACTTAAATCCTCTACACCCATACTTTCAGCATGCTTCATGAATGTCTTTCGAGGTAAAGCTTTCGTAAATATGTCTGCGACCATAAGTTCGGTGCCTATGTGTTCAATGACAAACTTTTCTCTTCTGACATCTTGCTTCAGTGATAGATACTTTAAGTCCATATGCTTGGATCCTTTAGATATCTTATCATGCTTTGAGAAGAATATTGCAGCTTGATTGTCACAATAAAGAGTTAAAGGCTTGTCAATAAAGTTTAAAGCCTTAAACTCTGAGACGAAGTTCCGCAACCACATTCCCTGAATAAAAGCCTTGTAACACGCTATATAATCAGCTTCCATAGTGGATGTATAGATCAATTCCGACTTTTGGCTTTTCCATGAGATGGCACCTCCACAGAAGAGGTACACATAACCAAGAGTACAATGCCTTGTATCTTAACATCCACCAAAATCTGAGTCAGAAAATCCAACCACCTGTGGGTGTGTTGATTTCTTATATGTGAGCATGTAATTTCTTGATCCCTTTAGGTGTCTCAAAACTTTCTTTGCAGCTTTCCAGTGAGCCAGTCCTGGGTTACTCTGAAATCTTCCTAGCATTCCCACTGCATGGCTGATATCAGGTCTTGTGCAAACTTGTGCATACATCAAACTTCCCACAATTGAGGCATAAGGGTATTTTTCCATTTCTTTACGTTCCATTTCATTCTGCGGACATTGCTTAAGATCAACCTTATCACCTTTCTGCATCGGAACAATACTTGAAGAACACGGTATCTTGCCATATCTCTCAATAACTTTGTAAATATATGATTTCTGAGACAACCCTATAATTCCAAGTGATCTATCACGGAAAAATTCAATCCCTATCACATAAGTGGCCTCGTCCATATCTTTCATCGCAAAGTTTTTAGAGAGATAATTCTTATTCTCATTTAAGAGACCAAGATCACTGCTGGCTAATAAGACATCATCAACATACAGAACCAAAAATATGAACTTACTCCCACTGATCTTGAGGTATATACATGGATCTACAATATTCTCTTTGAAACCGAATTTCATAATCGTTTCATCAAATTTGAGATAAAATTGCCTCGAAGCTTGTTTCTGTCCATAAATTGATTTCTTTAGTTTGCAGACCATGTCTTCCTGACCTTCAATTATGAAGCCTTCTGGTTGCCGCATATAGACTTCTTCTTGTAAGTCTCCATTAAGAAAGGCAGTTTTAACATCCATTTGGTGCAACTCAAGATCATATTGAGCTACCAAAGCCATGATAATTCTGAGAGAGTCTTTCTGGACACAGGAGAAAAAGTCTCAGTATAATCAATGCCTTCCTTTTGATTAAATCCTTTAGCTACAAGTCGGGCTTTATGACGTTCAATATTTCCATGACAATCGATTTTGGTCTTAAAGATCCACTTACACCCGACTGGCTTATGACCTTTAGTTAATTGAACGACATCCCATACTTCATTTTCAGCCATCGATTTTATTTCATCCTTCATGGCATCGATCCATTTATCAGAATTAACATCTTTTATGGCTTGTGAATAAGAAACCGGGTCTTTAATATTCATTTCTTCAGATTCTACTTGATAAAGTACATAATCATTGGAAATCGCAGATTTTCTCTCACGAGTAGATCTTCTTAATGCTGGTTCCCCTTGTGTTTCATGTACTTGATCATTATTGGCGATATTTTCATCATGGAGTATATGGTCATTCACTGGATTCTCCTAATTGTTTAACGCTTCAACAATAGGAGAATTACCAACATTCAAAATTAAGGGCAAAGGGATATTTACCCTTATTTCTTGAATGACCACTTCTTTTACTTTCTGACTCCCACTAATTTCGCCATTCTCATAGAATCTGACATTATTGGTTTCTACTATTCTCGTACTATGGTTTGGACTGTAAATCCTATATCATTTAGATTTCTCAGGGTAACCAATAAAGAAACCACTGATCGTTTTGAAATCTAATTTCTTTTCATGTGGATTATATATTCTTGCTTCAGCTGGACATCCCCAAACTTGGAGGTGTGCCAGACTAGGTTTCCAGCCTTTCCACAGTTCGAAAGGAGTTTTTGGAACTGCTTTACTTGGAACCCTATTCAAGATATAGGCTGCAGTACGTAATGCATCCATCCACAAAGATATAGGTAAGTTAGCATGACTCATCACTGATCTAACCATTTCCATATAAGTACGATTCCGCCTTTCAGCTACACCATTCTGCCATGGAGAACCAGGCGTTGTGTACTGGGAAACGATTCCTAAATTTTGGAGAAGTTTGCCAAAAGGTCCGGGATGTTGTCCCGTTTCATCATACCTGCCATAAAATTCACCACCTTATCTGACCTAATGATTTTCACTTTTCTATCTAGTTGTCTCTCTACTTCAGTTATGAATGCTTGTACAGCATCCACAGATTGAGATTTTTCATGCAATAGATAGATATAACAATAACGTGAATAATCATCAATAAAGGTAATGAAATACTTTTCACCTCCAAAAGTTGGAACGTCAAAAGGTCCACAAATATCTGTATGTATGATTTCAAGAAGCAATGTTCTTCTTGTGGCTCCTTTCTTTGTGTGTTTAGTTTGTTTTCCCTTAATGCAATCTATACACATTTTATTGTTGGTAAAATCGAGATCTGGAATGATTCCGTCTTTTACCAACCTTTTCATTCTTTCATTGGAAATGTGTCTAAATCTCTTATGCCACAAGAAATATAAATCATTTGTACATGTTTTATTCTTAAGTTTTCCTTCAGTATGCAGGGCGAGATGTGTTTTAATAGGTTGATCAGCCAAAATTAACTTATTTAGGCCATCAACTAATATTGCAGAACCAAAAAGATTAGAGTTCAGAAATATATTAAAACGACCATCTCCGTGAGTCGATTTAAAACAAGCTAAATCAAGTTTTCTTAATGAAACTAAATTACGGGAAATAGATGGAACATAAAGAGTTAGACATAAATCCAAACAAAATCCACTATCCATAATAAGACGATAAGTGCCAATAGCTTCAACCAGCACCTTGTCTCGATTTCCTATAAGCAAGTAGTTTTCACTTGAGTTTATGTTCTGGATCATAAGGAATCCCTGCATGGAATTAGTTACATCCACAGTAGCACCACTATCTATCCACCAAGTCTTAGAAGAAACATTAGTAAAATTTGATTCGAAAAACTTATGGAACCTAAAAGGTTACCTTTCTTTTCGAACCATTCTTTTCTTTTAGGGCAATCTTTCTGAAAGTGTCCAATCTTTCTGCAGAAATTGCATCTATCATCTTTTTTTACCTTTTTCTTCCCATTCATTTGATTGTCAATCATTGGGAGGTGCTCTTTTATGGCTCATTTGATGCCTTTTCCCAACTTTAGGTCCAGCTCCTTGAATATAATGGGCAACCTTAATACCTTGGCGACCCAGCCTAGCCTCCTCTTGGAACAATTTATTAGCCAATTCATTTGACGTCCATCTTTCATCTATGGCGTTATAATTAATTTGGAATGGTCCATACTGAGGAGGTAAAAAATTTAGGGTAAACTGGACCAGAAATGAATCATCCACACTCATTCCTAAATTCTTTAACTTTGCCGCAAGGTTGGTCATTTCAATGCAATGTTCATGCATAGACCTTGTGCCATCATACTTTACGGTTGTAAGATCTGCCATAAGTTTCCCTGCTATGGATTTATCTGCAGTCTTAAACCGTTCTTCTATAGCTGCCAGATAAGCTTTCGCTTTATCTGTAGGTGGAAGGGAAGATTTGATGTTTCTAGCTATTGTCATCCTTAAGAACATAATGCTCAGTCTGTTCGCTTTTTCCCAATTCTTATAGAATTCTTTTTTTTTTCTTCGGTACTTTCCTCTGTTAGTGGATTTGGCTCATCCTCACGTAATGCCAAATCCAAGTCTAGTACTCCTAAAGTGAACTCAACTTTCTCTTTCCATTCTGTAAAGTTGGGTTCCAGTAAGAATTGGAACATACGAGACCATTGACAAACTAGTAGGAAACGAAGCTGCGGGTTTTTGAGATACAAAAAAAATAATTTAAACTTCAAAATATTAATCCACACATATATATACAATTACTGAAAACATATGATAAGAAATTATGGAGCTCCTGTGGGTAGCACCCATATTTCATTAATAATCATAGATTTCGAAAACATTTATGAGCGATGTATCGAATGACTCAGACTAAATTATCTGTGGATATATTTAGTTTACACAATACAAAAACTCTATAAGTTATTTGATCATATACTGAGTACATAGTCTACATGTGGGTAACTAATTATTACTCAAAGTATCAAATACTTATTTGAACAATAATTTCATTTTGCAAATCAATTTAGAGTAAAGTCATTGTGGTGATATGTTTATCTCTAATTTTGCTCTTTAAATGAAATATTGTTTTATAAAAATTATGCTCAAATTACTTAATTTAATTTTTATACGATTTATGTATAGAAAAAATTGTGCATCAATTATTTCTCATTTTAGAGATCAAAATAGAATACAAACATATAATGTATGATTCATGATTTCTGAAAACTCTCATCGGTTTTAATCGGACAAACTTAAACATTAATTTAGATCAAAATTTCAATACCTAAGAATCGATCTACTTTCAAGCTCTAAAACATAAATCTATTATAATTTCCGGATTACTCTAGATGTTTATAACTTTTAGCTCTGATACCACATGTAAAACAAGTTTTTACATGAACCCTAAGATCTTTAACCTCTACACTAATCACATAATAGAACTATAAGAGAGATTATAGAATACCTCCTTGCATCGTTGCGGAAATCTTCTTGGTCGGAAAATGAGTTCTTGATCTTCACAAGAACTTTGTGGTTTCTCTAACAATAATTTTGTTGTTTCTCTCCCCTTGCCTAAGAACTTCTTTATGTGTTGCTTTTAGTTTTTCTTGATGTGTTTCTTGTGATGGTCCAAGAGCACTTATATATAGGTGGGGAGAGGGACCAAAACTTCCTCACCAAGTCTTTGATGACTTTCTCACTAAGTCTTTGATGACTTTATCACAAGCTTTGATTACTTTCTCATCAAGCTTTGATTGCTTCATTGTCAAGTTTACATTACTTCCTCATTAAGGATTTCTTTCTATCTTGACAAATGTCTCTAATATCAACCATCCATCAAGTTGATTAATTAAAAATAACAATTGTAACAGAAATATGTTAAACTATAAGAACATATACTAGGAAAGGATTAAGACAAGAATTAAATCATTATTTACATTCTCATAACATTATAAATCCTAACACTCGATCGACGCCATGTGTCATGGACAAAGCCTCAAGATGATCAGCAGTGGTTGTTGGAAGAGGAAAAGAAAACGATGTATCCATCCTTGCTTAAGGAGAAATCAAAATCAAACAAGCAAGAGTTGGGAAGACAAAGAAAGATTTAGAAGAAAAAGCAGAACCTCGAGTATTTAAAGACATCCGCCGACTTCAGAAACGGCTCTATCATTAATAACGAGAAGATAAATGATTAGGTCTCACCTCGAACGCGGTGCAAGTTTCCGTTAGGAATAGAAGAGACACGCCAACGGCCCATGGACAAGGAAGTGACACGTGTCAGATCCCTTCCGTTGACGAAACCGAACCGTCTCTCATCAATTGAGACCGAATGGGTCATCTTTACCTTTCAATAAAGGAAAAAGATTGGGGGACAAATGTTGGACCAAATTTCAGTATCTAATTGATTAGGCCCAAGCCCATCATCAGCTCGACACCAATCGAACACGACGAGGTCGAAGTAGTATCCTGAAGATCGCGGAAACGCTTGGGAGAGAAGAAGACTATAAAAGAAGAGCTGGAGAAGAGCGTAGAGAGAAACGGCAAACCCTAGCGAAAATCACCATTCTCATCGACCTCAGTTCATAAACTTTTAGCTCGCATTTGATTCTTATCATTCTTTGTTGTTCTCGATCTTATTTACTACTTTGTATTAAATCTCATATTCAATAAAGTCCATTTCTGTCAACCGAATTTTGATTGTGTCGTTTTGTTCTAAGAGCATCGTTGCCCATATCATTTTTCATCCCTAGATTAAACTCTTGATCGCTACAAAATACTTAGTGTGGATTTTAGGATCTACATGTACCATAAGTTTTGAGTGCAGGGAGCCTGTGTTCCGTGGTTTCAGATAGTCTGGAATAAATGAGGTATTCCGCGTCACAGTTTCCTCGCCTGGCTATTTGCGCTAAATCGGTGTCCTACCCGGGATCGAATCATCGGCTGGGGACTTCTTTCCCCACCTCTCTGCTTCCTCTGTAATGCAGCTTCTGAAAGTCGAGATCATCTTTAATTTCTTTGAATATCCTTTTGCTTGGGGAATTTGGAGCACAAGAGCATGGAACTCAGTCATGACACAATTAGCAACTCAAACAGACAATCACCAAGAGGTATACTTACTCTTCTCTGCTGGAAAGGATGACTCTATTGGACATGGACAGATCGGAACGCTAGACTCCACCGCAACACCTTCCGTTCTCTGGATGTCATTTCCCGACTCCTCAGTAGACCAATCAGAGACCGTATTCTTAGCTTCAGAACATCCAAACCTACAGCCTCCTCTATCATGATGCAGCAATGGCTATCTTAGCTCTATTCCTCACTTTCGCTTTGCCTAGCACCCCTTCTTCTCTCTGACTTTCGATGATCTCTTTTAGGTTGGTTACCTAATAGTTCTTTTTATGAATTTCTTTTCTATTGGGTTGGACTCTAAAACTTAAGTCTTGAACTTGTATTTTTTTAACATTTCTTATGCATTTCAATATGAAGAATCAGTTCAAAAAAAGGAAGCGATATGCATATCTCTACTCTAGTATCTACAAAATGGGTACTTACAAATCTATTTTTTCTATGTTCTATAGTTATGACACTGCTTGCCTTGCTTTGCATTAAAAAGCAACGGATATGGAAGAAGAAAATAGACAAGCAAAACAAAACGTAGAGCACAAGCAAAATAGTACATGAATGAATACAATACATGTGGTATCCTATCCCAGTAATAACAAATAATGATCTGCTGCTACTCTACCGACAAAAAGAAATCAACAACTACGATGATGTAAATTGGTATTTACAAATTTGTTTGTTATGATTTGACTATTTGACAAAACTGTCTTTTTCTTATAGTAGAGCATATTATACTTTGTTTAAAAAAACATATTATACTCTTACAAGTTTATTATATAAAAAATTGACTTTTACATGTATATTTAGTTTCATGGTTCTTTATATAAATTCTACAGTAAATTTCTTTTAAAGAGGGTTTAATTATTAAACAAATACCAATAAAACTGATTGGATAAACTATGAGTCTATGATGATGTTATCCAGCTCCAAAAAAGTTTCAAAATAAGTCAATTTGATCAAATACAAAAAAATAACTTTTATCTTCAAAAAATGTTACAATTTGATCAAAAAATATAATTTAAATACAATCAAATTTACCCAGTGCTACGCAGGGGGTGTTAATACTAGTTGTAATTACTATTACGATAAGAAGAACGATGCGCTAACATGCTAACGAAAGCGTGTGTGATAATAATTCAGTTACACTTCCCATACAGTTTGATCTCATAAGCATATTAACATATTTGGCAAGTGACATTAAGCTTAGTATACTAAGATTTAAGCTTTCAGTGATTGGGAGTGCTCCTGAGATGGCTTTTCAAATTATATGTTGAACCTTAGGGTATGCTTTATTCCCGAGAGCATCTGTTTGAGATCATGATCTTCGAGTATTTGATCACTTTTTAAATCCTCTTGACAAGCTACCCAATAATCTAACTTAATAGAGTCTATTGCGTCCTTTGTAAAAGGTCAAATGAGCTTCTCCTATAGTGCAAATCTTGAAAGAAGGGTAAACTTAGCCAATGTAGCATCGTCCACTGTCAAGAACTTGTCCAGTTTTATTGATCCCAATCTCAACTATGAGAAAGCCATAGATCTTTGACTTCTATGTTGTTATTTTGTTCCGAGTATGCCTCATTACAGGTAACATGTCGTGGGGGAAGAGTTGGGAGCCAGTGGTCTTTACAAAAATCTGAAGATTTCCCATCACCCAACTATATCAAACACCTTTATAGACAGGTTTTTCGCTGCTAGAATCCATCTCCATCCATATGATGAATTGACTGTAAGAATGTCAACGTGATGTTATAACATCCATGATAGATTCTTGTTAAAACATCCATGATAGGTTCTTGCCAAACGTGAATTTGGATTTTGTACAACCTTTCATGTTTGTTTTGCAAAGAATGCCAAATTGAACTTATGAATATCTCTAAATCCCAAGCTACATAGGGATGTCAAATAGGCGGACCGTGCCCATTTGGGCGTGTCCAGAGAGACATCTTTTTTTTACTGGACTTTTTTGGACGAATCCAAATAGGACCATGACCAAATATGAGTATGACCATGATCAGTTAGGCTGTCCATGAAACCCAGATGTCCATTCAATCTAAATATTCTAACTTTGTACTTTTTTAAGAAAACACATGATTTTTTTTTTTTACTAGAAACTTAATTTTGAGATTTTAACAGAATAACAATTTTTTTATTATTTTGGTGGGGAAAGGTAATTTTTTTTTTTTGGCCGAAGTGTCATTTTCAGTTTTGATGGGAAAAAATTATTTCGGTTTTTACTAGAAAGCTAATTTTGCGATTTTGGCAGAAAACACAATTTTCGGTTTTTGCGATAAAACTTGATTTTGCAGTTTGGCAGGTAAACACGATTTTTCCTATTTGGTATGGAAACTCATTTTTGCGGTTTGGACGGTAAACCTTGATTTTGCGGTTTGGGAGAAAACACGACTTTTCGGTTTTTTCAATAAGTGTCATCTTATGGTTTTTGCAGGAAAACATGATTTTTGGTTTTGATACAAAATACACAATTTTACGGTTTTGGCGGAAAACACACCAGTTTCTAGTTTTGGCTGAAAATGTGTTTTCTGGTTTTGGAGGAAAAACATAATTTCCAATTTTGGCTGAAACATGTTTTCGGGTTTTGGCGGGAAAACGAATTTTTTGTTTTAATGGGAAATATTGATTTTTTGTTAAAAAAAAATACAATTTTTTAAATCTAGATATTTTAGATATTTGGACCGCTCAATGTCCATATAATCTTGTATGGTTTTCCCATGGGCACTTATGGACATGATTTAATTTTGGTCTAATATTGCTTTGTCCAGATTAGCCATAACAATTTGGACATGGACCGCCCATAGACAATCCGTCCGTTTGACATTCCTATTAACTTTTCTTTTTTGGTTTTCTATTCTTCAAAGATATCCAAACTATTTTTCGCTTGCCATTCTTTTCCCCCACCAATAACTTAAGTGAATGTCATTAATTTCATCACAAATTGTTTTTGGAATCAAGAAGCAGCTCATAGAATACACATGTTTTTGTCATTGCCACAGTTTAATAAAAACACTTTTCTTGTTGGCGATAAAAACTGATTATACCAACCTCCCACATTAGCCTCAATGTTTTGTTCCAGAGTTTGAAATAGCATAACTTTATTTTAGCCAGACTTATTCGACAAACCAAAGTACTTACACCCTCTGTCTGTGTTTTCAATTATCAACATGGATTTGATATCTCGTCTCTTTGCTTCACCAACTCTTTTATTCCAAATATTATCAAAATAATTATTGTATAACATTATAGATTAAACAGAACTATGAAAAACTAAATTAATATATATATATATATATATATATATATAAGAGTGTTTTTTCACTCCTAAGGAATGCCACATGAGATTCCATGTCAGAAAGTCGATGTACGAAGAGTCAACACGTGTCCCGCCTGCTTCATTAATAGAATCAGCGATACATATGGGCTAAGTTTGTGTGTGGGCTTTTTTTAATTTACCACAAGAAACGTAGCCCGATAGCAGTCAACCCTAAAAGCACAATGTTCATCTTTTCTCTTTGTTCTTCGCCGTTGGAAAGATTGGATTGCTGAGGTCAAGGTGATGAATCTGTCGATAGGGTTTCGTGTCGTCTGATCTTCTTTTTCATCAACCAAACCAGTTACAGATTCATATCATTAAACCTCTTCTTAACTTCATCAACCACAATCTGGCCTTGAATTTGAACTTCTTTTCTGCGAGGCTATGTCACTGTGAATATAAAAAGGTTAGCCTTTCGCTTCTCAAAACTATCTTCTCGATCTGTTGAACCACCAAAGTAAACTTATTTTCTCATAAATGTCTAACTCGGAATTTCTTCTTTCTGATTTGAAATCTGGTAAATGTCCTCCCCGATTAATTTTAGGTTGATGCGGTGATTTCCTCTCCCTGAAAAAGGGAAACATAAACAGTTAGTGGCTACACTGAGTCGATTCGTCTGGACTTCTTCTTAAATCGTTATGGGCGTCAATATGCTTCTCCTTAAATCCATGGTAGGTCCAGCAATTTAACAAAAACAACTCAATTTTTTTCATGTAAGATTTACAAGTAACTTTATCTTAATTAGTCTGCCATCTTAGTCATATGATGTTTGCTTCTTAATTAGTAACGTGATCTTAAAGGAATAGAATTCTTTTAGTTCAACGGAAAATTAGCTCAGAAATCCAGAGAAAAAGTGTTGAAGCATGCAATGAAACCATTACAAAACAGTAAGTAAATTGATTGGTTTCTAACAAAAACTCTTTATTATTATATGATGTATCAGGTTCTGCTTATGTCTCTGAGATCTGACGTCGAACTGAATCTAACCGCATCTTCACACGTCCTCTTAACGGTACCGTTTATCTATAAGCTTACGTTAAAGTTCTTCTTGATTATTAAGATTTGATGGCTGCTCTGTTTTTTTTTCAAAATGCTTATGAGCCAGCAGTGGAAGAGAAATGAGAATTAATCCCGTAGGGCAGAAAAGAATGGCATGTGGAAGAAGTTTCATTGTTAAAGTAATACTATAAATTGCATTCTTATTGAATTTCTTGCATCGTAAGTAATCTATTTGTCAGTAACATGGTCTATTTTTGGATGATCCAGACTAGGTCACCTTATGCACTCCTGGGCGTGACAAGTCAATAATATGGAAACAAGAGCTTGCCACGTGTGTCTCCAAGGTAGTTTTGTTGCTTCATGAATTGGTCTAAACAAGCAGAAGAAGAAGGCTAAGGGAACCGGAACTTTATCTTCTGGTTGGACACAGAGGTAAACCGAATCAATTTTTTTAACCATCCGATGTCAGATTTCAGAGGACAAAACTGGGTGTCTTGCCTTAAGGAGCTGAAGCGAGGCTGATTCAAGAAGGCCACGCCTCATCACGCCTTTGCGAGCCTCACGCCTCGACGCATTCTACATTAACGACAAGATTCTTTTTTCCCATTTATTTGCCTATTTAAAAAATAAATTATGATTAATAGTAAATAACTGATTTCTTTTTATGTTTCAAAAAATTATTCACCTAAAATCTTATTTAATGACTTAACATATTTTCAATATCTGCTCACGCTTGACGCTTCTTCTTCTTATTTTTATGTGTTCTTGTTCTGAGACAAGACACAAGAGTCTCTAAATCTTCTGCTTCTGCTTCTTCTTGTCTCTGCTCTCTCTCTCCTAATCTCCTACTCTTCCCTTATCACCATGTCAACTTCTTCTAAACAAGTTGATCCAGCATACAAATATACAACACCTGATCCTAAGAAGGTTGGCTGCTGGACTTGTAACTTTTGTGGTAAATTCATAAATGGTGGAGTCTCACGTGCTAAACATCATCTGGCTGGAAGCTCCTCAAGCGTTACTATCTGTCCCAAGGTTCCAGATCATGTGAGTGAAGAAGTTGCAACTTTCATGAATAACAAAGCTGCAATGAAAGACAATGTCCAAATGATGAAACCAGCCTTTGATTATTATGATGAAGAAAATGAAGCTCACCCAACTCAGACTCAAAAACGTCCATTTCAGCCTCAGCCAAACTTGAAGAAGCGTAAGGGTCCTATGGACAGGTTTGTTGAGCCAACTACGCCTAATATCTTGAAAGGAAGAAAAGATAGAAAAGATAGAAAAGAAGTTTTTGGAGTAAGTGATAAAGAATGTAGAGACAAAGCATGTAGTGCTATTGAGAGGTGGTTCTTAGATGCATGAATTCCTTTCTATGCTGCCACTTATGACAATTTCAAAGAGGCGCTGGAATTAGTAGGGCAATATGGTTCTGGTTTTAAGCCACCAAGCATGTATGAATTGCGAGTTCCTTTTTTTTGATAAAAGAAGTGGATGAATTTCAGAAACAGTTGGTGGAATACAAATCTGATTGGGTTGTTAAATACTGTTCAATCATGTCTGATGGATAGCGCAATTCAGTGGTACAAAAGGACATCATCAATTCCTTGTTAACTCTAAAAAAGGATCAGTTTTTCTGAAATCAGTTGATGTTTCAGAAGTTGTGAAAGATGTTAATTTGCTGTTTAACATGTTTGACCATGTGGTTGATGAAGTTGGGGAGTCTAATGTTGTCCAAGTTGTTACTTACAATGCCTCAAACTATATTAAAGCTGGTATGTTTATTTCTGTTTAATCTTATGGTTTCTGTTTTTTTTAATCTTCCTAATCTGATATTATTTTGCTAATTTGTAGGGAAACTTCTAATGGCTAAGAGAGCACATCTATATTGGCTTCCTTGCACAGCACACTGCATTGATCTCATGCTAGAGGATATAGGTCAGATTCCTTCAATTAAAGCTGCAATAAGAAGTTGCATCTTCATGAATGGCTACATCTACAGTCGTACGTCTCTGGTAAATATGATGAGAAGATTCACAGGAAATGAAAATTTACATAGACCAGCAGTTACTCGGTTTGCTACGTCATTTTTCATGCTTGCATCGTACTACCACCAGAAGAACAACTTAAGGAAGTTTGTAAATTCTGAAGACTGGAATGCTTCAAAGTGGCCAAAGGAATTAGGAGCAAAGAAGGTGAAACAGATTATTATGCAAGACAGCTTCTGGGGAAATGTTCTTTATGCACTAGGCTTGACTACCCCGTTAGTTAAAGTTCTTCGACTGGTAGATGGAGAGAAAAGACCAGATATGGGGTACATTTATGAAGCAATGGACATGGCTAAGGAAACCATTGCAAGAACCTTCAACCATAGAGAAGATCAGTACAAGTCTGCCTTCGAAATAATAGATGAACAATGGAACTGTCAACTCCACCAGCCGTTGCATGCTGCTGGTCACTTTCTGAATCCTGAATTTCAGTTCAAAGGACTTTAGGTGAATTGTGAAGAGGTTATGACAGGTTTATACAACACCATTGAGAGGCTGGTTCCTAAAGTGACAACTCAAGATCAGATACTGAAGGAGCTAGATCATTTTAAGAATGCTTCTGAACTGTTTGGCCATCCCATGGCCATAAGACAAAGGGCAACAAAGGCACCAGCAGAGTGGTGGTGGTCTTATGGAGCATCTACTCAAACATGTAGAGACTTTGCGGTTAAGTTTCTTAGTCTCACATGTAATGCAACCAGTTGTGAGAGGATTTGAAGTGTGTTTCAGTATCTCCGTACTAAGAAAAGGAAGCGTTTGACTCAAGAGCGGTTGAACAACATGGCCTTTGTTAAGTACAACCGTTCTCTGAAACGCCGTTACGATTTGAAGGACACAATTGATCCTGTCCTTTTAGAAGAAATTGATGACTGTAATGAGTGGATGGTAGGAAGAATGGAAGGAGACGAAGATGACCATGTTGATCTAGTGTATGGAGATGATGATTTCACATGGGAAATGGTAAGCAAAGCTTCTGGAGCTGAAGAGCCTAGTTATCCTAATAGAGCATCTTTAAATTAGAGTGAAAAGGAAAGAATTCAACAGCAAGCTCAACTCCAAGTCAAAGAGCTTCGTAAAGGCTATCATCATCCTCATCATCTCCATTGGCTTTGATTGATGAGGATGATGAGAATGAAATTGAAGAAGATGTTGGAGAGGTGAGGAATGTGTTTGTAGACGAGGATCAGTACGAGGACTTTCAAGATTTGGACTTTCAGATTTAAAGTTTGTTTATTTGTTTCTAAGTTTATTTTTATTACTTTGTTTTGAAGACTGAAGTTCTGTTTGTTTATGAGTTTTTATGATAACGTTTTTTTTATTCAGTTTTTCTTTTCTATAAGATTTGGAAGTTTAATTGTGTGTTTTATGTTTAGCTTTATAAAGATATGATTATTTTCAATTTTAATGTTTAGGATAACCATGAATGTATAAATAGGAATAGATAACTACTAATCTTACTTGTATTGTGCAGGTGGTGCCTCAAATCCTCAAGGCAAGCCTAGGCGATTGCTATAGCTAGAGGTGAGATTGACCTTCTCCTCGCCTCAGAGCATGAGGCACTATTTTAATCCCAGATTTGCTTTCACTTAACCCGGGTTATGGTTTTGCTGTAATATCTCTAAGCGCTTGGAATGGATTGGACCGCTTGGTGCAAGCAATTTTTATGTCTAAGAAACCAGAGGAAAGAAGGTGATCAAGTAAAGTGATGGAAGATCTCCATTAATGGAACTAGAATAAGAAGAAGCTTTATGCTCGAATCAACAAGTTTTCCAACCAAATCTCCACCCATAAGTGTAGACAAGACAATTAGTTCTTATGTTTTTTTTTTGCATTTATTATTTGATCCCAATACTCCAAAAGATTTTCTTTCTAATTTATTTTCCTTTTTAAATAAATTTTAAAACTTCTTCTTGGTTTTGCCTTTATGTTACAGATTAAAACAAAAGATTTGTTTTGGTATGTACTGCAACTGTTATTTTTATGTTAGTTTTGACTGCTATTAATGTTTGATGTTGTTTGAAATGTCAATTTAATCTCTTCCTTTTGCCAATGGTGCAGCTGAGAATTTTCTTGCAGGCATGTATTCAAATCTGCTTTGAAATTTGTGGCCAATATAGTGGATATTTACTCTTGGGTTGCAATAGCTACTGTGATTCTCAATATTGTTTGCGAAGGGAACGGTGGTACATGATCAAGCAACGGGATATTGGTGGTCACGAGCCACATGAGCCACGGTGGTTGCATCAGTGATTTTACATGTTTTTTTTGAAGTGTGGTTTAAATGTTCTCTGAAGATTAATATTACACTTGAATCATTTAAAAATGGTAATAATTTTCATGAGATTAACAGTGACAATCTATGTTTAGTTCTAAAAATAGGGAAAACATATTAATATTATTTTTAAAATTTTAAAGAACAATGTTAAGATTTGTTATCATATAAATATATGTACTAATTGTGTTGTCATATAAACGTATGTACTTATAGCAAACCACCCTTCAAAAATGTTCAACTGTATAAAAAATGGTAGGATACATTTTGTTTGTGTACGTACATGACTTTTATCGTATCTCCCTTCAAAATTATAGTATGCAATAATGCTCACTTTCATTTTACTATTGAACACAATTTCAAAACACGTTCTAACAAAAAAACTTAAACAATTGTGAATTTCACCATTTATTTATAATATCCCATAAAATAAATAATAAAATCAAAGGAACCAAACAATATCTTAACAAACAATAGAATTAAATTCCTTTTCAACAGAAATAATGTTTCATAAGCTCAAAACCAACGACAAGATCTCTAATCTCACAAATATTTTTTATTTAGTGTTACCAAACTCAAAAACTAAAAACAAATTAATATGAAAATTGATGGAAAAGCAAGATTATAAATTATACATAATCAAACATATAGTTAAAAAGAAATCATTGATTGACGACCGCAGTCACGATGTGCACACAGTGATTGCTTAACAATTTCATTGTTATATAGTTATTTATTAATAGAGAATCATCTTCTGATTTTCACCAGTATCATCCATTATTTTCCAAAACAATTGGACAATTTCTTATATATAAAATAAACAAAATAATAAATAATTTGTAAATTATCACTCAGAATAATTATTACTTAAATCCAAAAATAAATAAAACCAACAGAATCAATAAAAACCAAGTAATTCAACTCTTCTAAGAAAATCTAAGAAAATAAATCTTATTTTAATGGTTAGTCATCATGTTTATAACGACCACTCATTTGATCCAGATAGTAAATAAGTTGCATCCCAGTAAAACAAATTTCCAAATTTAATCTCTTCCATTTGACACAGTCGTCTATGTCAGAAGTTAAAGGCGATGACATCACCGATGCTGCATGTTTAATTGCATCAGAATGTTCACGAAATTTTTTTGACAAATCTGATTGGTTATCAATAATTGCCGCTCCACATTTACGTTTATTTCGTTGTTCATGGTTTGGTATTTGATCAGAAGGTGTATGAATGGTTAATGTGGACTACATGTTCTGATTTTGTCGTAGAGAACAACACGTCTGGATCATCACCAACAAATGATGTCTTCATGTCAAATTGTGTTCCAGTCTCATATTCAAGCTAAGGACGATACATATCAGGACAATTTCCAACTGGCAATCCATCTTCAACTCCTATGTGAGTTCTGCTAAACAATTTTTCCAATAGGTCTTCATTTGCTAAAGATTTTTTTTTTAAATCTTCTAACCACTTTTTTTTCCTAAATTTTAAATAAATTTGTTAGTATCTTATTTTATGCTAAAATATATTTAAAATTATTATTTTACAAATTTTATGTGCTTACTTGTATTCGATCATTCCACCACTCGTCTTCCATATTAATTACTCATGTAATACGATCAACAGTCACTCCGGTATACTTGTGTAGTCGATTGTAGCAATCGTACCATATTTTTAACTTACGAAGATGGTTTGTAAAATTTTTCCATGCTAAATAAAATCCAGTAGCTTCTTTAAAGTTATTCCTCACTCTTAATTTTCCTTCTTTTGTTAAAGTTTTGTCTATCCAATTTATTTATCATGTTGAAGTAAAAACATCTTTATGAATGTTCGAGAAATTGTCTTTCCACTTAGTATTAGTCTATAACCAAAATACATATATCAATAAATAATTTATTTTTCCAAATTAAATAAAGAAAAGAAAAGTATTTACCTCTTTTAGAGAAAATGATGCACATTTGTGTTGTTTGACGCACCATTGTTTGCAATACCATTGTTATTTGCCATATCTTAAAAAAATTATTAAAAACATATATTAAATGAGATCATATATAACCATACTGAAAAAGAATGAATATCATTCAAATCATATACGACAGTATAATAATATAGTGCAGAAAATATTATGAACTAATGAATTAATTAAGATCAATTTACAAATACATGCGATATGTTCATACTTGCAGCATTAGTTTGCTTTAGTACTTGAACATTGAGCATCTTAGTTTGTTTTACATTAGCCCGTACTAAAAAAAAACTAATGTAAGAACTAGTGTATAGTTAAATTACAACGTTTAAGTACGGGAGATTAGTTTTCATAATGTAAAAACTAGTGCATAGTTGACCACAGGAGATTCACAACGTTAAAGTACTAAAACATAACGTTTTAGTGCATAATGTAAAACGAGTGGATAGTTAAAAACTAATGTGATTGTAAAACAAACTAAGATGTTGGCCACGGGAGATTCACAACGTTCAAGTACGAAAACAAACTAATATAAAAACTAGTCCATAGTTAAATTAGTACGGAAAAAAATAGTTCATGCTCAATTAATAAAACTCTAATTACTATAACAAAAATCTAATATACAACTTAAGAACTAGTTCCTTTCTCAAGAACTCAAAACTAGTTCATAATCAAACTAATATGACACAAACATAATAAACGACCAGATGAGCTTGTGTAATATTAAGCATAACATATTATTGGTTTTCTTTTCCATGGAACTTGTGTTCATAATCAAATTTCATTATACATCAATAATATAAAAGAAGACAAGACACTGAAAATGAAAATTAAAAAAAACGAAGAGATGGGTTACATACTTGGATTTTTGGCCTCTTCTTAACCCTTTATTCTCTAGATTTTCTGCATGTCTTACGTTTAGTAGGTAGTATTATATATGTTTACAGTTAGGGCTTTCAATGTTTATCTTAGGTTTGGTTAGTGTTTATCTTATATTTTGAATAAAAAGTTAAATGAAATATTCCTTTTTTAAAAAAAAAAGCTCACAAAAAAAACCCGTAGATAATTTGCTTTCTAGAATACTAAAGATACGTATATTTTACAAATTGCTGTGAACATAAAAAAAAATTATAAATCTTGATTGCTTTACATTTAGTGCTGTAAACTTATATGGTGCTATGTACCGTTCCCACAGTTGTTACAATTCACCCTCTAAATTAACAACAATCAAGCTTTAATCATTCTTTTCAAAAACTATCATTCTTGAAATAACCTGCAGTTATACAAATTTTTGTAGAGTCAAATTTCCTTAGTAAATTTTTTGCACTTTCTATAAAATTTTACAGCAATAAAATATAAAGTTATAGAAAAGTCTACAGATTTTTTTCTACAACAATTTTTTTAAAGCTACAGTCATTACCAGTTGGACCATTAGACTTAAGGAAAGAATTTGATTGATAGTTTGCCACTCTTAGATTGGATTTTAGTCACCTAAAACCAAGTTTCTATGCTCATGAGTTATTTTTTCTCTATTTGAATTAAAGTTTAGGTTTTGCATTAACTTTGCTAGTACTTGTATTATTTGTGCTTCAAAATGATTATGATTGGATTGACATCCTTTATACTACTTTGATAGGATTGTAAAAAATTCTTATCAACGAATTGGATTATCCAAGAGAATTTCTCTACCTAACATATACTCGAAATTTTGGGTATTTCAGGTATCCATCGGATCTCGGGTTCGGATTAGGTCGGGTCTAAGACCTGCAAGTCCTCCATAGCAAAACCTAATGAGATAAAATGGCATTATCTATTCTGGACCCGAACCGAGTTTTTTGGGGCTGGGCATTTTCTGATATAGTTTGGACGAATATATTATAACTCAACAGAAGAAACACATGAAACTACTTTGAACTGTATGGAGATTTCAACTGGCACAATTTATTATAACAGACCCATATATAATATAACTGCTGCGTAAGCAGTTGAAACTTATTTTATATAATCAATGATAATATATAGAACGGACATAACTATTGTAGAATCCTTTATATACTAAAGCTCCAGTCATCTGACGAATCAAAAACTGACATGTGGAAAGAAATTTTTAAAAAATATTTTAGTACAAAATTATCTTCCTAAAAAATCTTAATTTAAATTCCAAGCTTTCAACAATTTCAAATACAGCTACATTCCTAAATTTTCTCCCATTATAAACACCACGTTCAAAAAATAAAATCACAATTTAAAACTGCCTTTATACCTTCATCTTTCTTTCTTCTGAATTGCTTCATTTTTTTTTTGTTTTTCTCTTACATTCAGATCTTCTTTTGCAAAAAAAAAAATATTCATACAAGTAATATTCTTTTTTCATGTTGAATATGGCATCTGAGTGTTGAGTCGACTCATGTCTTTAAAGCATTGTCAAAAAACAAAAGTAACAATTAGTATCTCCAACTCTATTGTTTATAAAATTGGTATTTAGCAATCTGTTTTTTCTATGGCATATTTTAGGAAACTATTTTTCTTGCTTGCATCCAACAAAAACAGAAATAGAGAAGAAACAAAAGAAAAATTAGGCTTTAACAAGAAGTATTGCCAGGCCAATATATGATCAAGCAAAATATAAGTACAAATTACAGACAAAACAAAATGAAGGAGCCATTTCTGAAAACAAGTGTATTTTTATTTCTATTATGAATAATTCTCTCTTGCTCTTTAAAAATCTATATCCTTTTTGAACCTAATATTAGGCGATTGCTCATGATGGGACTGATATATTTTTTATGACCATATTGCCCTTCCTTTTACATGCATGTGACTCTCTCTCCTGACACAATCTATGTGTACTGACACACTCTCTCTCTCCACAACCTCTCTTTCTCTTTCCTTCGATTCCTCTTCTTTCTCATTCTCAAACTCTTTTATCATGTTAATAACTTTTTTTTTGTGTAAAAATTTACTGTTGCGAAAAATTTATTACTATTTTACTACTATTCTTATGAATCTAAATTATTTTAATTTCACCACATACTGAAAAAATCAGCATTGAAGTTTTTTTTAAAAATCACATGTTAACACTTATGTTAGCTGCTAACAAATAATGTAGATGTCAACAAAAGTGTTAACTGTTAACAAATACATGTATCAGATGTATTAACAGAGATATTTATTGTTAACAAATTTTGTAAATGTTAACAGATGTGTTAACAAAAGCAATAACTGTTAACAATTTTTGTAACTGTTAACATTTGTGTTAGCTGTTAAAAAAACATGTACTATAGGTGTAACCAGATGTGTTAACTGTTAATAAATTTGTAGATGTCAATACATTGTTATGTATTATAAGTAAAAATTTATATTGTTGAAGTTTCAATTTCTCTATCGAACTGAGTGAATTTAAAAAGAAAAGAAGTGGAAATAAAAAAAGAGTGTGTTATCGTTGAGAAAAAATGAAGAAAAAAACATTTGAGAGAGTAAATTGAATGTTAACGAATGAAAGAAAAAGAGTGAGAGGGAGTGTTAGAAAAAGAAAAAAAAAATCTGTGAGAAGGAAAAGAAAAATTTAATGTTTTACAAGGTTATTTTGGACAAATCAAGCTTTAATTGTATGTTTTTGACTTATAATGTCAAATCATGGGCAAATCTCTAATATTAACTTCAAATAAAGGTATTTCACTAAATCTCTCTTAAAAATCTCTATAATATTATTTGAGAAGTCACTTTCTTAGGTGTCGCGTTCACGTTAACTCTCACGCTGATTGATTACTATGATACCCCTTATGAATTAAAAATACAATTAAATATTATTTCATTTTTAAAAATTTCCAAATAACAATACAAAATAAAAAGGAAACATTTATAAAATTTAAAAAAATATTTAAAAAATAAAATATAAGTATATATAATATGGTTTAATAAAAAAAGGAAAGTTCACAAAATAGTAATATTTAATTTAAATATATTTTAAATAACATAAAATATACCTTTGAAGTAATAAAATGTTAAGTTTCATAAAATATGGTGATTTAATAAAATGTTAAGTTTCATAACATTATATATCAGTTTATGTTAGTTGATTATTTTAAATTATTTAAAATAAATTTCAGTTTACCATCAAATCAATCTAAAGCATAAATTTGTTTAGAATTTATAAAATATTTTAATTATTGTAAATATTGATATGTGTACTTATATTTTCGTTTAATAAAAAAAGGAAAGTTAATAAAATGTTAAGTTTCATAACATTATATATCAGTTTATGTTAGTTGATTATTTTAAATTATTTAAAATAAATTTCAGTTTACCATCAAATCAATCTAAAGCATAAATTTGTTTAGAATTTATAAAATATTTTAATTATTGTAAATATTGATATGTGTGCAAAACTTCTAAAAATTCATTAGTTACTTATGTATGTAATTTAGAATCAGACACTTTAATTTTTATTTTTTTTCCTTCTAAACACAAAAAAATCTTAAGTTATATATAATCTTACTAAATAAACTTATATTTCTAAGATAACAACCAACATAAATGCAAATAAGACAATTAATCAAAAAATTAATATATTTAAAATATAAAATATTATAGTTGAATTCAGAGAAATTGATAGGATCCAATATATCTAAATGATAACTAAATCGACCGTAAAAAAAATAAAATAAACTAAATATAACATATCTAAAACTATATATATAATTAAAGTAATATAATAGTATAATATAAATTAGACATACAAACTATAAATTAGTTTAAAATTAAAGTAAATATCAATCAATTATTATTGTATATTTATTTTTATAAATATACATGTCCGTGCATGAGCACGGGAAAATCACCTAGTATATATTTTATTTTGTAGCGCTGAAATTTTTTATCCAATGGTTAATAACATTGATGTGATGGGGCGTTCAAATTTAAAGATGTGGAAAACAATAACAAAGTACCAAACACTATACCGAGGGGAAAAAGTATGAACAACTATGATGATGCAAATTGTGTATTTACAAATTTGATTGTTATGGTTTGACAATTTAAAAATCCGTTTGTTATAACAGAGCATACTCGACTATCTTTAAGTTTTTTTACATAAAATTATATACTTTACGTATCTGTTTAATAATAGTTTTTTATTATATCAACCTTATAGGAATTTATAGTTCAGAATTCAGAAGTCATTAAAAACAGATAGAAATAAAAAATGAATAGATTAAGTATGATATTTTAAATGCAAGCAAAAATCAATTCGTACTTAGCATGGAACTATAATACTAGTACATAGAAAATCTGAAAATTAGGTACGATGTCCGAAGAAACATTTAAAAAGGTTCAACAACATTTGTATAGAACTCTATTTTATTTTCCTTCCACTGTAGATATGATTCCAAATTTCCCTTTTGATAATATATACTAATAAATAATTATAAAATAATTTTATCCCTATATTTGATTGATATGCGAAAAACACCTAGTTTGGTAAAAATACTCCAAAATAACAAATCGAAGACCAAACATTTCAATCAAACCGAAATTAAATAAAAGTTGAAATGTCCAAAGCCTAATCTCTTTTATTAATGGGATTTGATTTAATACTATCTTTAACTTTGTAAATATAGTATGAGAAGAATTCAGTTATCCTTGCCATACACTTTGGTCTCCAAATTCGAAGGGATTTGCATTAGCCCTTAAGCAAACAAACGAAAATAAAAAAGATTTTTAAAAATATTAATAAATCACTTATTAAAGAAGAAGAAGAAAAAAAGGAGAGAGAAAATTAATTTGCCCTCAATCTTTCTGCTTTCTCGTTCTCCAACCACCCGAAGGAGAGAGAAGAAGAAGAAGAAACAACACACGCGAGGGAAAATCAATCTCTCTCTCTCACACACACACACACTCTCTCTCTCTCTTTCTCTTTCTCTCTATCGCTCCGCCGCGCCACAATCACTGAGATGCGGCGGTGTAATATTAAAACTGACAAATTATTCCGAGTAAAACGGATGAGGTTTGTGGCGTTTCTTCTGATCTGTGGATTCTCTCTTGCTCTTTCCGAAATCGGGAATGACACATTTGAGATGAACGGAACCGCAACTGAGTCCAATGCGACGAACGCGAAACCTAAGGAGGACAGTTTCGCGGATATGATCGATCGTGCACTTGAGAAAGAGTTTCCTGAGAATGACCAGAATGATGGTTCGTCTATTTAGATCTCCAATCTTCCTTGTTGGAGCTGGAGTGTTTTTTGTTTGTCTTCAAAGATCAGCTTTTTTTTTGGTTCATAGATCTTCTAATGGGTTCTAGCATTGGATCAATGGATTGTGTGAGTCATTGGAATCTTTGAATGTGCTGTTTGTGAAGTGCCTCTTTTTTGTTTTGATTTTTGTAGTTCCTGATCCAGGAAGCTTCAATAATAGTGTTGCTGATCAGCAGGTTCGTTCATTCCAAGTTTTTATCTTTGTTTAGTTTTGGCCTTATGAACACTACTCAATGGGTCTTTCTTTTTTTATTAAGCCATTTGTTTTGCTCTCATTAGGCTGTTCTGGAGACTGTTGCTCGAGTTAAGCCCAAGAAAAATGAGACCAAGACCAAGGAGGAGAAGTGAGTCTTCATTTTATGATTCATACTTTTACCCTGTTTTGGAGTCCATGTAGTGGCTGTTTATCTACTTTTCTTTCACAGGCTAAAGCAAACTATAACATATGCCTGCCTTTTATTTTAGATCCTTCTTTAATTTGGATAACGAGAATGGCGTTGAAGATACTCCAAGACTGATTGATAGGAAGGTAAACTTACCTAGTCTTTAATTGGTGTACTATGTATTGCTGAAGAAACAATATACGTCTATTATGTACCCGTTTGTGATGACATTCCCGTAATGTGAATTTTCTGCAATTCCAATCCAGGACAACGTTTTTATCATGTCCAATCCAAAATCCAAGTACCCTGTACTGCAGCTTGATTTAAGGTAAGTTTAGCATTCCTAAGGGTAATTCTTTTTCTTTTCGGCTATATTTTGTAAGAATCTAGCTAACTCTTTTTTTTTTTGTTGGGGATGTCTCTCTTTAACGGTACATTAGGCTGATATCAGATCTGGTTGTCGTCATTGTTTCGGCTACTTGTGGTGGGATTGCCTTTGCTTGTGCTGGTCAACCGGTGAGCACCCGCTTCCTTTGCAGAGCTTGTGACTTTCTGTTTTATTCTGTTAGATTTTGAGTATTTGTTGCCACTGGAATGATCTGGTCATGAAACCATTATTTTAATTTCTACACTACTTGTATGACAGGTCATTACTGGGTATCTATTGGCTGGATCTATCATTGGACCGGGTGGGTTAAGCTTTGTTAGTGAAATGGTGCAGGTAACTTACATCAGTTTTAGTGCTTTAAAGTTCCTCTCTTGTTGTCTGCATATTGCCTGGTTATGTAAATGGACTCGATTCATATTTTTTTTTGCGTAGCACAGGTTGAAACAGTAGCTCAATTTGGTGTTATCTTTCTCCTTTTTGCTTTAGGTTTAGAATTTTCTGCAGCAAAGGTTTGCATGTTTTCACCCTCTTATGTTTGTCTGGTTTCGTTGTTACGACCAATTGAAACTTCTAAGACAGATATTGTACTTTGTGGTTGCAGCTTCGTGTAGTTCGTGCAGTAGCTATTCCAGGAGGTCTTCTTCAGATATTTTTGTTCATGTGCTTGAGTGGGATAACAGCCTCGGTATGTTCAATATAGTAGCAGGCCAGCAGCAATCGAGTTTAAGAAAGAGTCACTAGACAATTCGTGTATGAGTCGTCGTGAACTTAGAATGTATTCGGTTGACTTAGCTGTTTCTTCATTGCAGTTATGTGGCGGTAAACTAACAGAAGGAATATTTGTTGGTGCATTTCTTTCAATGTCATCAACAGCGGTGGTATGTTCTAATGTCACGTTTGTATTTTTGCATGTATAATATTTTGATCTTGTTCTAATGTCACTGTTTGAATTTTCTCCTTGTGCTCACCCGCACTGTATTTTATCTTCTTTTTATTGTACCGTTTATGTTTTCCTAGTTTGCTCTTTAGGCTTGATCCTCATGTGACATTCTTAACTCGCCATGATTCTTGTACCAGGTTTTGAAATTTTTAATGGAAAAAAATAGTATAAGTGCTCTTCATGGTCAGATAACCGTTGGAACTCTTATCCTTCAGGTACTTGGTCGCTCTTCAAATAATAGCATATCTAATATGAATTTACAGCATTTTTCCCCCTACTCTACAATGCAACAGTTACTTTCATTTGATATTTAATTTATGGTTTCATGAATAACTAGGATTGTGCTGTGGGTTTGCTTTTTGCTCTCCTTCCGGTTCTTGGTGGCACTTCTGGTGTCCTTCAAGGAATGTTGTCCATGGCTAAATCGTATGTACTTTTTCTCCAGGAAGTGCTGTGAAAATACCAGACAATAAGCCTGCTTCCTTTTTGCCACTTGTTATGTTGTTCTTTTGACACTTGATTACTTTTGTCCGTCTGGTAATTTCTTTCCAGGTTGGCTATTTTGATTGCATTTTTGGCTGCTTTGTTTGTATTGTCACGTACCTGGGTACCTTGGTTTCTAAAACTTATGACAAGCCTTTCTTCTCAGGTATACACACATTTTTTACCTGCTTCTATTTTGGTCTTTAGGATGTTTATCAAATATCAACTAAAGCGCTTTACAAATCTTTGGCAGACAAACGAGCTCTACCAGTTAGCCGCTGTAGCATTCTGCTTACTTGTCGCTTGGGTGAGTCTGACCACTTGTTCTTCTTACCTGTCGTATGTGTGCACATGTCTGCCTCTCAAATTTTGAATTCATTAACCACAGTATCGTTTTGGATTCTTCAGTGTAGTGACAAGCTCGGTTTAAGTCTTGAGTTGGGTTCCTTTGCTGCAGGAGTGATGATCTCAACAACTGATCTTGCTCAGCACACTCTTGAACAAGTAAGAATTCAAGTTTGAGTCTTTGGACGATCTTTATTTCAAAATATTGTCGTTGTTGCTTATGTATCATTGAGTTCCTGATGAAATTCACTACCCTATAGTACAAAAATATACTTTATATTATAATAGCCGTTCTTATTGTTTCTGCTCCCTTTGCAGGTGGAACCCATACGCAATTTTTTTGCAGCACTATTCCTTGCTAGCATTGGAATGTTGATACATATGCACTTCTTGTGGAACCATGTTGACATTCTGGTAGCAGCCGTGTTACTAGTGATAGTGATAAAGACTGTGGTAGTTGCGATCGTTGTTAAAGTCTTTGGATACAACAACAAAACTGCAGTTCTTGTAAGAAGTGAACCCTTCTTTTCTTTTTCCTGCGTTCATATTATTCGAAACCTTCTCGAGGCCTCACAGTTTTGTTGTCTATAGGTTGGAATGTCACTTGCGCAGATTGGTGAATTTGCTTTTGTTTTGCTAAGTCGAGCATCTAATCTTCACCTAATTGAGGTAAAGCTCTTTGATTATTATAGATCCAATATATATATATATAGCTTGGTCATTATAACTTGCTTTTGGTGGAGTTCTAAACAATCAAGAGTTTTTTTGTTTTTTTGTTTTTTTGCAGAGCAAACTGTATCGCCTGCTTCTGGGAACAACTGCGTTAAGCTTGGTATGGTTCAGTACATCATATCCATTTTAAAACCGAATATTAGACTCTGAACTTGCAGTAGATTTCACATATCTTAAAAAAAACGAAAATTTGTTTAATAACTATTAAAGTAGAAATATGTTTTTGCAGGTAACGACACCATTTCTATTCAAGTTGATACCAGCCGTTGTACACTTAGGAGTGCTCTTACGGTGGTTCTCTCCCGATAGCTCAACTGAGGTAATATCAATGTCTTTTCTCTCTCTCTACAGCTTTGGCTCAAACTCAACTTTGAGACCTTTTATCTTCTTCATCTTGTATCAGATTGGTCTTAAAGGGGATTTGTATCATTCGGAGAGTGCAAAGCGTATATCAATAATGATCCAAGGTTCTCTTCACGATTCTTGATGATATTTCAGTATAACAGCACACGACAACATCAAAGCCACATTCGATCTCAAAGCTAGGCAAAGGGCAATACCCTCGATTGTGTTCCGTATGTGTATAGATGTTTCTGAGAGATCAGGAGTGAACCGAAGAAGAAACTGTATAAAATCTCGAAGATAACTACGACAGACTTGTAACTTTGCTTCATCCTTCTCTATATTGTTTTGGGATTCTTTTTTGGGTAAAAAGGTAGGAAATGCTGGTTTTCATAGTTTGTTCTCATCTTACATGTTCTGTAACAGATTTAGAAACAAAATCTTCAACGTTTTGTAATGATACCAACCCATTAAACTAGCATCTCATCTCTTACATAAAGTGTTTTTCGAGTTAATCAACTACATATAGAGTACAACAACAAATACAATTTAATTAAAGAATATGAAAGAAATAAGAAAAAAATGAACCAATGTTTCTTTAACATTTCGTGGTAACCCGTGTCTTTATTGGCTTCAGCTTCAAACCAAGACTCTCCGGAGAGAGAAGCTCAGGCGAAATACACGACGGACTTAGTGGACTCGTAGGACTATCGCTAACCCGACCAGGCCGATACAAACCAAACCCCATCAAAAAGAACTCCATTGGTATCAACATCGCATGTGGTTGCTCTTCTGTCACCATTGATCCACAAGCTTGCACCTACAATATCTCAAAACAAACAACATCAAAGCATGTCCCAATAATCTATAAAGCTAAAGAGCTTTTAGTTACCTCAACCAAGGCGCTGTATTTTCTGTCTAATGCAGCCACCATGTGAAGAGTTTCAGAGTGGAAAGGAGATTGGTCGCCAACAAATATGAGCGTACGGCATTTCAAACTCCTCAAGCCATCAGTTATGTCATGTCTCCTGTTGATTGCTTCCAGAAACCTCCTAAGGCTAACACCGTGTCTTTCCCCAAGCAGCTGAACAAACCGTAATCATATGATAACACAAGTGTCACAAGAACGTTAAGGTGAAGAAAAAACGTAATCATGCAAATAAACTACTTTGTGATTAAGCACTGACCCTTCTGCATTCATGTACTACATCCCTCTCTGGAACTTCAGAGCTACCACGAGCTTCCTGTCGTGGTCAAAAAACAATATCAAATCGATGTCTATTGAGTACATATGCAGGGTTTCTTCAAGGAAATATTTACCTTACTGAAGTACCTCTGAAGGAAACGATCTTTTAACAATCCAGACATGCCATAATAGTACAACAAGTTTGACACTACCTGCAGAATCAGTATTAACATCATGTTCTATATTCGTCTGGATGCCAATGAAGTGTGAAACTTTTCCATTCTATAGAGTTTTATAAACTAACCTTATAATAAAACCATTCAGACCATGAGGGTGCTTTGCATAAAGGCGATATCAGAATCAGACCCAAAACTCGATCTTTATGTTTAATCTGAAAAACCATAAAACAACCAGTGATAAGTAACGATAATCTTTATGACCTTCTAAGAATTATAGCTTCAAATAAACCCTCAAGGAGAGTCTAGACGAGAACATACAGCAAATAAGGAAAGGATGTAGGCACCAGCAGTGATCCCCATGCACATTACTGACTCGAGGCTGCAAAGAGACATACACATTTTAAGGAATATAGTAGCAATTGCCAATGCTAAACTGTGAGAGTAAGATGATTAAACTCTTTACCTAAAGAAGTTCAATACTTCAAGAATCTGGTCGGCGAGGTCTTCAACAGAAGGCGAAGGATCATTGGAACAAACTGGAGCAGCTCCAAACTACAACAACTCTTTGTAGAAACAACAAAACGTGAGCAAGCAGCAAAGTAGATTTACAAAAAAAAAAACTGTTTCAAGAGAATCAATTTTGCAAACCTCATGTCCAGGGGGACTAATATGGTAGATGCAAAAGTTATGGAGGAGCAAGGACACTGCTTCAGGGCAGAGAAACAATCCTTGGAAGCAAGACAAGTCTAGCCAAACATAACAATCCAACATCAGGTGATGTGACAGTAAATACAAAATCATGTAGCCAATGCATATTTCCACCACTCTTACAATTTAGTGCTACATCTGGGTAAGTAATCAATGCTGGTTTCTCTTGGTCTCCATAGACAACAACTGAAACTAAACCATGGCAAGTTTTGACATGATGCTCCTGCAAAAAGACGAAACAATAAGCATGAAATGAATCAGTGTTTTATAAAGTAAGGGAAAAATAAAGAATGATACAAGCTTGATTATCATAAACACACACCATTAGTCTCATCCAAAATCAGCTCAACAGTTAAGAGTATAAATTTTATTTTTTTTCTCTTGTAAGCAGGTACTACTACAGCTAAGAAAGGAACATTCCAACTTTGTTCCAGACCACACAAAAGAAAATAAATAAGATTCTCAATAGATTCTCCCATGTGCAAGACTCAGAAAATCAGTACATGAGGATAAACTTGTCGCTAAACAAAAAGTCAGACATCATATATCAATCATAGAGCATTAAAAAAAAAGATACCATTTTTTGAAAGGGGGTCTCTCTTGACCTTTTGATGTAGAATCGAATAAATCAAACACCCCAAAGTTGACAGATTTCCAGATGAAAAATCAAAACAAAAGTGAAACAACTTTTAAGTGAGAAAACCCACTTTGATATTCAAATCCAACTTGTAATAAAAGTAAGGGTACACAAAACTAAATCCAGAACGCCTTGACAAGAACAGCTCAGAGTACATTGGTTTCAATCAGAAAGTGAATATTTTGCTTTCAATAAAAAAAAACTAATTAGGAAAACTATAAACCCAAAACAAGATGTGACGATTCTAAGTTGCCGTAAGAGTATTAGAACCAGAGCAAAACAGGGAAACAAAAGAGGAAAGAGATAAACAAATAAAGAAAGTAAATTTCGGAGCTTAACAAACCTTGCCACCATTGTAGATCTCTTCAATGTCGACTGATACGTCGTCGTTTAAACCAGCCATTGACCCCAAAAGCTTCGTCTTTCGCTCTCCCTCTTATGTTGAGATTGAAAAAGAGAAAAGGGGATACTCTCTTTTGCAGGTTTAGATTGCCTTAAAGATTGTACGCTTCAACGGCTCTTTTTTGCTCTGGTTTGTCTTCTTATTCTTCTTTGATGTAGAGAGAGAGAGATAGTGGACCACTTTCTTTCTATCTCTGTCTTGTCTCGATGTCTGTGTGTTATAAGAAAGCCGCGTTGTCTTAATGGCCAGCGGTTAATCATTTCCCACCGACGCCGATGAGCCTTTTATTTGCGCCGAACTAGCAAACGGCGCCGTTTCTCGCTTCGTATCTCTCTTTGTTTATGGTTTCCTTTACTTTTTTTTTTTTTTTGGTTCATTTATTACATTTAAGTTCTGATCGGTAAACATAGGGGTTTTTGTAATAATCAAATTCAGTTTAATTATATGCCCCTTATCCAATTTTAGAACCAGAAAAAAAAACAATAGAAATGATCGATTATTTACATTTCTCTTTTCATTTCATTTACTTTAACAACTTTACCACTTTTTTTTGTCTTCTACTCTGGACTCTAGAGTGATCATGTGAACTTCAATCACTTTATCATTTAATGTAACAAACTTTTTTCTGTCAAACTATTATACAACTATCGATTAAACAAAATTCTGATATAATACTCACTAAATTTATCAAATACACAAACTTAACTATTTTATAAAACAACAAAAAAGTTTGGTAGACCTAACTACTGAAAAGAACAAATTTTTTGGTCTAACCAAAACATGGCTTCAGTGTATCACTCTCTTACCTCGTAGCCGAAAAACTCGACAAGATTGTTTAAGGCCCATTAGTATGACTACCTTATACCCAATATAGAGACGTCAGCGTTTTAATTTCACATTTTCTTCCATATATTCTGTTTAAACTTTGAAAAAACCTAAGCGATGGTTACGGCGGGCGGAGTTAACGGCTTTTGGTTTAATGAAGTCGTTCTGTGTTGATCGGTAAGAGGTTATGGGATTTATGCAAAGACTTGGTTTTTTTTAGTATGATCCTCTTCCTAACGTTTCTAGATTCGATTATGCTGACTTCCTAATAGTTAGGACATCTCTAACTCCATTCTATCCACTCTAAAAAATTTAGAGTTTAGAGTAAAAATACTCACTCTCTTTATTACATTATAGTAGAGTCAAAAATAGGTTTAAAATTGTTTTTGTTTTATTCATATTTCTATTTTTTCACTTTAAAAATAGAGTATCTTTGAAGTAAAACTCAATTCTATTATAGAGTTATTTTATTTTGAAGAAAAAGTGCAATATTATCAGAATAAAACGTAACCCTTGGATATTATACATTATGTTATTGTATATTTTTCATATTGCCTTACTCGTACCCTTTCTTATATGTTGGACAGGCCCGGCTCAGTAGTTAGTCTGACCTGGTGCTATCATTCAAAAAAGGCCCTAAATAAATTTTCTGCTAATAAAAAAGTTAGATTCAAAAAGTTCACAACCACAATTTTGTCTACGTTCAAATACAAAGAACAAATAAACAGTAACTTTTACAATCTGTAAAAAGAAATCTTCATCTTTGAAAAACTTCTCTTGTGATCTCTCAACCAAATAAAGACATTCTATTTACATGATTTGAAGCAAAATCATCAATTAAAGATTCAACATCTATTTCTTCCAAAAAATTGTTCTCAATTGCTATTAAAGCTAATCCACTTAATCTTTCTTGTGACATAGATGCTCTTAGATAAGACTTCAAAAGTTTCAGCTTGGAGAAACTTCTTTCTTCAGAAGCAACAGTAATAGGAACAATAAGTAAAATTCTATATGCAGTTGTAGTATTAGGAAAACTATCAAATTCTACAAGAAAATTCAAAACATCACATGCACCCATTTTTTTATTTGGTAAAAGTTCTTTAAGAAATTTAAGTTCAAGAAAAAGTTCATCTCCATCTATATATGTTGAATCCTCAGCTTTTAAACTAGTTTCTAAAAACCTACAGCAAGAATTTAAAGTATCATCATCATACATTTTCAGTTTAGTAGAATCAAATAAAAAACCAAAAATATTTTCATATAATTTGTATTGTTCAAATCTCTTATCAAGAGAACTAATGGCATGATCTATTATATACAAAAAAATATTCAATCCTAAATGTTTCTTCTACAGACAATATAGTTTCATTATCACTAGTTTCATCAAACTGTTTTTTTCTACGAATAATACGTTTTTGAATAAAAACCGGTTCAATACCAATTTCATTAGCAATTTCTTTTGCTTTCATCATAGCATTACCAAAACCAGTTTCTCTATATTTTTCAAAATAAGAAATCAGTCCACTTACCTCAGTCATTGCAACGTCAATTTGCATATCTTTTGACTGTAACTTTTTGCTAACCATATTCACCAGTATATCAAACCAAATAACACTAGATAATACAAATTCAAAGCTACTAAGTTCATTTATTGCTAAAGACTTTGCTTCACTTTGAATCAAAGGATCATTATCATTTTCACTCACTTCAAGTAAAGCTTCTCTTATATCTATAATCTGAAATCTTATAGCTTTAACACTTTCAATACGGCTTTTCCCATCGAGTTGTTGACAATTGCTTAAGAGTGAAATTTTTAACATTTGCTTTCAATATATCCCATATTTTTACAGACTTAGCAAATAAAGAATATAAACGTTGCACCACACCGAAAAAATCTTTGACTTTCATAGAGTTATTTGCAATATTAGACAAGACCAAATTTAAACTATGACAAGCACATGGTGTATAAAAAGCTCTAGGATTTATATCCAAAAATCTTTTTTGTAAACCTTGTTTATGTCCTTTCATATTTGATCCATTGTCATAACCTTGACCTCTCACATTATCTAAATCAAGATCTAAAGATTTTAATACATCTTTTAACACTTCAAAAAGTCCTAGACCAGTTGTGTCATCTACTATTAAAAATTCTACAAAATACTCTTCTACCTTATAAGAGGTTGAGGAAAAATGAACGCACCTTAGAATTAGTATCATTTGCTCTTGATGGCTAGCATCAGGAGTACAATCCAGTATCACTGAAAAATATCTTGCCTCTTTTATTCTAGTAATAATTTTTTTATTTAATTTTTGAAGCAATCAAAAGAATTAATTCATTTTGAATATTATGACCAAGATAATGATGATGAATACTACCACTAGTAATCCGAAAAACATGTTCTTTTATAACACAATCAAATTCTGCTAACATCTCTATTAATCCTAAAAAATTACCATTACTATTTTCATATAACTTTCCATGTGTTCCACGAAATGCCAAGTTATGCTTGGCAAGATATTTCACAATAGCAATAATTCTAATTAATACATTTTTCCAATATTCTTTTTCTTTTTTAAATTTTTCTAGAGCAACTTTATCAATAGTTTCATTTTTCTTAAATCTATGTCGTAATTCTATCCAAGCACTCATGTTAAGCATATGTTCCTTACTTTTTTCATGTTCCTTTAATCTAACAAGTATATGAGTCCAATCTGAAAGACCATCTTTAGCTAGCTGGCTTTTTTTAATACCTTTCTTAAAAATCTTACAACAGAAACAAAAAACTCTATCTAAATCTTTGGAATAAACTAACCATTTTCTATCACTTGTTTCTCCATTAGGCAATTCTCTAGTATAACAAGATGAAAAAAATCTTCTACGAACCTTGATTTTAGGACCTTTTATAATAGACAAATCTCTTTTTGGTCCATTTATTGCTAATGTTTCTCTCAATTTTATATTAAGCATATCCCAATTTCTTGGATCATATATATCAACAAAATTAGCAGCACCAATATCATCTTTTTCAAGGATTTTAGAAGTATCCAAAACTTGTGTAGTATCTATATTATTGATATTCTCATGAGAACTAGACCCACCAATATCAATATCATTATCTTTTTCTTTTTCATGTCTTTCTTTCACAACAAATTTATCCATAGATCCTTTTTGTGACCTAATGAAATTTTCTATATGTTCTTTTTTTTGTCTTTTAGCATGACCAGATGACATATTTAAACTTTCAATTAACAATTCTAATCTAGTGTCAATTAAAAAACTAGGTAATGAAACAATAGAACCTGGATTGGTGTGGTTCGTGAAGATGGAGGAAGAAAGAAAATGGCCACAACTGCAATCTTGTAAGAGGTAAGTGTTCTGAATTTTCTTTTGCCAATGTATTGATAGACTGCGTGTAGAAAAACAAGTGACACAGGGAAAGAAAATTAGGAAAATCTGTAATTTAAATTGATATAATTAGGAATCATGTATTTATAAAAAAAAGGAAATCACAAACGGCTAATTCAAATTAGGATAAAAGATAAAAGCTTTGTTTAATGGATTATCGGTTACCTCCAGATCTTGAAAGTTGAAATCTCCATATTTTGCCCATCGACCGCTGAAACGTAGAGGTGAGAGACGGCAGATTTTTTTTTTAATTATATAATTAGAGGTACTGCTTTTGTCATGTTTTTGTGGGCCTTTTACAAATATAACATGGCGTTTTTACTTATCATAATTATATGTATTAAGGTTTGATTAAGGTAAAACTTATAAATTATGGGCCCTAAAATTTTCTGGACCCTGTGCCACTGCACCTTGTGCACCTGTACAAAGCCGGCACTGATGTTGGAAGCAAGGTTATATAGAACATGTAATATATAAACAGGTTGATTGGCCTTAAAGTAAATACAAGAGAACATTCATCATTGTGCAATTCTCTTGACATTGTATCAGAGAAGAAATACGATCACTACAAGAAAACGTGGGCATAACGACCACACATTTAAAGGTTATTTGGTCGTAAATGGACTTTTACGACCATATAACAACGAAAGTCATTTAGTCGTTATTAGTCCGTCGTAATTAACTTTTGGTCGTAAGGTAGACTTAAATATTACGACTAATGAATTTGGTCGTAAGACAGATGTAAAATAGGTAGTCATACTCTAGATGTGGATTTGACGTAAATTTACGTCCACACAGTTAGATGTTAATTGGTCGTAACAGTTGGTCGTAAAGCAGAAGTCAAACTCGACGTAAAATAGTATTTAAATCGAGGTAAAATGTACAACCATATACCCTCGACTCTTGAACCATAGAGACAACTTGGTCGTAAAAAGTACGACTAGATAACTTCGGTTTGATTTAATTAATACGACCACTTCACCTCTAGAAATATAATAAAATTTCACCTTTTAAAATTCACAAATTTAAAATTTTTAATTTACGAAATTTAATATTTAATTAAAAATCCTTCAGTTTCGAAAATAAACTTAACTTAATATATCCAAAACATAATAAAAATATATATTCAAATTACATAAGAAAACTAATTAATTATTAAGATTAATGTCTGCGAAAAACTGGGAACTATGTTCATCGACACCTCGCTCTGCATTTGCTCGTTCTTCTGGAGTTAGGTCGGGATAGATCGTTGAACGTCGAGGTCTCCACATTTCCGCAAGGGCTGGGTTTGTTTCCGCCATAACATCAAACATCTCCGCCATGGCCCTAATGTGGTTCTTGTTGGACTCGTTGTTCGTCCGGAGGGTCGAAATGACTTGGTTGGCGGTTGTCAAATCGGTTCGGAGCTGCTGAGATTCTTCTTGCTGTCTTGTAGCGTATTCAGCTCTAGCCCTCGGGACATCGTTCACCGTACCGATCCCGATCATCCGTCCCCTCTTCTTTGAGATAACCTTCATTTAAAATAATTTAAATTAATTAAATTAGTTAGTATATACATAATTAACTATAAAATCGAATAATAATTAATTACCTTCTCAAAAATTTTGTCTTGTTCAACGATGGATAACTGAACGGGTTCCCCTTGTTCCACCGTCAACTGGGTCTGGACCTCCTGAATCTGCTCCTCAACATCGTTGTAGATCTTTTCTGCTCGAGGGTCTACAAACGTCCCGTCAGAACGCTGATGGGTCAACTTGTAAAGTCGGGCAAGAGACGGTGGTGCTCCTTCCACCGCAGCCTACAGAACAACATAATTAAATATATTAAACTAATTAATTAATATATCAATAAACAATTTAACTATTAAAAAGCTAAAAACAAATTAAAAATTAAAAAAAAACATTTAAAATTTTAGCTAGTACTTACAATTTGTTAGAGCTTTCCCTGCGTGAGAAGTCTATCCAGAAGTGTGGGGCACAACGACCAAATTACCCTCAGCATCACGCGCCATTCGGTTGTTGGAGCAACGGGCCGAATTTTTAATTGACTTCGGCAGACTCCAATAAGCCGTCAAGCCATTCCAAACTTAATCGCTGATGTAGGTCGGTTTACATTTTCTGACATCGGGATCAAACCTCCACTTATCCTTCCAATCGCCGACAATATTCTTAAAGCGTTCTTGCGCCTTCTCGTAAAACCCTTCCTTCACTGTCTCGTTGACCGAAATAGACCAGTTCCATTTTTGCTGCGAAAAATAATTAAAATGAGAAATAATTAAATGAAATTAAAAAGTGAAATAAATTAATTTAATTAAGAAAGAAAATAACTTACCGCAAAACATTTGAACCAAGTCCTCCGAACGTGGTCCGGTGTAAGGGACCAGTTCGGATGAGGCTCCCGGAAGTTCGACCTTATGATGTTTGCGATGCTCCGTCCCAAGCGATTATCTGTTGGAAAACTACAAAAAAATTGAAAATTCATGAATGTTAGATGAAAATATATATAATTAAAATTTCATATATATGGAAAAAATCATAATTAAAATTACCAGAGAGTGTTTGGTGGTCTATATGAATCGATGATGGGTAAACCTTCTCGTCCCGGCATTTGGAGAAGATCTTGCACCGTGTATCTAGCGTAGGGAGCACCCGGTGGCACAAGAAAATCCGGATGGACACCCGGAGGAGGAGGCGGAGCAGCTTCATGGACTGGAGGAGGGACATGATGCTGTTGCTGCTGATGCTGCTGCTGCTGCTGCTGCTGCTGATGATGATGATGCTGATGCTGATGCTGATGATCATGATGCTGCTGATGATGATAATCATGATGCTGCTGCTGCTGATGATCATGAAGCTGCTGCAGATGATGATCATGATACTGCGGATGATCAGCTGCGGATAGTAGGGAGGCACGTCAAACTGAAGAGGCTGCTGCGTTTGCACAAACGGAGGAGGAGGCACATAAGATGGTTGAGTGCCTTGGGCTGCGGTCTCAGGGAAGACAAACTCCCGGGCTGTGCCAGAGCTGGTAGCTGATGGATCCGACGACGACGAACCGAGAAATGTTTCGCCGTAACAAGCAGTTTGGCTTCTCGCTGCGTGATTTCTCAATCTCTTTCTCCCGGCCATATCTACATATACAAATAAAAATTATGATAAGAAACAATTAATTCCAAAATAATTTTAAAAGTAATTAAATACTAATTATCTAATATAAATAATCTAATCCCGTGCTAAACCAATTCCAAACCTAATCTAATTACCACCTAAACTAACCACCTAAACTAAAACTAAAACCGAAAAAAAAACATACCTGAAGAGAGGGAAAGTGGTGGCTAGTGAGAGAGTATGGTGAACGACGAAGTGAGCTCTACTCGACGAGTTTATATAGGGATTTACCTTTGGTTGTAATGTGGTCGTAAACTACTTCTAGATTACGACCAAAGTAACTTTACCACCAATTAGGGACCACGTATTACGACCAATCAGCATCCACCAGTGACAACATTACGACCAATTAGATTCTATAAATATTTACGACCACTTAGAGTCCAACATTTACTTTTACTTTACGACCAATAAGAATCTAGAAAGCTTTACGACCACTTCGGGACCAAAATTGTACTTCTACATTACGACCAAACAAGGTCAACTTCAAACATTACATCCCATTTACCACCAAAAGAAAGTCATGAAAAAAATATTCCTAAGACATGTATAAATAACTTAGGCAAAGGTTCTATAGAAATATTTGAAATATTTCAAATCTATGGAACCATTTGTCTAAGTTATTTTTACAAATATCTTAGGCAAAAACTAAACTATATGTTTTTTACAAAAAAAATATTCCTAAGACATGTATAAATACCTTAGACAAAGCTCCTATAGAAATATTTCAAATCTATGGAAGAATTTGTCTAAGGTATTTTTACAAATATCTTGGGCAAAAACTAAACTACATGTTTTTTAAAAAAATTTTGTGTTTTGATGTTTAAAGAAGGAGATGTTTTGTTTGTGTTTTGATGTCCAATTTCGAATGGGACTTGGTATTTATAGGGAATGTTTACGACCAAAAAGGGGGCCAATATTTAAAAAAAAAATATATATATATATATATATATATATATATATATATTATAACCAGTCTGGGACCACTTGTGTTTTACGACCAGAGAGAAACCAATAGTTACGACCAAAAAGGGACCAATATTTAAAATATATATATTTATATATTACGACCAGCCTGGGACCACCAGTGTTTTACGACCAGAGAGGGACCAATAGTTACGACCAAAAAGGGACTACAATTGTCTATAGCCTATGTCCGAAACCCCAAACCCCAAACTTCAAACCTTAAACTTCATAAGTATATCATTTTAAAACTCTAAACCTCAATATATCAGAAAATTCTTAATTAATATTAAAAAAATACTAAAACTCTAAATGTATTAATTATACAAAACTTCAAAAACATTAATAGAATACAAAGTACATATATATATATATATATATATATATATTATTACTCGTCATCATCTTCTGAACCATCATCTATTTCATCATTTTCTTCAAATTCATCTTCATTGCCTTCATCCGCTAAATCATATGGAAGATCTTCATATCCTAGGTTCTGAGGATCAACAAGTAAAATTTCATCAACAGGTTGTTCAGGCACTGCCACTTCGTTAACGGCATCTCCTTGCAAAGGCGGTTGTTCATCGTCACTCACTACACGACCCCGAGGTGTAACTTTAATAGCGGCTAACCAGGATATTCCAGATTGTCTAATCCGCGGATATGGAATAAAACAAACTTGGTCTGCTTGAGCTGCCAAGATGTAGGGCTCAAATTTGTTGTACCTCCGTCTTGAATTGATATCCACAACTCCAAATTTTTTATACCGAATACCCCTATTAACTGTCGGGTCGAACCAATCACATTTGAAGAGGACACATTTCATCTTCACTAATCCAGGGAATTCCACCTCGATGATCTCTTGTAAGATTCTGTAGAAATCTGTTTCGCCTTTTACACATACTCCATAGTTCACCGTTGCTCGATGACTACCATACTCGTACGTGTGAAATGTGTAACCTCGTGTGAAATACATAGGTGCTGTGGTCACCTTAGCAATTGGACCTTGTATCAATTCATGAACCCACACACTATAGTATGGATCATCATACTTAACTTGTACATGTATAAGTGGTTTAATTCATAGTAAAAATAACATAATATATATATATGTTGGTTTACCTGTGTTTTTAACCACTGCACAAAGTGTTGATCTTTCCTTTTGTTGAGATCATTAATTGATATTCCTGGTAAAGCTTCTTCAACTTGTGCAACGAAATCACTGTTTTTACAAAGGATAGATCATCAAATATTAATTAAATATCATATCAAACATGTAATTTTAACTTATATAATTAATTACCTTTCAAATTCATGCATCTCCTCGCAACTAAGAAGTATATATGTGTGGGCACTGTGAGCATCTTCTGTACTTGACCACCAAACTTCTTTTAGTTTTCCACCTAGACATCCAATCTGACAGAATATATGCCAGGAACATCCTTTTCAATATAAGTCGGAATAACACCACTGTTGGGGTCAAAATCGGTACGACAGAATCAATAGCCAAAATTCCCCGCAAACGCGTAAACGCAACAGTTTTATGAATCTCGAGAATCATTTTATAAAACTCGAGAGATCGTTTTATAAAACTCGAGAGATCGTTTTATAAAACTCGAAGATCGTTTTATAAAACTCGAGAGATCGTTTTATAAAACTCGAGAGATCGTTTTATAAAACTCGAGAGATCGTTTT
>CAKOAT010150821.1:0-66334 GCA_932364175.1 Eruca vesicaria subsp. sativa
TCGGTGAGAATTGAGACGGACTGCACGGACTTAGTAGACATGTCTACTAATCCGGAGGAATGGCCATCCTTCACAACAGAGATCGAGAGACTGAAGAGACTACAAGAGGACTTTGCGGATATGAGGCTTTCTCATATTCCTCGAAGTAGGAATGGTAGAGCGGATGCATTAGCGAAAGAGGCGAGAAGGAAAGGATCTACTTTTTCCCATATAGATCAGACCAGGCCAGACGGAGATGCTCCTAGGAGGATCGACTCGTCTGATCACCACTTGATCTAGCTTTAGATGGGCGGCGGACAAAAAAAAAAAAAGAAAAAAAAAGAAGGGATAGTCTATATCCAAATGCACTGGTAATCTTTTATCCAATACTGTATGATAACACAATTTTTATACAGATTTAAAGTTCGTTTTCACTATTGTTAATGATTTATTATTCAGTTTCAAAGCCTAAGAAAAAGTCAGCACCTCCTAAGCACAACTTGGGTAATATGTTACATTTTTTTTGCATAATGTTTTACTATTTTGTCCGTGTTAGTTTATAATGTGAAAATCTCCTTTTTGTAGGTGTTGGATATGTTGATAAAGGGTCTCCAATCTATAAATATGAGCATTCTGGTGCAATAATGTGGTATGGTGAACGCATTGAGAAAAAATGACAGAAAAAGATACCTAATTTTTCTTTGTGTTGTGGCCAAGGTCAAGTTTAATTGTTGTTACTTAAGCAGTCACCAGAAATTCTAAGGAAGTTGCTAAATGATGAAGATGAGATCATCAAATACTATCGGGAGAACACCAGGCAAGTAAATATTGTTTTCTCATTTTCATCTCTTGGCGGTAAAATTGATCGATTGGCTCCTCTAGGACCTGGACCAAAAATGATTGTTCTTCAAGGCGATAATTATTACTTAATGGATAATTTAAAACCACCCACACGAGAAGATCCTAAGTTTGCGCAGCTCTATATTGTGGACACCGAAAACGAAGTTCCGCACAGGGCCTCTATTATAGGGTATGTTAAATTTATGTGTATATTTATCAAACATTTTTGACTGGACTACGAAAATATTTTAACGTTATTTTACGACTTTGTTGTAATAATAAATATAAAACAAAACGTGAGAAGGCTAAAAAAGAGAGATTGAGGAAACATGTTACTGAAAGGATTATAAAAATGCTGGACGAAGTGAATCCATATGTGAATCAGTTTAGATCTGCTAGAGAAAGGTTAAATACTAATCCAGAAGAAACATTGCATATGAGAATTATTAGTAATAGAGAAAAAGATGGAAGGACATATGATACTCCTACTGCATCAGAGGTTGCCGCACTGATTCCTGGAGATTCCAGTTTGGACACGTGTAAGAGAGATATTGTTTTCGAAGAGAAGCAGCCATGATGGCTTAAAAGAATCAATGAAATACATCCATCTTATCTAGCACTTCAATATCCTCTTATTTTTATATACAATGAAGATGGATTCAAACTTGGTATTAAATAAGAACAACTCATGCGATCTCTAGGCATAAGAAATAGACTATTAGTATGAGGCAATGGTACGCTTTCCGGCTTCAAGAAAGGGAGAATGAGTGTCATACACTTCTACATTCTAAGAGATTGTTCCAACAATTCTTGGTCGATTCATACACTACGATAGAATCTAACAGACTGCGTTATCTGTGAATTAACCAGAAGTGTCTAAATATCGGATAATTTTGACTCTATTAAACAAGTTGAGAATGATGGGAAAGATGATTTGCATGACCAGTGAAGTTGTTTTCTATTGTCATCCTCATTTACTGGAGGACCGAGATACAAGAAAATATGTATTTGGACGTGATGGCGATATGCAAACATTTTGGGTTTCCAAATCTAATTATAACCTTTACTTGCAATCTTAAGTGGCCTGAAATAACCAGGTATTTAGAGCCACGCAAACTCACTGCAGATGACAGGCCTGAAATAATTTGCAGACTGTTCAAGTGTAAACTTGATTCCCTAATGGTGGATTTAACAGATAAAGAACTTTTGCGAAATACTGTTGCATATAAGTATTTAAAGTTATGTTTATCAGTGATTTTTACAAGTTCTGTGGATTCTAATCACAATTTTTACAATCCTTCTAATGCAGCCATATATATTATTGAATTCCAAAAACATGGTCTCCCTCATGCTCACATTCTGTTGTTTATGGCTCCCGGCTCTAAATTTCCTACAACTGAAGACATTGACCAGATCATTTCAGCTGAAATTCCTGATAAAAATAAAGAGCCTGAGCGTTTCGAAGTTGTGAAAGATATGATGATTCATGGTCCTTGTGGAGCCGTTAACATGAATTCGCCTTGCATGGAGAATGGGAAATGATAAGCTGTATCCTAAAGTTTTTTCTAAGAATACTACTGTTAACAGAGACGGGTTTTCTCTCTACAAAAGAAGAGAATAGTCTGATCGCTGAATTGAGAAACATGGCTTCAAATGTGTCAACAGATATGTCATTCCTTATAACAGGGAACTCTCTCTTTGTTATCGGCTCACATTAATGTTGATTTGTGTAATAAGACTGGTTCTATTAATTATTTAAATATATTAATAAAGAACAAGATCGGTGTACCGTAGCTGTTGAAACGAATGAAACTTCTAATCAGAATGGAGTATTAAATCAAACTGTCTCAACTGATGGAGGTTCAACAGCGCAGAAGAAAAATGAAATTAAAGACTTCTTCAATTGCATGTATTTTTTTGTTAAAGAATCTATACATTAAATTTGATGGAATCCTAGCATCAAAATTCCATTTTTGGCGGAAATTTGTTTATACTTAATCATAGTAGCAGACTATCATGCTTTTTTAACTTGTGTAGATATGTTTCGGCATCTGAAGGGGCTTGGAGAACTTTTAAGTTCTCTATACACTATCGATCTGTACCAGTTGAGAGGATTCAGTTTCATCTACCGGGAATACATATTATTATTTTCAAAGACGATGAAACATATCAAGAAGTTACAAGCCGCGTTCTGCTTGAAAATATAATGTTTTGGGCTGGTTTGAATTAAACAAGGTCAATGCTGTTGCTCGGAAACTAACTTTAGCTGAAATTCCCACAAGGTTTTTTTGGAATAAGAAAGATCGAAAGTTTACTAATAGAAAGAGAGGATTCAGTATTGGTAGAATTAACTACGCTCTACGAAAGATTGAACATGCGTTTTACTTGCGTGTCTTGCTGAATATTTTAAGAGGTCCGACATGTTTTGATGATATTAAATTTTTTAACAAGGTTCTCTATTCGTCATACAAAGACGCATTCTTTGCTCGGGGTTTGTTAGAAGATGTCCAAGAATACATAGATGATAATGTGAGGACAAGTTTTACAGGTTCAGTGTCCTATATGTGGTAATGTTTTGTGATCATGTTCATGTCAGATAATCTGTCCAAGCCAGAAGTTGTTCGGGAAAACATTTGGGAATTTATATCTGAAGATATTGAGTATCATCGTAGAAAGTTATTAAATAGACCATGTATTTTTACTCTAGCATAATACAATCACATAATTTTGATCCATTAACTAATTATCCCACGATTTTATTGTGTAGATTTTCATCTGAGTGAAGAGGAGATAAAACAGTTTACCCTTCACAAGATTGAGAAGATCTTGAAGAGAAATGGTATTTCTTTGGACGCATGGGAATCTATATCAAAGCAAATATCTGATTTAACTCAGCAGGAGAATGTTTTGATAATGGACGAGCTTGAATATGTTAAAGAGAAGTTAAAGGCTGATCATGATTTGGATTTTATAAAAATTACAGACGAACAGAGAGAGATTTATGATGAGGTTCTACTGCTATATTAGAAAATAGAGGTGGCGTATTTTTTGGCTTTGGATTTGGTGCAACTGGGAAAACTTTTTTATGGAGATTATTGTCTGTTGCTATTAGATACAGAGGATGAATATGTTTGAATGTTGCATCAAGTGGGATACCTTCGTTGCTACTACTTGGGGGAAGGACAACACATTCTAAATTTAGAATACCAATCAACCCATCTGAGTTGTCAACTTGCACATTAACTCAAGGATCTGATCAAACAAATTTTATTAAAGCAGCTTCTCTGATCATTTGAGATGAAGCCCCGATGATGAGCAAGCACTGTTTTGAATCATTGGATGGGAGTATGGCTGCCATTGTTGAGAATAAAGACAATTTACCTTTTGGTGGGAAAGTTGTTGTCATATGAGGAGATTTTAGACAAGTGTTGCTTGTCATTCATGGAACTGGAAGAGATGAAATGGTTATGACATCTTTAAATTCCTCTTATCTTTGGAAACATGTGAAAGTGTTGAAGCTGACAAAGAATATGAGGCTAATGTCAAATGATTTATCCACTGAAGAAGCTAAATATTTGGAAGAGTTTTCACAGTGGATATTAGATGTTGGAGATGGAAATATAGGTGACAACAATGATGGGGCGGCTCTAATCGATATTCCTGAAGAGTTTCTTATTCTTGATGCAAATGATCTGATTGAGTCTATAAGTAAAGCTGTGTATGGTGATGTAATTTCTTTACAACAGAATAAAGAACCTAAGTTTTTCCAAGAAAGAGCAATACTCTGTCCAACTAACCAGGATGTCGACAAGATTAATCAGCACATGTTGGATAAGCTTGATGGTTAGTTATTTATTTCAGACTATATTTGTAACATCCCGATTTGTGGTATACGTAAAGGCTTAAAAGAATTGATTTGGCTACCTATGTCGCCAAAGTGCACTTACCTTTTCGGGAGCACATCCAGAGAGAACTCCAGAGTTAAGCGTGCTTGAGCTGGAGTAGTCAAAGGATGGGTGACCTATCGGGAAGTGATTTGCGATACCGTGTAAGTGAGGCCAAAGCACGGGGAAATGTCATGTGGTGATTGCAAGGTCAGTAAACATGACTCTAGAGCCTTGGAAAATTAACGGACCGACCGTTGGAACGGGATGGGGCCCACGGGCTGAGAGAGCGGGCGTGGGTGGCCCATTAGCCGTGGACGGTCGGGGCGTTACAAGTGGTATCAGAGCCGAACCCTGACGAGTGTGGAGTCAGTGAGGGCTCACACTAACAGGGGTAACGATCTTGGGGCGCAACAGGGACGTTGCGTTCTTTGAGAGGGGGTGAATTGTAACATCCCGATTTGTGGTATATGTAAAGGCTTAAAAGAATTGATTTGGCTACCTATGTCACCAAAGTGCACTTACCTTTTCGGGAGCACATTCAGAGAGAACTCCAGAGTTAAGCGTGCTTGAGCTGGAGTAGTCAAAGGATGGGTGACCTATCGGGAAGTGATTTGCGATACCGTGTAAGTGAGGCCAAAGCACGGAGAAAGGTCAAGTGGTGATTGCAGGGCCAGTAAACATGACTCTAGAGCCTTGGAAAAATTAACGGACCGACCGTTGGAATGGGATGGGGCCCACGGGCCGAGAGAGCGGGCGTGGGTGGCCATTAGCTGTGGGCGGTCGGGGCGTTACAATATTATCATTTTGCTCTTATCATTATGATTTATTTGCTGATCAAAATTTCAAGTGAAGAAAGGATCTACTTAAGTTCTGATACGATAGATGCTTCAGATAAATTTTCAGTTAATGATATAGCTCTGAGTTCAGATTTCTTAAACACCATCAAGGTTTCAGGTTTACCAAATCATAGTCTTCACTTAAAGATTGGTTGTTCTGTGATGCTGCTAAGAAACATAGATCCAACTAGCGGATTAATGAATGGGATCTGACTTTATATTATAGAGCTGTACCCTAACATAATAAAGGCAAAAGTGATTACGGGAGATAAGGATAAGGTTGAGCGAGTTGTTCTTATTCCTAGACTTGCTATTAGCCCTTCTGACAAGAAGTTACCTTTCAAGATGAGGAGGAGGCAACTTCTTATTGCTGTCGCGTTTGCTATTACAATCAATAAGAGTCAAAAGCAATCCCTATCAGAAGTTGGCATTTATCTACCGAGGCCTGTGTTTTCTCATGGCCAATTATATGTTGCTATCACAAAAGTGACATCTAAAAAAGGGATTGAAGATTTTGATTGTGGATGATTAGGGCAAGCCTCAGAAACAAACAATGAATGTCGTTTGCAAAGAGATTTTCCAGAATCTTTGATTTGTTTTACTATGAGCTTTTGATTTTGAGATACTATCTTTTTTATTTTATGCAATGAGTGCAAATGAGAGAAACAAAGAATTCTCATTGTTTACTAAGAGATTTTGTAGAGAGCTTGGAAAATGTTTTTGTTAAATTTTCTTGATGAGTGTCGGTTTCTTAATTGATTAAAACAAAGTAAATAACAAAAACACATATGTAGTTAGGCAAATTGGATTTTCTTTCAACTTAATCAAAAGAAACTGGATTTTTTTCTATTCGATATATTATTATTGGGCTTTAAGATATTAGAATATTGTTAACTTCCACTTTTAGACTCAATAACTTCGTAGGCTTTAACATTAATTTATAGCCCATGTCAGAATAAAGACTATGGGTATTCATAAAACTTCTTAAACTATCCAAATATCCGAAGGCCCAATAATATAAAAATATAAATAAAAACAAAATAGACTATTCACTTAGCATTGATCATTTAAAATTTTGTCCATTAATCGACACACCATAATACCTTTTGATATAAACACTCTTGATTCACTTTTCTTACAAAACCCTAATACCTCTCTTCATCTCTGTTTGCCTCTCCAAATATCGGTAAGTAGTTTTTTTATTCTCTCATTCCTTTTATCTACTAAGAGCATCTCCAACATGTTGACATATAGTTTGATCGCATATTTATTTTGTTTGTCAATATTCTTCTAGGGTTAGATTTTATGTTTATTTTTTTATATTCGATTCAAATACTCTTCTAGGGTTAGATCTAACTAAAGAACAAATGTTTTATTGTTATCAACTATTTTATCAAAACGCTAGATTTTTAACATTTAGGGTTTATTATATTTGCATATCCTTATATGTTTTGGAACTGATTTTATTGTTTTGGAACATGTAGTAGAATATCTCTCAATGGCAGGAAATCGAGATCTCAAAATGAAGGCTCCAGTTGATGACTATTATGGTGAAACTCCATTGGATGGTTTCACCAAGGGGGTAAAAGAGACCACGGCTCATTAGAGGACAATACTAGCTATGTACAAGGAGATGAATGACGCCATTGAAGCAAGGCATCAAGAAGAGATTGAGGTGGTTCACCTTCAAGCCAAACTCGAGACACTTGACCATCTCAACGGGGTTTTTTGAACTCCTGAATGAGAAGGAAAGGTTAGAGTCTGAGCTTAGGCTTGCCGAAGCTAAGATGGAGGATGTGAAGGTCCGTAAAATGGATTGGTTCAAGTTGGGTGAACCAAAAATGTGGTGATAAACATCTTCCTTTCTCAATCTCTAATCTTTTCTTTAATTTAATGTTTGTGCGTTATCAGATTAAGGTTAAACATTCTTATGCGATTGTTTATAACCGGTATTGTTTATTACGAACCTAAACATATCATGTTTAATATTTATTTGGTCATTTGCTTTCATATCTCATCTTATTTCTTGATTTTTTTTATTTATGTTTAAGTTTTTCATTGTTTATTTTGATATTATTATGTTAGTTATTATTTTAGTGATGATTGTTAAAATTTCGTAATTTGTCATGCCTTATTTACTGATAATAGTGAGAAGTATTAGTTATTATTTTATTCGTTAGTTTCCGAGAAAGTAACTTGTGTTGTTAGATAATCAATTTTCAAAAAGTTAAACATTAATATTTTCTGCACATAGGGAAGAGTGTTTTATAAGTTATTTAGGCACTTTCAAGTTTGTAATGATTCTCTTTTGACAACAACAATAAGACTTCTGTGACATGATTGAGATATATTTTATTTTCAAATTGTTTGCTTTCCATTGAAATATCTTCTGTTGAACGAAATCTAAATATTTTGGTGAAAGAAATAAACTATAAAGTTTTCTAAAAATATTTATAGATTTTATGAGAAAAATTATAATTCGATTATATAAAGTTTGGTTGTGTTTGTTATTATTTTGTTTCTTAGGTTAGATATTTTTTGTGGTCTTATATAATGAATTTCGAAAGTTGGTTCATAGATCAGCTTTTAAATAGTATAGATTTTTTGGACATTTTGGGGTTGTTATAGAATTTTATAGGTGATGTGGATATAAAGTAAAAGTTGTTATCTTAAGAATGTATGATTAAGTTCTGCACATCTTGCAATGGTTGTTGAAAAAAAATATAATATCTAATTTTTAAAATTATATAGAGATTTGATCTTGAAATATTTTTACCACTTAATTGCCACAAAGTAGTTCTATTGGAAACTGTAATCGAAACCCAAATTTAATCAATTATTGCATAGAAATCGTATTGGAAATCCAAATTTAAGTTATCTATGTAGAGATAATGATTGTTCTCTTTGAAAATATTTATGATTGAAATTTTGAATAACATCTAACTTACTTTAATTTAAAAACTTATTATAATTGTATAGATAATCGCATAATCAATACCATTAAAACATAATTTTTTTATGTTTTTCAATTATATCCTTATTCTTATATATAAATTTAATTTATCATTAATGGTAATTTTGTCATTTTTATTTGGGCTTAAAAGTATATAATAATGGGTTTTATAAATGGGTTGGTTTTCTTTCAAATTCTATAAAACTTTTCTTGCAAAATATATTTTCTTTGCGGGTCAGATGGGACAAATTTTTGAGTCGTAAAAATGACTCAACCCACTGCAGAGCGGGTCGGACGAAACGAGTTTGACTCAGGCGTAGTTTGATATTATTTTTTCCAAATAAAACTACACAATTATATACAATACATTTATATAGATATTGATGATAATAATAGATTGAAATCTACATTAATTTTAAAAAGTTATATTAGATACTGAAATTTTGTAACTAAATGATTTTATGAATTAATCACAAAACTTAAAAAAAGGGTCATTTAATTGTTAAATATACAATCTTTCTCAAGTACAAATTTGAGATACAAACATTGTTAATATCTTTAGAAACACAAAAAAATTGTTTGAAACATTGTAAAATAAAACAAATTGCATACCTGTATGATAATTTAATCTTGATTCTGTGACACTTTATATCATCAAAATAAAAGACTTATAGATTCATCTATAGATAAATAACAAAAATAGTACCCGTGCTTTTTAAACTCGGGTTATAAATCTAGTATTCCTTATTCCACATTGCTGTATATTGTTTCAAAAATTCAAAATTTTAAATTGTTTGATGGTATTGCACTTATCGTTAAAATATCTTCAAAAAACATTTTTTTATGTATTGGCCAAATATTTTAGTTACCAATTTATTTTAGATACGAGATTCGATATATTTATATTTCTTTATCTACAAGCTTTATTTAATATCCAATTAGTTATTAATTTCCTTATACCTACCGAATTTTCGCTAACCTACTTTAATTGGATTAGCATTAAATTTTCATAACTAATAACATATAATCTAATTACAATATATTCGTAAAATTATATTATGACCTACTTATTCTTAACCTAATTCGGTTGTACCACCTACCTATTATAAATATAACATAAATTAACCAGGATATTCTTCAAACCAAGAAATACAAAAAAAAATTGGCAAACAATATGCAGCTTAGTTTCTTAGACGATATCACCCACGTTCTAATTGAAAATACAATGTTCTACAGCTGGTTTGAATTAAACAAGGTCAGTGCTGTTGGTGGGAAAATAACTCCATCTGAAACTCCTATGAGGTTTATTCGGAGCAAAAAAGTTCAAAAGTTTATGGATAAAAAAAGAGGATTCAATATTAGGAGAATCAATATCGCTCCACGAAAGATTGACGAGGCTTTTTTTTTGCGTGTTTTGCTGAATATTGTAAAAGGTCCGACATGTTACGAAGAAATCAAAAACTTCAACAATGTTCTCTATTTGTCATACAAACATGCCTGCTTTTCTCGGGGTTTGTTAGATGATCAATAATACAATAGACGGATTTCTAATATTATTTTAGTTTGTTAGTTTATTTTTCTATAATATTTTTTTATGTTTCTTTCAATCTTTTCTTTTTCGGAGATTTTTACTAATAAAGATTTAAAACCTATTATTACAATTTACAAGGAGAACTTCTCCCACATGCAGCCTATAAATCATAAAATTCCATAAAAAGATAATTAACAAAACTATAAACATAATGCACAACTATATGATGTAACACCCAAATTTTATAACTATTCAAACATGGCTGGAATATTCATAACTATTAACAATATTCATCACGACAGACAAGTAAAATGCATGGTCAATCTTTTGTGGATCGTAGTTGATTCTCCAAATATTGAATCCTGTTTTTCTATCACTAAACTTTTGATCTTTTTAATTTCAAATAAACATACAACTATATGATATAAAACCCAAATTTCATAGACGACAAAAAAATCCAAATTTCATAACTATTAAAAATAAATCGAAAACAAACCTACGCTTTCTAAACGCGTGTCAAAAGCTAGTTTTATTTTAATGCATAATTCGAATTTTTATTTATTTATTTCATACCGACGTTTTCGTTTGCATAACTTCAAGTCGGATGATGTTCAAAAAGAAAAAAAAACTTCATGTCGGATTTGGATCTAACAATTTAGGTTTTGGGGGGAGGGGTATATCTAACTTATTAATTGGTTCAAAAAATTGATTGTTTACCGTTTATGAATTAGTTTTTGAGTTTTCAAAATCCATTTTATCCGATCATGATTTTGGTCAAATAGATTTCTTATTTCTTAGGAAAACTAATTTTTGTTTCTTTTTACTACTTTCTTCATAAAAAAAAAAGACCAACCAAACCAAGAATACAATTATGTTTACATAATATATGTATTTTATTTGAAATCTTCTTATTTTATAAGTATTTTATTTTATAAGTATAAGTATTTTATTTTAAATCTTCTTATTTTATAATCTAATTTAGTTTATGAATTATACAACTTTTAAAAATTTGTATAATACCAAATATATGAGGTGTTTTTATGTAGATGTAAATATATGAGGTGTTTTTTTGTAGATGTGTAATAATATATTTTTGATTTATTCAATAAGAAATCATTATACTATCAACCTAGTGTCTCTTATTCCTGTTTTCAGTTCGGATCGGTTCAGATTATTTGGGTTATTCGGGTTGGAGTGTTTAGAAACCATTTAAGAATCGAGACTATTTGGATCGGATCGGCTCGGGTAATGTCGGGTTCGGTTCAGGTTTCTATTTTCTAATAAAACCCTAAATGAAACCGAATTACAAATAGTTCAGCTATGATTCGGGTTTAAATCCTCCCAAAAATCGAAAACCAAGTTAAACTTGGAAAATCCAGAAAAATATTTGGATAATTTAAGTTTTTGGATATTTTTATTTATCTGTCAACTAAAACATGAATGTAAACTATGATTTTTATATCTTTCAAAATTTAAATTATTCATAAATTACATAGTAAAAATATATAGTTTTCATTTTTAAAAGGGTTTTTTGCAAAAAAAAAAAACCCTCAATGTAGTTCTTTTTTGCAAATTAAACCGCGAACTCAAAAATTTACGGGTCAACCCTCCAAGTGCCAATGAAACCGCAATATAACCCTCGGTCGTGTATATGTGTATTTGACTGTGTATAATTTTAACACTTATCGATACTACGTTGTTTTGGCTGTAATTATTAATGAAAACAATTTGTGCCATCTGGGTTTGAACCTTGAACTTTACACACAATCCGCATCCTACATAACCAATTCAGCTAACGGATATCTATACACTTAACTAACACAACTATATATATTTCTAAATTCATTTCGAAATGACCTTGTTTCTTATTTTTTCCTTGGACATAGGAGTTTCTGTAATGAATATGGGGTCATCCTTAGATTGTTACTCAAACATTTACTTTTTCCGGTTCTCTTTACTTATACAGTAAAACTTCTATAGATTAATAATGCTGGGAATTTAAAAATTTATTAACTTACAAACAATTCCTTATTTAGATTTTTTATTTTAAAATATATTTATTCTAAGATAAAAACAATTGATTTTAATGTATAGACATTAATTATAATATTAAAAAATTTTACATTCATATTAATTTTATTATATTATTTTATGTATATAATATATATTGTATATAATTTAAATGTGGTTTTAGATATAATGTTACTAAAATGTCATCAAAAATATATTAAGTGTTAAGAAAATATAAAGATAATTTCATTGTGAATATAAAAAAAAAATATAATGATTATTCTTACTTATATAAATAGGTATACATACAAAATTATTAATTTATAATTTTAGTGGGACCATATATTTACATAGTATTTTCTAAAAAAATATTATCTTATTATTTTATCGATCTGTGTCATCGTGGGAGTGCATCATATCTATGGTTATGGGAGTGCTTCATTTCTTTCTTCTTTTCTCTGGCCACGATAACACTCGAAGAAGAATGCAGAGATGAGCCGGAAACAAGAATCCCATTTCGATTATTGTTCAAAACATGCATGTGAGAAAATAACTACAGTAGAACCTTTATAAATTAATAAATTTCACCGGTCCCGACTTGGACCGGTTCAAAATTTGACACAAATCGATAAAATAATAAGATAATGTTTTTTATCGAAAATATTATGTAAATATATGGTCCCATTAAAATTATATTTAATAATTTTATATGTATACGTATTTATAAGTAAGAACCTATCAATATATTTTTTTATTTTATATTCACAATGAAATTATCTTTATATTTTCTTAACATTTAATATATTTTTGATGAGAATTTAGTAACATTATATCTAAACCACCTTTAATTATATACAATATATATTATATACATCAAATAATATAATAAAATTAATATAAATGTAAAATTTGTTAAAATAATAATTAATGTCTATACATTAAAATCAAATATTTTTTTATCTTAGAATAAATATACTTTAAAATAAAAAATCTAAATAAGGATTTTTTTGTAAATTAATAAATTTTTAAATTCCCAACATTATTATTTTATATAAGTTTTACTGTATAAGTAAAGAGAATTGTAAAAAGTAAATGTTTGAGTAACAATCCAAGGACGACCCCCACATTCATTACACAAGCAACCATGTCCAAGGAAAAATAAGAAACAATGTCAGAATGAGTTTAGAAATATATAATTGCGTTGTGTATAAGGTTCAAGGTTTGAACTTAGACGTGCGCAAATTTTTTTCATTAAAAATTATAGCCAAAACGACGTAGTATTGATAAATGTTAAAATTATACACAGTCAAATACACATATACACAGCCGAGGGTTATATTTCGGTTTGATTAGCACTTGGAGGGTTAACCCGTGGAGTTTTGAGTTTGTGGTTTAATTTGCAAAAAAAATAAACTACATTGAGGTTTTTTTTGCAGAAAACCATTTTTAAAACTTAACTTAGTAATATAGTTTGATTATTATTATTTTGTAGGATTTGGATAACTAATTTATATCTTAAAAATAATTTATAGGTGTACAAAATATCAAAATTTTATGTTTACTAAATCTTTTGGCCGTGCTACGCGCAGATAATCTTAAACAAAAATTTTAATCATATTAATTATATATATATGTATATAATATTCTATAATTAAACTTATAACTAAAAACAGAAGAAATATAAGGTTAAATTAAATAGAAAAAGATAATGATTGACAAAATCATTGTATTTAACGCAAGTAAGAGCTTCATAAGTAATACTAACAATGAACAATTTTTTTTTGACAAAATATAGATTTCTTGTTTTTCTTAACATAACCCTTATTTTATTTTTGGTATAAATAACTTACATAATAATTACTGTAATATTGTATTATGTAGTTTTATATTTTCTATCTTCAAAATGTTGGTATAAAATAATCACTATCAAACTCTGTAAATTAAGTATATAAAATGAATTGTCTTTTATTTAAATTTAAAATGATGATATATAAATTGAAGATTGTATATATTTTGTTATTATGAATAATGTTTATTTATTCTATTTATTTATAAACTGGATGATATTAATTTATCCTTGATATTAATGTTTTGAATCGATTATTAACTTGACATTGTATGGATGCAGTTTTTAATTTGATTTGATTATTTATTTCCTTAAGTTTTTAATTTGATAAGCCAAATTTTTATTTTATAAATTCAGTTTCTTATTTTTTATTTTTTTAGGTTTATAAAATCTTAGTTTTTGTTTGCATTTATGAATTTTAACCTTTTGTATTTTTGAACTATATTATTAGCGTTTTACTAAATTCATAATTTAATGAAAAAACTGATGTTATAAAATTATATAGATTGACAATGTACTAATGTGATCAATTTTATTTTTACTTATGATTTAAGATTGATTATTAATTTAGACATAATATTATTAAGTGATGTTATATATTTTAATATGTTTTATATATTTAATCATATGCTAATTTGAAACAAATCAAACTGGCAGAAATGAGCTTTTACTACATTAATATCTTCACCATAAATTCATTATGGTTAGATATATCTTGTTCATAAATATATTTCACCTCTTTAGTATCGTCTAAATACTCTCTTTAATATTATTCAACTAGCACTACAAGAAAACACGCCTTTAACGAGGAAGAATTACGAGGAATTTCCTTCCTCGTAATGGTACGAGTACGTTACAAGTCGTTTACGACGAAATTCATATTCGTCGTAATGAACTAGTTACGTTACAAGGAAAGGCCTTCGTCGTAAAGGACAAGTAAATTTACGACGAAGGTACTAGGCAAAGAAAGATTCATTGTAAAGACGAAGTAAAGTTACAAGTACATTACGAGTAATGTTTAACCGTTAAAAGTAAACAAAAACGTGTTCTTAAGTAACTACTTTCGTTGTAACATGGTTGTAAAGCATGTACAAATGCCTTGTAAAATCGTAGTAAAAGGTTTCCATGTAAATTCGTTGTTAAATCTTTACCAACCAAACACGAAAATTTTCTATATATATGTCATTCATAATCACTCCTAAGAACAACACAAACAAAAACAAAAAAATTCGTAGAAAAAAAAAATTCGATAACTTATGTATCGATTTTTGAAGAAATTATAATGCGTGAACAGTCACCAGAACAGTTCTAATCAACTTCTGGTAACTTTTTTTCGAGAAGTCGATAAATAGATACGAGAAGTTGATGAGAACTGTTCTGGTAACTGTCCACGCATTTTAGGTTTGTTTAAGTAATGAAGAAAAAAATTTATCCAAATTTTTTTTTAGCTTTCGTTGTAAATTCGTCGTAAATTTACTATGGCTTTACGACGAATACTGGTAGGTGAACACGACTTTAATGTGTAACTGATGTCGTTGTAAACATGTTGTAACCTATATGTTAGAGACATGTAATATCCATGTAAATATGTTCCTTGTAAATACGTTGTAAATTTTCACCTACCAATTTTCGTGGGTTTGCTATATATATGAGCATTTCTCATTTCTCAATTCATACCACCACACAAAAAGAAATCAAAAAAATGTCGGATGGAAGAAATATTTTTGAATTGCGGAGTTGGATGTATACGCATAAAGATTCTGACGGTAGAGTGACGAATGAATTTCTCAGCGGGCTTGAGACGTTCATGAACCAGGCAGCATGTACACCGCTCACGCAGGAAAGTGGTAAGATGTTATGTCCTTGTCAGAAATGCAAGAATTCAAAATTTGCTCGTACGGAAACTGTCTGGAAACATATAGTACACAGAGGTTTTACACCACAGTATTATATTTGGTTTCAACATGGGGAGGGTTATGGAGGAAATGAAGCTAGTAGTAGTAATAGTAATTTTCGGAATGTCAGTAATAATCAGGGTGTTGAACAGATGGTAGATCATGATAGGGTTCACGACATGATTACTGATGCATTTTTAGAAACCACTACAACAATAGCAGATGAAACTGTTCATGTTGAAGAACCTAATTTGGATGCAAAAAGGTTTTATGAAATGCTAGATGCTGCAAAATCAACCAATCTATACTGGTTGTAGAGAAGGTCACTCTAAACTGTCTCTAGCAGCTAGGATGATGAATATTAAAACGGATCATAATTTACCTGAGAATTGCATGAATGCATGGGGGGAGTTGTTTAAAGAGTATTTGCCAGAAGACGTGTCAGCTGAATCTTACTACGAGATTCAGAAATTGGTTTATAGTCTTGGGTTGCCATCGGAGATGATAGATGTTTGCATCGACAACTGCATGATCTACTGGAGAGATGATGAGAAGCTAGAAGAGTGTCGATTCTGCAAGAAGCCACGATTCAAACCGCAAGGACGTGGAAGGAATATGGTTCCGTACCAAAGAATGTGGTACCAATCAAAGATAGGCTGAAAAGATTATATCAATCTGAGAGGACTGCAGCAGCGATGAGGTGGCGTGCTGAACATTTCCAGCGGGATGGCGAGATTGCTCATCCATCAGATGCAAGAGCTTGGAAACATTTTAACAACGTACATCCAGATTTCACAAGAAATATTAGATTTGTCTATCTTGGATTATGCACAGACGGATTTAGTCCATTTGGAATGTCTAGGAAACAATACTCTTTGTGGCCAGTCATTCTTACGCCGTACAACCTGCCTCCGGAGATGTGTATGGAACAAGAATTTCTATTCTTAACCATATTAATCCCTGGTCCGAAGCATCCAAAGCGGTCCCTAGATGTTTTTCTTCAACCATTGATACAAGAGCTGAAGGACTTGTGGTCAGAAGGGGTCAGGACGTATGATTGTTCCTTGAAAAATAATTTTACGTTGCGAGCAGTACTGCTTTGGACAATAAGTGATTTTCCTGCTTATGGTATGCTTTCTGGTTGGACTACACATGGAAGGTTATCTTGTCCACATTGTCTTGGATCAACAGATGCTTTTCAATTGAAGAATGGTAGGAAGAGTTGTTTGTTTGATTGTCATCGTAGATTTCTTCCCCTTACCCATCCCTACCGAAGAAATAAGACATTGTTTAGGTACAAAAAAGTTGTAAGGGATAGTCCTCCTCCATATCTCACTGGAGAACAGATCCTAGCGCAAATTGATTACTACGGAGCTCAGAAATTGTTCCCCGTGGAGGAAACTGGCATGTTCCTGGAAATATGCCTGATGGATATGGGGCCAGTCACAATTGGCATAAGAAGAGTATATTTTGGCAGCTGCCTTATTGGAAGGATCTTCTTTTACGCCACAACCTCGATGTTATGCATATAGAGAAAAATTCTTTGACAACATCATGAATACGATAATGAATGTCCCAGGAAAGACAAAAGATAGCAAAAAGTCAAGGATGGACTTACCTGATATTTTCTCAAGAAGTGAGTTACATATCAAAAGCAATGGAAACATTACAGTTCCTATCTTCCGATTGTCATCAGAAGCGAAGACGACTTTGTTTAATTGGGTTCAATCAGATTTTAAGTTTCCTGATGGATATGTCTCTAATCTCTCAAGATGTGTTGAACAAGGTCAAAAGTTCTCAGGAATGAAGAGTCATGACTGTCATGTGTTTATGCAACGGCTACTTCCATTCGCTTTTGCTGAGTTGCTTCCAGCAAAGGTACATGAAGCACTTGCAGGTAAATATTGTTGATTTGTTAATAATATATATACATATATTATGAAATGTTAATATTATATATACAATTTGCAGCCATTGGAGTATTCTTCAGAGACCTAAGCACACGTACATTCAAGGAAGAAGTTATCGAGCAACTTCATGAGAACATTCCGATCATATTATGCAACTTAGAGAAAATTTTGCCTCCAGCATTTTTTGACGTCATGGAACATCTTGTTGTTCACCTCGCATACGAGGCATTGCTTCGTGGTCCTCTTCACCATGGATGGATGTGTATCCGTATGTGCTCGCTATGAAACATTTAAAGGGGAAAGCAAAAAATCTTGCAAAGGTGGAAGGTTCAATAATTGCGGGGAGTTTGACAGCGGAAACATCTCACTTCACATCATACTACTTTGCACCAACAGTACGTACAAGAAAAAGAGTTCCTAGAAGATATGATGATGGTGGAGTCATCCCCACATATCCAGTAAGCAATGTTCCTGATATTTTCAGCCAAATTGGACCGTTTGGTGGGAGATTGCGAGAAATATGGTGGTCTAGTGACGAGGATAAGCATAGTGCCCACACTTATATTCTGCTCAACTGCGAGCATTCAGTGACACGTTCATTTGAAAGGTAAATAGTAATGAAAATTTAAATTATATGAAGTGCGATGTTATATATATTGATGTGATTACATTAATTTAATTTGCAGTTCCTTTGTAACGCAAGTAGAAGCAGCAATACCTGGAGTATGTGCAACTGAAGTAGACCGACGAAAAGATCAACACTATGTCACGTGGTTAAAATCTCAGGTAATATATATACCTCAAATATTACGTAAGTAATGCTAATATACATTGTTAACATATTAATTTTGTAGGTTGAAGCTGATGATCCATATTACCCCCCATGGTTTCACGATTTGGTCCGAGGTCCAGTAGCGAAAGTCACCACATCACATATGTATTTTACACGCGGTTTTACGTTTCATACATACGACTATGGGATTCGTCGGGCAACTAGTAACTATGGAATATGTGTGAAAGGCGAAACAGACTTCTATGGGATAATGCAGGAGACTATATAAGTGGAATTTGCGGGATTATTGAAGCTCAGATGTGTCCTCTTCAAATGTGAGTGGTTCGACCCTGTTGTGAACAGGGGTGTTCGGTTTAACAAATTCGGTGTTGTGGCTGTCAACTCTTCAAGAAGATACAACAAATTCGAACCTTTCATCTTAGCTTCTCAAGCCGAGCAAGTTAGCGTTATTCCATACCCTCGCCTTAGAAGTTCAGGAACAACTTTGTTAGCTGTTATCAAGATTACACCTCATGGACGCATAATTGCTGGAGAAGAACCACCCTTGCAAGAAGAAGCGTGTGTCACTGAAGTAGAAGTACCTGATCAAGAAACTGATGAAATCTTTCTTAATGATCAGCATAATCATCAATACGAAGATCTTCCCGACGATGTGATGGATGAAACATGTGAAGATGAATTCGAAGGTATAAGCGATGATGATTCTCCTGATGTTGATGAGAACGAGAATGATTCCGAATGATGTAAAATATGTACCATATGTTGTAAAATATGTATCAAATGTTGTTCTTTTATATCAGTACACGATGTGTACTAATATAATAAGTTTAAAAAATATTGTTTGATATAATAAGTTTAGGTTTTAGAAACATTTAGAAGAAGAAGAAGAATAAGAAGAAGAAGAATAAGAAGAGAAGAAGAAGTAACTTTGGGGTTTAGGGATTTGATTTTCGGGGTTTCATATATTTCCTAGTTAATTCGTCGTAATGTGAAAAACACGGGCCTGGTAGTTTCGTCGTAATGTGAAAAACACGGGCCTGGTAGTTTCGTCGTAATGTGAAAAACACGGGCCTGGTAGTTTCGTCGTAATAGAAACACGGGCCTGGTACTTTCGTTGTAAACTTACGACGAACTTATGACGAAAGCAATTATCTATATAAGCACACTCGCATACGAGGCTATTCGCCTCGTTCCTTCCTCCGTACCTCCTCTCCCTCTCAAGGTAACCTCCTCTCTCTTCTTTTTTTTTTTGTTTTTTGTTTAGTTTAGTTTAGTTTTAGGTTAGATAGTTAATTAGGTGGTTAGTTTAGATGATTAGGTTACGTAATAAATTAGGTGGTTAGGTTAGATGGTTAGATTATGTAATTAATTTTTTTAGATAAACTGATGACTGATGACATTTTTTTTTTTTTAATTTAGATGGCTCCTAGACCGAAACCGAAAAACCCACCTCCTTCGTATAGTGAGATGTTTGGTACTGATGGTATCGGGACATCTTCTTCCGGACCGTCGTCTTCTGAGCATGTGTCGGATTCTCAGGCATATTATCCCGGCCATGATATACCATATCATGAGATGCCTCCACCTTCCGGTCCTACTCGACATCCCGGTCCTAATCCCGCATCCTTTCCCGATCCCATTCCCGCAGGCAGTGATCAGGTTCATCCAGATTTGTGGGTACCTCCCAGTGCACCATATGCTGCCTATACTGTGGAGGATCTTCTTGCCCAACCGGGACGAGAAGGTTTAGATATTCTGGACCCCGATCGTCCGCGTAGTACTTATTGGTAAGTTTTTTTTTTTAGTTCTTAATTTTTTATTTATAAACTGATGACTGATGACATTTATTTTTTAATTTATATTTTTCCAGGTTTGGAGCAAACAATCGCGTTAGCCGGAGTGTTTCAGAAACGATGAAGGGGTATTTTCTCGAGCCCCATCCGTATTGGAGTATGACTCCAGACCACGTGAAGAAACGTGGTTTAAAATGTTTGCGGTAAATATAATTTTATAATATTTAATATTTATTTTAATATTATTTTTTTAATATTTTAAAATTATCTTTTTTTGGTTTCAACAAAAGTGGCATTGGCCATTATCGATCAACGAGAAGGTGAAGGAGGCTTTTAAAGCAAAAGCCAAGACTCGTCTTTGCAACACCGTCTCAGATTAGAAGGATAAATGGGAACTCTAGGGTTATGAAGGGAAGCCTACGGAGATCTCCAACTTTGTATGGAATGGTCTCATCCGCTATTGGAGCCTCCCTGGCTCCATCAAAAAGGCCAACTCCTGCTCTTCTTCCCGAAGAACGAAGGATAAGTACGACAATGACCCCATGCTTCATAGAACCGGCCAAAAGCCGCACGCTGGGATTCGTCTAGATGTTGTAAGTTTTATTTTTAATATTTTTTTTATTATTTGCTAATTAAGTAATTAAAAATATTAACTCTTTTATTTTGTTTCTAGGCCGAGAAGACCGGAGTCATGCCATCTCTGACTGAGCTATTCAGGATGACTCACGCCACACCAGAGGGAGTTTTTGTGGATCCACGTTCCGAGAGACTCTATAACGATGTGGTTTCTCGGGTTGAGGAGCGGCAGACACAACTAACCCAGCAGGCTCCCGATGGGTCACCCGTCACATTGACTACAGAAGAAGTCGATCAGATTTTCGAAAAGGTAAAATATTTAAATAAATTTTAATTTGTTTATATTAATTCGATTTTATTAATTATTATTTCAATATTAATGAACCTTTTTTTGAAACAAGGTGGCTCCTAGAAAGAAGGGACGGACGGTGGGAATATGATCCGTTAACGAAGTTCCAAGGGCAACTTCTTCGTACACTTCGCGCTGGGATGAGGAAACTTCTCAGCTACGGTCTCAGATGCGGTCCCAGCAGGAGCGTTTGGACTCACTTGAGGATTTGTTGGACATCGTGGCCATCGATAACCCGGTTATGCAGAAAGCACTAAATGCAAGACGAGCGGCTCTCGGAATGGAGCAGCATCCTCCTGAGTCAACCGGTCGACCCGGCCCGGAACTCAGCCGCCCCGACGAGTACCTCCGCACCAACATGCCGTAGTTTTATTTTATTTTATTTTCTTTTGTATTATAAATTTATATATTATTTTATAACTTTTTAATATAATGTTTTTAAACAATTTTAATTTTAAAAAATTTTGGTTTTATATTTTTAAATTACAAAATTACAAAATAAAAATATATAAAACTTTTTTTAAATTATAAATTATATATAAACAGTCCAAGTAATTTCGTTGTAAACATTACAACGACTTAACATCTAATTACAAGTAAGTTCGTTGTTATATTTACTACGACTTTACATGTTTTACTAGTAATCTACTCGTAAATTTACATCGACTTAACATCGAATCTTTACGTGGTAATTATGTCGAAATGAAATGTGGACTTTACGTCGCTGGTTAACGTCGATCTTACGACGAAATATTCTACTTCGCCTTTACAACGACACTTGTTCCTCGTAACGTTACGTGGTCTTTACGACGAAATGTGCATTACGACGGGCGATTAACAACGAAACACGTTTCCTAGTTAATTCATTGTAAATGTCCTATTACGACGAATTAACCACGGATATAGCCCTAGTAAAAAATTATTTTCTTGTAGTGTAGAGCCTTCCCGGGCTACGCCCGGGTTTGTTATTTATAAGTTGTTTGTTATTCTAATTTCAATATTACATTATAATAAAATGTATTGTTTTATACATTTAAAAATATGTTTGTATCATATAAATGAAAGTTATATGTACAATTATATTATTTTTTCTGACATATTTCCAATGACCACAAAAGAATATAAGTAAGTTTTGTTTTTAGCAAAAAACAAAACTTTTGAGAACTTTCTTTTTTCTTATTTGCAATTTAAATTTTTTAAGATTATCTCTTTCCCGTTGTGCATATCAACTATTTTCTAAATGAACACATGTGTGCATTTTCTATATATCTCCGTATTATATATTAAAAAACAAATGAAAAATGATAAAGCTAAAATAAATCAAAACAAACTTGTACATTTTTTCCCACATGATTATATGATAAAAACATATTTAAGCTTCTCTCACCATAATGGATCTAACACTGCCAATTGCTGCTAGAATCAAGATCGAGAAGTTAGTTGACACCTTGGTCATTGAATCATTGCTTTTAAGAGGAACATTTTGCACCTTGAAGCTAGTTTCCATCAAACCTTAAACGTGAACTATGAATCCAATTCTGGTCAACCAAAAAGCACTACATCATCTCGTAACAAACCAAATAACTTCAAAATGCCAATGTTTTATCACAAAACCACCTGAAAATATGATGCTACGATAAGTACTTTTCATATTAATAACAGTAACAGTTTTTTTTTGTCAAACAGTTGAAACTCGCAAGATTTTTTATTAGTCACGTTTACATAATAGCACATGACTTTGTTTATAATCTGTCTCTATGCTAAATTTCTAGAAATTAACATTCAGTTTACTTTAAAATGTTCTATTTTTTAAAACTGTTTCAGCTTTCAAGAATGAAAATTTGATTAAATTCTAACTATACAATCTTGACCATCATGCTTTGAACCCACAATAACAAAAAGGAATCCAAAAAAACTTCTCAAAAACATGAATCTCAAGAGTGACGACAATATGCAAAATGTATAAAAGAACAATCTCAAATACTTTTATAACATCTATAAAGGTCTCACCCTCCCTCTCTCTATCAAGGCAAAGTTACAGAGAGAACAAAATCACATGTATGAAGATACCTTCTCCCTCGGCCCAACAGAGTGAATCATAATGATCCCACAGATCAGAACTTCAAAAGAAAAAGAAATAAACTCTAACCATCACTTGTGACTTTTTAATCTCCTGATCTGGTTCTGAGCAACTTTTAGGACTCTTTCCATTTGCTTTGCGCCTTAGTGTGGAATGGCACCATGGGAGGACTTTTCTGATTTGGTGGAATGCTCAACTCAGTGACCCTCACCATCAGGTTCGCCCACCCATTACCAGTTTCTAAGACACTAAGGGATGAAAAAGAATCCAAATACTCACCCCGATTTCAGTAGACGATAGACTTATTCATTAAAAAAATGTACACCTGATGCTGAGCAACAGTAGTAGAGAAGTTGCTTTCATGTCCAATATGTAGTATGAAAATGAAGTCCAAAAGTCGAGCTAGCTGAGGATTAGGCTTCGAATCTCATCTGATTTAAGAAAGACCAAAGAGTTCAAATTTTCGATTCAGAAATTACCACCATGGAAGATGATCTTGGAAGTACATATGACAAATAGTTGAAGAATGATTTATCTCTTCTCCCAACAATTCTTCTTGGAATCTCTCATGAGAGCCCCTGAAATCCCCTTTAACACTCAACATTAACCCCTAAAAATTTTAATATATTATTCCTCGACTTGTGAAAAGATCTTAATCTTCAATCCATGATCAACTTTTCGTATGGACTAATATAGGTTATAGCTAAACCTGCACAATATTTATGATCACTCTGTTGGGAAGATATTGGAGAATCTGGAGATCTTAAATAATTTGGATTAAGATATTAACGACCACTAACAGAGAGGGGTCCTGAGTGCTGCTGTAAACCACATTCATATACTATTTTCACCAGAAGAAGAGAATAAGACCAGCAACTTAACCTGATCCAAGGTGACAGGTAATTCGTGAATGCTCTTTCCAAGTTGCGTCTATGTAACTTGCTCCAAATAAAATAAAATGCTCGAATATTATCAACATATTCTGTGTAGTTCCAAGTATTTTCGAAATTACTGTCATAATATTATAAATTAAATATTTACACACATATTTGCAAACAAAAATGTAAAATTTATGTTTTATTTAATAATAAAAATGAACCAAAAGTTTTAAATAAAAATAAAAAATAAAATACCAGTATCAACATTATACTATTATATTTTAATTGATCAGTTTATTTGGTTTATTTGGTTTAATCGGTTTATATATCAAACCATATTTGGTTTAACAAAAAATATGCTTGTTAAATTTAAAGATAGAATTAACTGTAATATTTTTTTTAAAGAAGACTCTAATATTTTCAGTGATTTATTTGTTATCTTAAAAAGAAAATTATGAGATTACTTGAGTCGTTGTGTTTAAATTTTTTTTAATGAAATTACTAAATCTAATATAGACACAAGGTTTCTACTATGTCCACCCCTATAAAACAAAGTAGGTAAGTAACTCAAAGTATATAGACAACGTCAGTTCTGGAACTATATACATAAAATGAACATCGAGCATTTTATTTTATAAATCGTCGTAATATAAAAATATGCAGCCACACTAAAGGGAACGTTGGCAGCTATTTGCTGCATAGAATCATATAAAGACCTTACTGTGTCAACTTTTTTTTTAACAACCTCACCATATAAAATTACAAACTTCTGCTTTCAATAATTTTTAAGATCTAGATCTATAATAAATCAGACGTTTTTATGAGTTGTACCATTTATATGTATACTGTGTAATCAAGTAAAATGTGTCAAGGATGTGATTAAACGTTATGTGTGAGCTTTTTTAATGTGAAAGGGAGATGCAAGTGCTGCAGATAAGCTTAAATTTCTTCATGAGTCAGACGAAAGAAACAAACATAATCAATAAACCAGTATTCAATTTCTATGCGTGAATATGAGGTTTACATATATACTTCTTCTCTATCCACTGAAAAGACACGCCCATATATGGTTTGCCCTTTATAAAACGAACATAAGAAACCACAACATTTCACATCTTACAAAAATTAAACAACGTAAATATCTCTTAAATGTTGGTACCATTGACAACAATCAAGAACAACAGTTGACATTCTCAGAGCTGGAGAAGCTTCATGAAGAATTCAAAAGCGTATTGTATTTAACTAAAAAATTTGTTAGTCGGTATTTCACTAAAATATATAAAAAATTCTTACAACTAAAGAAAATTAATGTTAAACTGATTAAAACTTTTTATAACAACTCAAATCGATGGACTAAGGTGAAGGGTCGACATTTCGGGTTTGGTTAACTTAGATGTAGAACAGTTTGGTTTTAGCTTGGTTAAAGTTATTAAGGTTTGGTTGATCATCAATTGGTCCTACGCTCTTACTACACAGTTATCCTCCTATCTTTTTATTTATCTAAAACTGACCAAGTGAAAACGTTACAAAAATGTAGTTTAGTTGAACTTAAGAACGTAGTAACCATGCTAAAATTTCTGGTTACAAAAAAAAGAATTAAAGCCTCAAAGCAAAGGGCTCTGCTGAGGAAGCTCCTTATCCATATCACTGAAGTCGAAAAGAAGAGTGAAGTTTAGTTGTTAGACAGTAAGAGATTTGCCATTATCACCCGCTGTAAGGTTCAGAATCATTGTTGCAGTTTTCACATCCCTGTTACATTTTCCATCACACATCAAAGGCTTAGGAGAGACCATACAGCGCATAATTATGATTCGGAGTTATGAAGAACAGAATTGAAGCGAATGTATATATTTGTTTTAAAATATGTCATCAGGAGCTTGATACAATAAAGCTGTGTTGCCAAAGCAGGGAGTGAGCAATTATGTGTTGATCACGCCTGGATTTAATGCAACCACTGCCATTCCTTCAGCTACCTCCGTTGCCACTGGATTTCAGTTCAGGCTTCACTTTAGCTTATTAGAGAGGTATCCAAACATCATTTCTATATCCGAACAAAGTGTAGCTCAAGATTATTTACGATAATGAAACGGTGCAGTACATTTACTACATCATCATGCCTTTGAAAATAAGACATGTTAACAGTAATACCTTGCTTCCATGGGAGCATCAAAGGGATGAAACTGTGCAGTACATTTACTACTCCGTTAACGTTTGTATTAATAACACTGTCGAAATCTTCCACATAGACTTCCCAAATCTTGCTGTTCTTATTGATAGTACCGGCATTGTTAACTGAAACGTGCATTTACAAACATCAAAAACTACAAAAAAAGTTAACAGTGAAAAAATAATTCCAACCCAATAATTACAGAACGAACATGAGAAGACAATCATGTAACCATCAAAACTAAAATTTTCACAGACAATACCCTGAGAAAAAAAGAGAATGACTCAACAAAGGATACAACGGCAGATGGGTCAACTGCGTTCTGAAGTTCAACTAAATTGTCTTGATGCAACAGATGCTCCTGAGTCTCCTGATGAACCTTCCTCTACACGTGTTAAGTCCAATGGATTCACAACCTTTAATTCAAAATCAAACCTCAAGCATCAAAAGTTGGCTCTTGATCCGAACAACACAAATCGACCACTCCACGAAGATCATCAAGCCCGCTTCATCTCCCTCGACCCAAGCTCAAGCTTCTGTACGCGAAGAACGCAGCAAGCGATGGCTGGAGGTTGAGATGCTCGTTCTGGTCTGCTCGGCCAAGCCCGATTCAAAACTCCCAGTCCATAAAACCCACAACGACCGACGGACAAAGACATGAATGCTCGATTCATGTCCCTCGACACTGCTTTGCAAGAAGTCGACTTTGAAGGCTGCTCATCACGGCGAAGCAGCGGATGAGAGGAGACGACACGGTGATGGTTCCTGTGAGTAGAATAGAAACTCTCATGGAACCTTGTTGATCGAATCATTAACTTCCTCCCATTGTTAGCAACTTGTAACCAGATCACTGAAGAACAAAGTATTTGTTTCTTAAGAGTTAAAATAAAGTACTACCAGATCTGGTTGCTAGTCTCTGTTATCAGCGCTGAGATCTGCCTCAGATTTCTTCTCCAACTCTTATAACTCAAATCCTCTATGGTTTAACCCTTCCTTCTCTTTCCCCTGGATTATGTATATCAGTTTCAGCCAATCCAAAGGAAATCTAGTTGACCACATGGAAAGAAATAAGGTCAGTGTCTTCTTTCTCAAAAGAAACTTGAATCAAGATACAAAGTATATTAATAAGAAAATAAGAACATACCGAATAGTGAAAGTGTAAATCAACATCTTTTCAATCAGTTCAATGAAACATATCACCTTCACCAAATTCTTAAAAGCTACCATTCTTTTGTACGACTTTTTTGACAACGTCTTCACTATTGATGGACTGAGAAAATTGGGGGATATGTAGAGATAGAGGAAGATGAATAGTTGAATGATTTAATCGGAGAAATATAGAAGGTTACGTTTGTGCTTTTGAGGAGGCTTATTCTGGATCATCAATTATCATATAGATTCGACAATATGACGGGCCGAATTAAAACAACGAAGCCCAAAACCAATAACACCAAAATCCAGAATAAAACTAAAAGAAGATGACGTGGACAATTCAAGCAATATTACTGGTCGAATTTTTAATTCACATGGCACACCTCAGAAGCTTGTATTAAAAACTTTTAATTATAGTAGATAACTTGTTTGAATCAAAAATATATTCAATAACTCAAACAGTCAAACCACATTTTTTTTTTTAAAACGGATGTATAGAGAAGGGACTTCAATTTATTGAAACTAACCTGGAGCATAAGCATAATCTTTTAAGGCATATCAATCAAAATTTCCAGCATATAACAAATTCATCATCCAAAACAACAGTGGAAGCAACATTTAATTTCCACCGCACTTATCAAACTCGACATGTGTAAGCCATTTTTGGTACAATTTATTTTATAAGAATTAGGTAAGTAAAATGAACCAAACAATTCCCATTCCATATATATATAAATTAATCCAGAAAATCTGTAGAATGATCTCAAGATCTTAGCAGCTCCACGCCACAAAAAGAGCGTAAGAACTATTTCCCAGTGAGTACCTTGTTACTGCCAGTAATCCAAATTCATCCTCAAACTGCTAATCACAAATTTAAATCTCTTTTGAGGCATCCATATAGAGCTAAATTCTGCTTTGCAACATTTTAATTTCGAGAAAAGGAAAAAGGTCTAAACACTTTACATGAACTCAAGCAGGTTGAACTCCACTTAACCAGTGGGCTTGTCGCGTTGGAGACTAAAAGGCATCCCATCCGCTTTAGACTCTTTTCCCATGTCAGCTTCAAGAGCCTTAAACTCTAAAAAAATAAACTAAAGCGCCTTTAAAGATTTAATAAACAAACATGTAAGAGTTATGTGATCCAATCAAGAAATAAGCCAACAAAATCCACCTCCCACAGACTCATCTTCGTCAAGGTCATCATGAAAATTGTCGCTACTACCAAGTTTTTCTTGTATTTCAGAACTCACGTCCATCAAATCCGTCATCTCATCTTACAAATTTTGTACCATCAGAGTTAGTATAAGGGGGAACAAAATATACAGTGAGAGATAAACACTAACTTGTGGGAAAATAACTAAAAACGTACATCCATGTCTTCATTTTGTTTTTACGGTTTGCGTCATCTTTCAGTTATGCATCTGCAGATTTTAATGGATATTATTAATACTTAGTTAGGTTCTATATGGTGAGCACAAAAGAGATACATACAGGTTGTTGAGCATCTTTCAGTCCTTCACAGTGGATGAAAATTGATCGACATTGAATGTCTGGTTATAGAGCATGTCACCTTGTCCTTCATACATAATGAAAAGAATGTAACTGAGTTGTTGATCAAACACCAAACTAATGAAGAAAGTAGCATTAAATGAGCGATGATTGGGTGATTTATATAGCAGAATAAGTTCCTTCATGACTCAGATTAAGTAATTCTTCAATCTTCATCTCTTTATGCACAAAAGCCAATATGGATCTGATCTTTCAGCATCAAAAAGTAAGAAAAGAAAGAAAAAAATACAGAATTAGAAACACATTGAAAACCTAAACCACACAAATCCATTGTTCTGGAGCTTACGCTGAGAAGAAAAGTAGAAGTAAAGTTATGTCGCAGGTAAACAATTGAAAAAAAAATCAAAATAAAGTGAAAGAATGGAGAGAAAGTAGTGATATCAACAAATAAATGAAACATAGAAGATCCCATGAAACATATGATTTGCTGGGTCATAATCTGTCTGATCTTTCAGCATCAGAAATTAATCAAAGAAAAAAAATACATAATCAGAACACACTGAAAACCATAGGATTAGCTTTTCAAAGCTAAAAAAATAAAACACAGACGATGATAATAGGATCTTTTTCTTTTTTTGGTGTCTATAATCAGCAAGAGAAACCATTATCAGATCATCATCATAGAAAACAAATATATAGAGATGGAGATGGAACATCCACACGAAACTGGTCAGAGTAGTGGCAATACAATGGAAGTAGCAGGAAAACAAAAACCCAAGTAAATAGCAACCAAAGAAATAATGAGACTGTGGCGTTATATAAAATCTTGTTTTTGTAACACAAACATTTTTTTCAAAAAGGAAAGATACTTTTTTTTTTCTGACAGTTTAATATAGAGCCACATGTATGTCAATGAGATCATACCTGTGAGAGGTGTCCATGAAGTTTGGCTTCAGAGAAATTGTGTCCATTATGTATGCTCATTGAAACTAATAGCGACAGGATCATCATTAAACCTAAGTTCAGAGCAGCAAGTGGAAATGCAGTTTCTTTGGCTAACTCCGATGAAGAAGAACTTACCATACTCAGTACTTGAAGAAGAACGTGATACATCAGAGATATAAGCCATTGTGGACTGTTACTGCAGAAAGGAAACCATGACAGACGTAGTATTATACATGTATCACCTAAATCATAAATAAGATTTGAGTTTCCAAGTAGATAAAGCAGGGAGGTCTGATTCACTATTTCTACAAAGGCTTTGAGTAACTTACTGGAAGTGGCGTGAATGATAAGTCTGAAGCTACAAATTTCTTCTCACAATCTTCTATGGTTACTCTCCAATTGAGCTGTGTTTACTCGCCTAACATCTTGGCCTCCTTTAAGTTTATTTTGGACCAGATAAGGGAACTTCGCAGCAAGGCTGTTTTCAGAAAAGCATGTGATCATTACAACTTCAAAATCTAGAATTTCAAGTTGATACAAAGGTATTATTATTACGTGTCCATAGAAAAGTGGCTTACGATGATTGGAGTAGAATCTATATCATTGTTAGGACTGAATGGTTGCATAGAATGTATATAATCTAAATACATGAGCTTGTTCATGAGTCAAATCATCTGCAGGGTATGCAAAGAATGATTCTTACATGAACTAAGAAAAAGGTTTCGGAAAACTGGAGAATTGTAGCTTAAGATTTAGAGTTTGGTTCATCTAAGCTTCGCTCATACATCTATGGAGACATCAAACAGGCAAAATGTGAAACAAAACACAACTTGATGACAACTTACAGAATCAACTTGAGGAATGTTGACAAGAGTAAACCAATGAATGACTTGCTCCCTAAATGTTTTGCCAATGTCGATCTAAATGTATTTATGTTTGCAATCACTTTGGCAATAATCCATGAAGAATGAAAAGTTTATCCTGCCATAAAGCACAATATTAATTGCATTGAAGAGACAAACACAAACATGAATTCGCCATAGACGAAGTTGATGCTTTACAGAGATTGACCTTTCAGCACTGATGATGTTCATCACAGGCAACAAATACACTAACATGTACCACCAACTTCTTTTTCCCTTAGATCGCAATCTTCTCGGTCGTTTTTCAAGAAGAAGAGGATATTTGCGAAAAAGAGATTTATAAAGAAATAGAGAGGTATAAAGTCAAATCCGTTATTGTTTGATTTCGGAGGATTGATTGCAGAGGAAGTGGGGTTGTGTGTCAGATTCACGTCTCTGCGTTAGAGAAACGGAACCGGCGAAGAGAACGAAGTGAAAAGATGAACGTGGAAGGACCACTCTCACGTCTTAGGGTTTCTGTCTGAATGGGCCCATACCCGTACAATGTCTCGAAATCAAAACCAACTCGCAGGCCCAAACCCGTACAATGTCTCGAAATCAAAACCAACTCGCAGGCCCAAACCCGTACAATGGATGTCTGACGTGGTGAAAAGAGCCCATCCCATTGGACGATTATAATTGCCTACATGGACAGTCTAAAAACTCTAGAATAAGAATTTTTAATAGTGTTAGATATTTAATTATATTTTTGAAATTTGATATATAATTTTGAATGGACATGATTATGAGCCAGACTAATATTTGTTAAACATTTTGATCTAAGAACTATATCAATGGGCTGTATTGTTAATAGACAAAATGTTTATTAAAAGCCAGAACAAAAGTAAATAGGCACAAGCCTAGTCGAGTGTATTGTGTTCAACCAATACCCGTTCGATTTTTTGCTTCACTTTTCAGACAGTACGGTTTTTTAAAAAAACATATAGGCCTGGGCAAAAAAATCGGAACTGAAAAATCGAACCGGAACCGAATCGAAATATCCGAAACCGAAACCGGACCGAAATCCTTAAATATCCGAATGGTTCCTATATTTCTATGTCCGAAAAACCGAACCGGAACAGAACCAAAAACCGAACGGGTACCCGAATATCCGATAAAACAAGTTAAATTTTTTTAAAATAAGATAAAATGACATCAAGCATACTTGAACCCAGGTTAGATACAAAGAGTAAGTACATTTTACCGCCAGACCATGTTATGTTTTATTTATTCTGTTATATTATATATATATGGTATTTCTATATTAAAATATGATAAATATTTATAAAATTAACACTTTATTGATTCAAACTCTTGTTGGATTGACGAATATATAAACGTGTAAACACTAGCCCATTTTAATTAACATATTAACTAATATATTCTGTATATATATATATATATATATATATATATATATATATATATATTTGATTTATATATTAAATGGGTACCCGGAACCGAACCGAAACCGAACTGGAACCAAACCGAAACCGAACTGGAACCAAACCGAAACCGAACCGAAATCTCCTAAGTACCTATTGGGTATAAAAATGATTTATCCGATATACCTGGAAGCGAATGGTTCCTATCTGGAACCGAACCGAATATCCGAATGTCCAAGCCTAAAAACATACTTCCATGGCGATTGAAGTCCGAAAATGAAATCTTCCACGATTCCACTCATCATCATCTCCAAGGTATGTCCTACTCTCTATTTCTTCTTCCTTGATTTCTATCTGAACAACACATATTGATTTACCTATTTTTTTATTTCTTTTTGCATGTCATCTCAAAGGGCACAAACCTAATAGATCCGATAAATCAAAGCCGTTCTGATGCATTAATAGCAAGCTATTTCTGAGTTCGTTCGATTTAGTGTTCAATATATCAAAAATCCAAAGGTTTGGCTTCGATTATATAAACGTTTCATCACCAATTTCCTTTTGGTCTTTTTTTTTTTACTTCGAAGGATCTTTGATGTTAATATTTTGTGACTTAATTTTGTTAAAAAAATAATTTATTTATTATTTTAAAAGTTTCTTTAAACATAGTTATTTTCTACCGGTTAACATGATTTTCTATGTTTTAATTTATCATAATTAAATTTTTGTAAATAAATTTATATACTTTACAATTAAGTAATAAAAAATTAAATGTTCTATCCTAATTAAATATAATAAATATATTTATTTTATATTATGTTAGTGTTCTCTGTCTGGGCCTTTTATTTTTTATTACTATTAAAACATTTGGGTCCTAGCCCATTAAACTAACTTACAATTACTTTTTTTTTTTAATTTCCAAGATACTTAACGACAAAAGGAAGAAAAAAAACATTATCTCATCTGTCGGTTCATGTGTAGAGAGAAGATGGCGACATACGACCGAAGGACTTGATCCGATCTTTAAAGGTAAATTAAATGTTACATATGTTTCTCTTATTGATCTCTCATTCCTTGCTCGTTATGTTATTGTTTTTTAAAGATCAAACATAAATCAGATTTAAACTTTAAACTTTTCGTTTTCCTTTGCATGTAGGATACGATGACTTATATTTTTAAGAAAACTATATTGTACTATATTATAAATCATAAAATAACTATAAATTATACAATATCTAACTATTAGAATATGGAAATTATTTATAAAATTTGTTGTATATAATTTAAATTATAAAACTTAAAAGGCATTTTTTATTTTTCAAATTAACATATTTATTAATGAAAATTTATGTTTTATAATTTAGGTTATTTTTTTAATAAGTCTAATAATTATTAAAATTATTAAAATAATTTTATTTATAGAAATGGATAACCAATTTAAATTATTTAATATTATATATAAGTATAGAAAATTATTTTGACATGAAACATAAATAAATGATTACACATTATTGCTTAAATGATATCTTTTGTACCAAATTTTTATCAGACTTTTATCTTTATAAAGTATTATTCTTTGATTATTAGCCAATTAAAATGTACCAGCTTTTAATAAAAAGGAAAAAATTGTTTTTGTTGTTAAAAACCAACAAAAATGGGGTTTTTGGTTTCTCTTCTTAAAATGATTAAAAATTTGAAAAACCAGTTTCCCTAAACTTTAGGGAATCTATTTACTAAAAAACTTGATTGGCAAAAAATGATTTTATATAAACCCAAAAAAAAAAACCAAAATCTTGATTGGGTAAAAATTAATTTTTACAAAAAAAAATCAAAAACTAATTTAGAAACTAAAAACAATCATTACCTAATATACCAAAATACAAACATAGTTACCCAAGCATATACAAAGAAATAAGATACAATTTATTACATAAGCAAAAATATGCGACATATGCTGAAGACAAATTATTTATAGAAATAAAGATTGACGTTACTTTCTTTTATAGTAAGTCTTGCACGCTAACATAATCTGATACGATATGTATCCCATTTTGGCATTTTATTCTTTCTTCATATCGTATAGTAAAAATGTTGTGAATCAGAGAATGAAGAAGGGGAAAACGATATGTTTATTGCATAAGTTTATGTGCCCTTATATTAAGAATTATAATTTCTTAGAAAATGAATACTAACATTAACTAGGAAAAAGAAAAACCTAAACCAACAAAGAAATAATACAAATTCTAATCTAACATGGATTAGGATAGGAAAATCACCAAATCCTAATCCAATAAGGATTAGGAATACTAGTCGACCTTGAATCTCTAATGGGCCGGTCCGGTACGGTTTTGATTTTGGTTCCGGTTCAAGGTTCCGGTTATGGCAATCCATAATATGATTTATAACACTCCCCTTTGGATGTCATAATCATGTAATATGCTTTGGATGTGTTCTCATTAAAACATTTCCATGAAAAATCCAAAAATCTAATGGGATAAAATCCAGGTAAAACCATGGATAAGGAAAAAGAGTACAACACATATTACTCCCCATGATTTAAACCTCACTGAAGGTTGATGTTGATATTTGAAGTACTTGGACCTTGCCATTTGTATGCAACTCGTGGGTGAAGAAAACTTGGGAAGTATGTGCTTCTTTGCCATCGACCACTCCATACTCTGATCAGACATGTTGGAGTATGGTCCTCGACCAAACATACTTCCGGTCACTCCCTTCGGCGCCTCATGAATAGCTAAGATATTGCAGTCTGATGTTGCTGCAATGATATGGCTAAGGGACAATGGCGTACTTTGATGATGTTGCTGCAATGATATGGATTGCCAAGATATTGCAATCCCACAGTATGTAAAAATAACATGTCTAAGGTCTATAAGATAATCTGTATCAACAAAACCAATTAACCTCTTTTTGGGCTGGTTAGTATGAATAAACATGGCTGAATTTCATTATAAATATACATGGAGTGATTGGATCATTCTTATAGCCCTCTTTCACTAAGTATTCATTTAATCTATTATACTATATGCAGCTGCTTTGTTTCAATCTATAAATAGATTTGTTCAGCCTTATACAATGTCGTAGCCTTATACAATGTTGTTTTTCTTATTTTTGAGCGTAATACCTTCTGGTACTTCCACGTATATCTCATTTTTCACTGGACCATATAAGTATGCAGTTAATACATCCATTAGATGCAAATCTAATTTCTCTCTTATGGCCAGACTTATCGAAATCGAAATGTAGTATCATCCACTACAGGGGAGTATGTCTACTCATAATCTATTCCTAATCGCTGTGAGAATCCTTGTGCAACAAGTTGTGCTTGAATGCTGTAAGTAAAAACATAGACAACTTAGACCACGTGATTATGTCTTATATCTCACGATTTCACATTTTCATTTTTCTTCCTCACAAAAATCCATTTATATCCACTGGTTTTATATCATATGGCATCTTAATCATATGGTCAAATACGCCTCTCTTGTTTAAACTATTTAACCCCACGTTTTTTCATCTAATCTAATCTGTTCTACGAGTGTGCACTCTAATATTGTTGTGGGTTCATGATCCTCGTTTATATCCATAAGTTTAAGTGCTACCTTGTATGCAAATAAATTATCTTATGTCAACATCTTTTCTTGGTTTGTATTCCAGACATGATATAATTGATTGTAATCTAATTATTTCAGGACCTTTAGTACCTTACAAATTGGCGTCCTAAGCCACATTATATGGTATCTTACGGCCAGCCATGTCTATGTCTGAGATGGTTTCCTCGACCTCGGATTTATTATCATTCTTTGTACCTTTCTTTTGTTTCCGAGATTTCTTATTTTTTGAAACCTATTGGTCTACCACGTTTCATACGTTGTCTAGGCTCTGTAGCAACTTGAGTGTGTCTCTCTTGGACATCAAATTTGAATTTGGTGCATTACAAGCTGGTATATATGACTTAGTCACTCTTTTCGGGTCAGCAAATAAGTCTGGCAATTGATTAGCTAGCCTTTGTAAATGTATAATCTTTTGGACGTCTAATTCACATTCTTTAGTCTGAGGATCTTGCCAAGACAATGATGGTTGATTCCATTCTTATTCTTTTACCAGATTATTATTTTCTCCCCTGATGTTGGATAGTCGGATTTATTAAACTTGCAATCCGGGTACCTGGCCTTTAAATAGATCACCCAATAGTCGGCTTTAGGTACTTAATAACCATGGGAGAATCATATCTAACATATATCCCCATCCTCCTTTGAGGTCCCATCTTAGTTCTCTATGGTGGAGCAATTGGTACATAGACGACACATCCAAATGTCTTACGATGGGATATGTCTGGCTTATTGACCCGTTAATAATCAAGATGGAGAATATCTATGCTCACTAGATGGTCTGATGCGTATTAACTCAGATGCATGTAAAATTTCGTGATCCCAAGCTGAGACTGGGGGTTTTGACCTCATGAGTAATGGTCTAGCAATCACCTATACGTGTTTATTAAAGGATTCGGCCAAGGCGTTTTATGTATGGACATGTGCCAATGTTCCACATTCGCCCCCATGGACATACAACAATCATTAAACGCTTGAGACATGAATTCACTTGTTTATTATTTACTTAGTCATTTTGACTGGTGATGTCCTATCAATGAGTTTCTCTTGTGTACATGCTACACACATGAGATTCTTTGGGATCACTCTTTCTTTCTTTCAATGTGTGTCATTTTGGATTAGATATCAATTTTTGCATAATGTTTGAACCAGGATGGCCATAAGCTAGTTGTGCCATTTAGTGAATTTTTTCGTGGGTTGTTTACCATGGCATTTTCCTCTATCATACTGATCTTGGCATTGTAAAGATCAGTAGAGAATGCAGGTAGAGTCTCGACAATTTTTCTATGGTTTTGAGCGAATTTTATATATATAAAGGAACTCTTTATTTCCTTTGCCCATTGTTTCAATATGGAAACCATTCATTCTTATATCTTTGAAATTCAATAGGCTGGGTGAATATAAAGCATCATATATCTCTAGATGAGTGCCCTCAATACTATCTTGGCCGTAGCCCTTCATCAGACTACTGTCTATACCCGCAACATTGGCATTTCTTAGTGTAATCATATCTAAGAGATTTCATATATATAAAAACTTTCATCTTATTAAGTTCAAAGCAATCAAGATAAATTCAAAGCAACAAAAATACTAATAAAAAACGTGAAAGCAAAGCAAAACACAAAACTTGCTGTTGAAATCAACTTATTCTTTTAAGCAATCAGAAGTTTCATAATTCATAAGATCATCTTGGTCATGGTCAAAGTCACCATCGCCATCTTGGACCAAATGGGCTTCGGGATTCTTCCTTTTCTGACTTTTTTGGTAGAGGTCACATAAATGTTTAGGAGTCCGGCATGTCTTAGCCCAATGGTTACTCATTACGCATCGATGGCATATTGATTTGGTCGAGTTGGTCGAGTGCTGTGGTTTAAAAGAAATACCACGGTCTTTTCCTAGGCCTCGACCACCGCTGAAATTGGCACGGTCTCGGACGTATTGGTTCCTGCGGCCATAAGGGGTTACTTAGCCTCGGTCTCAGTTATTTTAGTGGCTACGGCCACGTCCTCCTTGCCACTTTTCACGGCCACGGCTGTGTTGGCTATTACTATGGACTTGGTTAGCCTCTTTCTTTTCCTCTACGGCCTTATTTCCTTAGGTAGTGTGGTTGATCCAAGAGGTCTTGATTCACTATTCCTCATCAATAGTTCATTATTTTTCTCAGCTAGCAATAGACATGAGATCAGATTCACATATGTCTCAAAGCCCTTTTCACGGTATTGCTGTTGTAACAACACATTACTTGTGTGGAATGTGGAGAAGGTCTTTTCTAACATATCATTATCCGTTATTACCTCACCACACAGTTTCAATTTAAAAACAATCTTAAATATGACTGAGTTATATTCATCCAAGGACTTGAAGTCCTGGATTCTGAGATTCCTCCAATCATATAGAGTCTTTGGTAAGATCACCGTTCTTTGGTGATCATATCCTGTTTTCAAATCTGTCCAAAAGTCTAGAGAATTTTGACTTGTCAAGTACTGATCTTTGAGACTCTGAATAAGATGATGGCGAATGATCATGATAGCTATGTATCTATCTTTCTCAGTTGCATTATTGCCCTTGATATCTTGCATATTTCCATTGTTCTTGTGACGGTTGATTTCATTATATTACTCACTAATCTTCATGATTCCTCTCAAACCCTCAGTGATGCATTCACAGAGTTCATTTGATTTTAGGGTGATCTTAGCATTAAGTGCCCATTGTAAATAATTATCTCCTACGAGATTTAGGGAAGCAAAATCCAAGTTATTGATTTTCGACATCTGAAATCATATAACTTATACTTAGGGTTTTAAATATGTTTATTAATCAGATTGACCAAACAAGAAATTTCTAATGAGAAATTACTATATTCGGCCATATGAGTTTATTACAAGCTTAGGATCCGAGTTCTAAGTGTTTTTCATGTAACCATAAACAATCCAACAATCATGAATCATGGACCTCTGATCATGCAAACAATTTAGGGTTTAACAATTTTGGTAGAATTAAGGTTTTAACAATCCTAGCACCCGGGTTCTAAGTGTTTATGTAAATCTCAATCAAAACAATCAAGCAATCAAGCAAAACATTATTGGGTTACAACTAACAACCTAAACAAACCATTCAACCTAACAATTCTATTAGGGTTTCCAATCTAGGGTTTCTATTTCAACCATTATGGTTTTGATTCTTTAAATTAGGGTTTCAGATTACCTTAATAACCAATAGGTTTGAATGTACCAAACAAGCTGGAACTCTAGATTGCAAATCTGGAACCAGGTCGTGCTGCAATCGGATCGCGGATGGAGCTTGTCGAGTATCAGATTGTGAATTGTTGAGTATCGTGAGCTGGAACTTAGACCGGGTCGAGAACTTGAGCTTGCTACAATCGGGTGGAGTTGCTGAGGTCGAGAAGTCGCTGAGATCGGATTGAGGATTGCAAGGTTCTTTATTGCGGATGAATAGGCTGAGATTAGCGGCTGATCAAGAATTAAGGTTAGGGTTTCGTGGTGGTTCTCGCCGAGGGACTAGGGTTTCTGGTCGGAACTTTAGCCTAGGGATCAGAGACTTGATCGTGCTATGAACTCCTTTTGATCTGAATGGAAAAGAGAGTTTGATCGCACGGGTAGCAACTCCTCTCGGCTTGAACTCATTGTTGATATTAGATTTTAATTCCCTCGGCTCATGAAACAACACGAGGGGCATTAGATAACATGAACGCCATAAGCTAACAAGATAACATGAATCAACTAAGGTATGATAAACTTATCTTGCACATGAGTTGAGTTCGGCTAGAAAATCCTTTTGGAATCGGATTTGGTTTCCAAAGCAAATCAGTGCACACTGTATCTGTGGGTGAGGATGTGTCGGTGGTCAGATCGACAATGGTTTGCACTGACGGATTTGTCTCGGCGAGGATATCTTGATCTTTTTCTAGGTCCTCACGGTTTGAGAGAACAGCCTCTTTGAAGTTCCGAAGCAGATTCCTTTGTGTTTAGGGTTTGATGATTTTCGGCTGAGCTGAAGAATATTTTGTGGGGGCTTAGGGCTAGAGGCTATCGCGTTGATAACGTGTTGTGAATCAGAGAATAAATCGATATGTTTATTGCATAAGCTTAGGTGCCCTTATATAGGGAATTACAAGTTCCTAAAAAAAGAAAACTAACATTAACTAGGAAAAGGAAAAACTTAAACCAATAAGGAATAAGAAATAGTACAAAGTCTAATCTAACATGGATTAGAAAAATCACCAAATCCTAATCCAATAAGGATTATGAATATAGCCGACATAGAACCTCTAATGGGCCAGTCCGGTACGGTTCTTGTTCCGGTTCAAGGTTCTGGTTATGGCAATCCATAATATGATTTATAACAAAAAACCTATTGTGTTTAGGGTATGTTTTGAAACGTTGACACAGTACCAATTAATGTGTATATCAATATATAGGGGATTCATGTACTTTGTGTTAAAATAGGCTATATACTACTCTTGTAACTTCAGTAGATTGACGATTTAGTCTTCTGTTTATCCCATCCACCCATATGCATTGATATTCTCTTGTTGCCATGATGACTTCCACATCATCCAATATGTACACAGTCGCAATAATGTTTGAAGTGAGAATTTGACAACAATAGCTTCATATCTTTGAGCATCATCTCTGAGTTTGCTCTTGTGCACAAGTTCTTCTTTGTACACTAAAATACATGATGGATTTTAACGGTGAGAGATGAACGGTGGAAACGATGTCATAGTCTCCATGCCAAGGTTCCTATTAGAGATTATTTCTGGTTTATTCTGGTTTATATTGGTTACTGTATTTGGTTTACTAAAGCTTGTATATAAGCTTCATCTTGTGTACTTTGTACGTTTGAGAGAGAGATTAATAACAGAAGCTCAATTCCTTTGGAATCTTCTTCCTCGTGAAGCTTTCTCTCCACTAACATGGTATCAGAGCAACTGAGATCAAAATTCAGTTGATCGATCCTTCTTCCACGTTCGTTTTGATCTGGAGGTCTCCAATTAATCTCATCGATCTTGGATTGCTGATTTTGAGCACGATCAGCGATTCAAGCTTGTGGCATTTGGATTCCTTGTGTCAACTGATCGCGTGCTTTGGCCGATGATGAAGAAATGATGCAAGCTTCGGAGTCGCAAGTTCATCTCCAGTTCTGCAATTTATTCACATAGCACAAAACATGACGGTTATATTTTTGAACCTATACCTCGACCACCGGAGAACTGTTCCGATTTGCTTTGGCGATTCAATCTTGCTAGTCTGGTGTTTCTGAGGTATCGAAAGTCTCTCTTTAAGCATATAGTCTCTGGATTTCTTCAAGTTGATGATGTTGCGCTATGGAGATCTATGGAACGTAGATGTGTTCATAGAGAGATGAATATTACGTTAGCGAATTCTCAACATAATCTAGGATATGGAAATGATAAGGGATGGTTAGTTTTTTTTTGCTTGATTATCTTGAAATCATATTCAGAACGAATACACAGTTGGTTTCAAGAGAACGCAGTAAGGATTGCTTGATTCTCTTTACCACCTTCTGCAAGTTCACAAGATTCAGAGATTTTGAGTCAGCCACAGTATGTTGTGGTGTTGTTTATCACCAAACGGTTAGTTCCGCAGATGGTTTTCAAGATCAGGATCTTTCTAGACAGGGGGAGAATCTTAAGTATGTTACTGTTATAGGCTGCTTAGACCTCCGTAGAACTGATTCCTTTGGCTGTTTGTATTTGGAATGGATGGTTTGTGAAATGGCTTTGAAGATATTAATGACCATTTGAGGTTTGCAAGATATAGCTCCTCTTGAAGATGGTTCATTTGTTGGCTATCATGCCATTGGAATTTATGTTTGGTGTCAGCATCTAAGCCTCGTTAAGAAGACAACAATATGTTGCTTTGAGGCGTTGACGAAAATTGTTAATGAGGGATTGCTTCAGTTCCACTCTTGTGTTGAAGCACTTATGAGGGAAATGGAATGGAGTTCTCTAGCTGTGAACTACTGCTTCAGTTTCACTCTTGTGCTGAAGCACAAATGAGATTAATGAAGCGAATGTCTCCAATAGTTGCAGTTCTAAAACAGTTTCGCTCATATGTTTCAGAACATATGAGACAAGTGGAACGAAAATCTCCATTCATTGTTGCTATGGAGGTTATGATGTTATCATTTGATAAAGGGGAATGGCCTTATCTCAAAATGGTTGGCTCTTCATGTCAGAATTGTTACACAGAGTTGTGTTTCAAGACTGGGAGAGATATGACCAGAGTTGGCTACTTTGATTCATGAAGCTACTTGGTTTTTTGATAGAAAAGAATTTAGCTCTAAACAGATGATGATTTTCTGGTTGGAGTGTTTTCTCGTTATTCTGATCGGATGTAGCAGAACGACGACTTATAGTGATGTTGTGTTTGCCTAGTGTGCAACACGTGAGTTGTGGCTTGTACACAGTCTACTACATGCACATCTAAAGTGCTATCTTCTTCAGTTACTCATCATGGGGAACCAAGCTTCCGTTTGCTCGTGTCAAGAGAGTGATCATGAAGATGAAGTTAGAAATCGCTCTTTGGAGTATTATGAGTTGTTGCAACAGAGTCTACCACCAGTTTCTAATAAAAAAAAGCCAAGATTTGGTTGTTGAAGTGTTTGCGTGCGATGATACATGAGCTGTTTGCCTCAGGTCTAATGCAGCAAAGTTTGCCTCAGGCCCAGTGTGATTTATGAAAATCTATTAAAGAACAGTTTGCCTGAGGTTTGACAACACAAACAGAAGCTTCTTTGGTTGTGTGCGTGTGATTACTACCATTATCATGAGAAGAGTATTTTTAGTCTCACGTACATGATGGAGTACTTCCATCTTGAAGGGAAGTATTAGAGATTATATATCTCTGAGATTATATATCTCTGGTTTATTCTGGTTTATATTATTGTATTTGGTTTACTAGAGCTTGTATATAGCTTCATCTTCTGTATTTTGTACGTTTGAGAGAGAGACATAGAGAGAGAATAATAACAGAAGCTCAATTCCTTTGGAATCTTCTTCCTCGTGAAGCTTTCTGTCCATTAACAATTTCTTAAGAAATGTCTGCATCTCTCCAGGATTGACCAAATGAGAAAAATAAACATCGTGCAAGAAGTGCTCGGGTAAAGCGCCGACGAAACCACAGAGATTTGCGGAAGAAAATCAAATCTTTCATTCTACGAGATCACTTTGAAACTCTGTCCCATGATTCCAGAAATGAACAAAGGGAAATCAAACCTATGGCAATTACCATCACAAGAGGCAGCACTCGGGGTAAACAAAGAGAATAACGTCTCTGAATGGGTAAATAATAAGCATCGGTTGGAGATGAGTCCAATCGTAGATAGTAGAATCAAACATATCATCAGTTTCATCTCTTCTTTCAGCCAGGAAAATTGTTAGTTTTTACTTTTTATTAATTAAATGGGGTTAAACTAAGAGAAATTTCCTAGGTTAACTTCTTTTAGTTTTTTTTCTTTCACCAAAACATCCCACGAGAAAAGAATGGATAAAAGAAGTTTTATTAAATTGTAACTATATATTTATGTTTCTAGGGTTAACTAATATATATTTAGGATTGAGAGTTAAGGGGCAGAATTTTTGGGAGTAGGGTTTAAAATTTTTAAGATAAAAAACAATATAAAATTTCAAAATGAAATTGTAAAATAGTTTTCAAATATAATTTTCAAATTTCAAAAAATAAAATTTGTAGAAAAAAGTTTGAATTTTTTTTTTGAAAATAAAAAAAATTTAAAAACTTATAGTTCAAGACTTGGCTAAAGTTTTAATGAGAAAGATTCCTTATTTTTCCAAACTTGACCAGTATCAAAGGTCAGGCTTACGGGAGATTGTTGACATGAAGAGATGAATGGCATAAAGGGAAGATAAAGAGAAGAAAAAGAGTGTTTTTGGTGAGTTGATTATGTTTGTTCGTACGGCTTGAACGGTGACTATTTGATGAATCACCTTGACTTAAATAGCCAAAAAGTCACATGTTTTATTTAAAGCATTTTTAAGAAGAAACCTCATTCTGAAGGTGTGGAAGATCCTCAAAATGAGGTTCTGATAATGTTATTCTAATAAGAAATCTCAAGTTTATCTTTGAAATTTTATGTTATTTGTATTTTAGTCTTCAACTTTAATATATACTAATTATAATCATTAGACTTTATATAGATAAAGGATACATTACACGTTAAAAATAGATAAATAATACATTACACATTAAAAATATTAAACATAATATTTATAAATATAATTTATTATAACATGGAAATACATAACAATATAAAACACATATCAATTCATTAAAAACCAAAAATACAAATTATTCACTATTGTTATTTCTATAGTGTTCACATATATGATCAATCAACCATTTTGAAGTAAGAAATGAATCTCCTCATTTTTATCAATTTAAAGGATACTAATTATATAGATACTAATTATATAGATACTAATTATAATCATTAGACTTTAGATAGATAAAGGATACATTACACGTTAAAAATAGATAAATAATACATTACACATTAAAAATATTAAACATAATATTTATAAATATAATTTATTATAACATGGAAATACATAACATAACAATATAAAACACATATCAATTCAATAAAAACTAAAAATACAAATTATTCACTATTGTTATTTCCATAGTGTTCACATATATGATCAATCAACCATTTTGAAGTAAGAAATGAATCTCCTCATTTTTATCAATTTAAGCAGTGTTGATGGTAGATCAAACTCATCACAACGTCCCATCAGATCAAAGAACGCAAAACTCAAAAGAAAACTTGATGAAGGTAAATAACTCATATATGGCTACTTTGGTTTCATCAAATGAGCAAATCCTTAGTTTCTAAAAATAAAATGCAACAACTAAAGAAAAATATTACGAGATTTTCCACTTGCGTATACAAAATCAGCAAAAAAAAAATAACCCTAAAAGAAATAGAGGAAGAAAATAAAATATTGCCAATGATCGATCATAATAGATACACATGAGTTTATTCGATCTAAATAAGCAAGAATCAATCATAAAAGGAAAAAGAAACAACAATCTCCTACTAAACCAAATTTGTACGGACAATATTTTGGTGAAATTGGATGCTCGGGACCAAATATACTTAATTACTAATATCAATGTATGGATTCAAATTTTTGTAACGTTTATGTGTGAAATTTTTATTGTAAAATCTTTATGCGTGTACTTTTAATCTTTAATTTGTATTATATTGTTCAATGTAATATAATATTATGTTAAATAATAATCTTTTTGAATTAGGATGAAAACCAGACGCCATTTTTAAGGCTGTTAAGGCCACGCCTTCATTTAGATGTGAAATCTTGGCTTTGATTTCTCTGAACTTGTTTATATAAGTTTTTAATGGTTCTAAGGGTGCTTGTTTGAGATTTGATGTCTTGCATATTTCCATTATTTTATCCATTCATTCATATGCATTTTGATCATATAGACTAGGATTTAGTCATTTCTAGGTTGCATTTTGCATATATGAGTTCTTATCAGGTATTGGAGTATCCTAGGAGTTCTTGGAGGTGATTGGATGCATTTGAGGTCCAAAAGAGGATTTTGAAGTGATCATTGGACGAGTAAGGCGGGAGCAACGTTCCAGAGCGACCCCATGACGTCGCTCCCAAGCCAGAGTGACCCCCAGAGCGAGACGTCATGGTCGCTCGGCCTTTTGACTCTCGGTTGTAGGAGGAGGTCCTGGAGCGACGTCCATAGGTCGCTCCATCCAGAGCGACCTCCCAGAGCGAGGCACCTAGGTCGCTTCCAGCCAGAGCGGCCTCTCGGAGCGAGGCACCTAGGTCGCTCGCATTTTTATCAAATCCAGAAGCCGAAACAGCCCCTGGAGCGACGTCCACAGGTCGCTCCCAGCCAGAGCGACCTCCCGGAGCGACGTTGCGAGATCGCTCCGCGTCATTTGCTTGGTCGAAACCTTGTATTTTCTAGGGACCTTTTGGTCATTTTCTTGATGTTTTTACACTTCCTAAACCTAAGTTTAAGTACCCTTTTGTAGCTTACCAGACAAATATCTTGGATCTGCAAGAGAAAACAAAAAAACCTCTTGAAAAAGTTGATTTCTATGAACCATTCTTCATTGTTCTTGTGATCCTGTTTTATTTCACTGCATTATCTACTCCTCTTTAAATGATTAAGCTTGAATCCAATATGGGTTTAAGAGAAATCATGAAGATTAGTGAGTAATCCACCTTTGAATTCATAGGATAGGGAGATTAAGGGTGATTAGGCTAGAACTAGGATGTTTATTGTAGGTTTCTCTTATTCCTTGCTAGTAGAGTATTGTTAATGCATCTTTTGAGTTGGACTCTCAAGGGTTGAGCTTTAGACATATTCCACCTCACAAGGTGTTCGATGAAATGTCTGAGCCAATTCTCCTAAGCTTTTAACACACTTTACCAAAGACATTTGTTGTTAAAGGTGTTAAGATAGCCAATAGACTTGTTCTTAAAGATTACTTATGTAACATTCAACCGAAGACATTTGAAGTTTGAGTTATGTTAGTAAATAAGCATTCATCTAAACATAGAGCTTGCTTAAAAGTGAATCTAAACTTAAGGTTGATAGTTTAATCGATCATTTGCCATCCTTAGTTCGAAGTTTGACCACCCAAGGTCTAATCCCTACTCCCATGAGTTCTCCTTTCTCTTAATCAAGGAAGTTATTTTAGTTTTCGCTTTTCTTATTCTTAGTTATAGTTTAAAACCATCATTTATTCGATTGCACGTAGATTAAGTGAGTACTTGCATTTTCGGTGCTTTAAAATCCCTTAGAATTTGTTTGACAATCTTTTATACTTCAACATTTGTCTTAGGATCCTTGAAAACTCATAACTTCAAATTGGCGCCGTTGCCCAATTCTGAGTAGATTTAAACATTGAGATTTAGTCACTTGCTTGAGACTAAGTCATTTTTATTTTATTTTGTTACTGATTATTCATCTTCATCTCTCTTTGGCTTTCAAGTGTATGAACTTGAGGAGCAAAGGCAACACAAACCTTGTTCCAAGAGTTCTAGATATCAGGGCATTTGAAAGAGAGATAGCAAGAAAGAGAAAACAAGCAGAGCAACAAGATCAACTACAGAGGTCGATACAGATATGGATGACCCACCACACGGAGTTAACAACAATGTGCAATACCCACCAGTGCACCCACCGCGCCCAGCTCGCCCCATTGGTACCTATGACCGCCCAAACCTTCATGGCAATAGGTTGGGAATCAAAGCACCAGCTGTGGAGGCCAACAACTTTGAGGTCAAACCAGACTCCTCAACGTGATCGAGAACAACAAGTATCATGGCTTGCCTGTAGAAGACCCATTTGATCACTTGGACAAGTTTGACAGCTACTGTGGGTTGTCAAAGACCAATGGTGTGTCTGAAGATGCCTTCAAGCTCAAGTTATTCCCTTTCTCTTTGGGGGATAAGGCACGTCAGTGGGAGAAGTCTCTACCCAGCGACTCTATCACCACCTGGGATGACTGCAAGAGAGCATTCTTGGAGAAATTCTTCTCTACTTCAAGAACTGCTAAGCTGAGAAATGAGATCTCCAGTTTTCAACAGAAGAACTTGGAAGGATTCAGTGAAGCCTGGGAAAGTTTCAAAAACTACCAAGCTCAATGCCCACACCATGGTTTCTCCAAGCAAAGCTTGCTAAGTACATTCTACAGAGGTGCACTTCTAAAGTGCAAAGCCAGATTGGATACTGCTAGCAATGGGTACTTCTTGGGAAGATCTGAGGAAGATGCAGAGGAGCGTGTTGACAACATGGTAAAGAGTGACGCAATCTACAGTGGAGACCACGACAGAGGTAGTAGAGGTGATGAAAAGCAGACAAAGAAGGAGCTAATGGCTCTACAAGATAAGATAGACATCCTCATTGCAGAAAAAGCTACTCAAGAGCAGCTGAAGTTTGTTGGTAACACAAACCAAGAACCACAACCTGTGACCAATGAGGTTGACGGAATAGAAGGTCAAGAGGAGCTGTGTTTCATCAACAACAATGGTAATTGGTACAAGAAGGATCCCAACTTTCAATACAACAACTACCCACAAGGAGGATACCAGCCTATGAACAATCAGCAAGGCAGCTATCAGCGTCAACAAAATCCACCTCCTGGTTTCTCCAACAAAGGGAACCAGTCTTCTCAACAACAAGCTAACCCTTCTACCTCTACTCCTCAGGAAACAAGCACTGATGCTCTTCTGAAACAGATCTTGGAGTCTCAGACTAGAAGTGAAAAAAATGTTGGTTATGAGCTGAAGAACCTTCATGCCAAGATTGATGGGAGTTACAATGACCTCAACAACAAGTTCCGGGATTGGAGAACCAGCTTTCTTCTATAATTTCCACCTCTAAGCGCCCGGGGAAAGACCATTGCAATGTTGTCATCTCTGCTGCTACCTCTGAGACTGAATTGCATGATCATGAGAGAGAGGTAGGTGAGATCGAAAGACTCTTCTATGAATCTGAACTTGTGGAGGATGAGAGAAAGATTGTAGCCAAGGCTGACACTCAGGTTGTAGAGAAGGTTAAGGAAAAGGTTGTGCAGCCAGATGGAGTCAGAGCGGAGATATCTCCTTTTGACAAGCTCTCATTTCCAAAGAGGGTCATCACTAAATCTCAAATAAGGTGATCTCCAAGTTCAGGAAAGACTTGAGTGATGTTGGAGTTAAACTTCCAATGCTTAATACAATACAAGAGGCCTATGTCCAAATGATGCTCATCAAGGACATTCTAGATCACAAAGAAAAAGTAGCAGAGCTTCTAGACATCTCTACATCACTAATTGATCCACAAGTTCCTCCAAAGTCTCTCCCTAAGCTAGATTCACAAGGGAAGTTCACAATGTCTTGCTCCCTTGGTAGAATCACCATGAATGATGCTCTTGTGGATAGTGGTGCTAATGTCAATGTGACCTCAATGGAAATGGTGAAGATTGTTGGTATTGAAAGCATGGAGCCAAACACATCTTCTCTCATGTTTGGGGATTCATATTCTACAACCCCCATTGGCCTCATCAAAGAATTTCCTTTGAAGATTGGAGAATGCACAATCCCTATAGACCTCACAGTCCTAAAGATGTCATATGAGAAGAGAGTTCCTTTGATCCTTGGCGCTCCATTTCTCACAACAGTTGGAGCATGTATTGACTTCCCAAACAAGTCTGTCACACTCCTCAATGTGAACAAGGCTGTCTCTTACCCAATCAAGTATCCAATGGATGCTGATTATTGTGGAACAATCACCTGTGAAAACACATCACTTAAGAAGACTAAAGCTAAAGTGGCTGTAACTGAGAAAGAAGATCTTCCTGTGAGTCTACACAAGAGTTGTGTGTAGAGCACTTGGAAAGTGCTAAAAATGAGGGGGTGAGTGGAGCAACAAAATCTGCTCATGGAACCATTGAGTACAAGATCAAGTGCAAGGGAAGGTCTAAGCCATTCTCCAGTGCAAGAGCCATAATCACTCCTCAACTCCAAGATGATCCAACCAAGCTTCAAGAGCTTCTCTTCCACGCCCTCACCATCACTCTACCATCACTCTGGAGGGTGGGAAGGACCCTCCTTCTCACTAACTAGCAAGGTACTCCACTTCTTTCCCTTGTATATACCAGTTTTTATTTTTGCATTTTAGCTCTCTTTTGGGTATCTCTTTCAACTTAACAACACATAGACTGTGTGAATTAAGTTTGGGGGAGGTACCAAGTATTTAATCACGTTTTATTTGATGATTTTGAGTCTCATGCATTGCATTATACATACTTATTGGCATAGAAAAAACCACAAAAAATGAAAATTTGAAAAACACAAAAAATCATTTAGGTTGCATCACTTGTATTTCTAGGAGAGTCTAGAGCATATAGCTTGCATTCACTTGCATGGGGACCAATGATTTTAGAACACTTGTCAAGAGCTCAAAGTGACACCCTAGTTAGACATATCAGGTAACTTGAGCATCTCGTGAAAGTATTGAGAGTGATTAGGCTAGAACTAGGATGTTTAGTGTAGGTTTCTCTCAGGTGTTTCAGACAGTAGAAGCCCTGAAGAAGCAGGAACTTGCCAAAAAAATAACATCAATGCCATCTTGGATGATGATTTTTTGCAAGAGGTAGTAGAAGAGATTCAGCAATCTGATGATGAGAGAGACTTCGTTCGCGACTACTATCGATCGATATCACCCCGTGATCATCGACCGATACGTTTCCATACACATCGATCGATTGTCTTTGATGAGTGTCGATCGATGGACTTAGACGAGTACCCGTACGAGTGCAGTACCGTCCAGACTATGCCTCACGAAGCCTTCGCAGGACGTCAACCACCTCCGCCCGTCCCTGTCAAGATCGATCCGCATATTATCGACTTACATGATTACCCTCCTATCGATCGACAGGAAGACCATGATATCGCCCGACGCACTCCAGTCAGTGTCGGCCGATACACGGTAACCCAACGCCGAGTGCAACTCCGCAAGATAGATGGTGCACGTATTGACGCATTCCGGGAGCGGTATTACACTACTAGAAGCCCTCAGAAAGCCATCTTGGAGAGACCCACAGATATCTTTGAGTCCATGGAGAAAGAAAAGGAAACTAATGGAAGAGTTCTTAGAAAAAGGAAAGAGAAGATACTGAAGCCTTATAAAAGGGAAGCTAATGAGAAAGAATTGTCAAGCTTCAGAAAAAGAGTCCTTAGAATACCTAAAGAGAAACCTTTTGAAGAAGCCTACTTTTCTCACAGATTGTGGATGTTTTTCAGAGAAACAAGAGAGTCTGAGGAAGACATAAAGAGGATGTTTAATCAAGTCAGAGACAGTCTAAAGAAGAAGACTACACTGGAGAAGAAGAGCGATCCAGGGAAGTTCACAATACCCTGCTCCATCAGAGGTGTTGAGTTCCCTCGTTCCCTATGTGATACAGGATCTGGAGTCAGCATCCTACCCAAGCTTATGGCAGACCAGCTAGGCCTGAAGACCGAGCCTAGTGAAGAATCCTTCATCTTTGTGGATTGCTCTCAGCAGAACTCTGGAGGAATAGTTAGAAACCTTGAGGTACAGATTGGAGATGCCCTAATTCCTACAGACTTCCATGTCCTAGCCAATAAGCTCAACTTCAAGACTTCTCTACTACTTGGAAGAGCCTTCTTAGCCACAGTTGGAGCCGTTTGTGATCTCAAAACCAACAAGCTTTGTCTAACCCTCATCAACCCTACCATCCACTACAATCCTGTTCCAGTCGTCAAGTTTCCAAGGATGAAGAACCCAGCACTCGTAGCAACATGTTTTTGTGCCCACGAGTATGATTGCATGGCCGAGTATGAAACCGATCCAGATCCATCGACCGATGGCAGTCTTCTACCATCGACTGATACCAGCCAACCCGAATCGACCGATGAATACACATGTCATAGATCGACAGGCTATTCCAGAATATCGAGGAAGAGTTTTGAGACGGCGATTTTGGCACCAATGATTGGGCGAACGATCATTACATGCCCGAGCTAGCTAGCATCACTACTCAGGAGGAGTACGATGCAGATTATGAAGAGGAACAAGCCACCGAATATAGATTTCTTCGAGAAGACGAAGTCAGACTTCCCTCCCATCTTTCATCTTCCGACCACCGACCGACGGAGACCCTTCTCCATCGACCGATATGCCCCAACCCAGATCGCTCAAACGACGTTTTGAATCAACGAGCGACGAACCTTACTGCTCACAATTCTATGTCCCACACGAACCACGAGACGGAGATTACTCGATTGGAAGCTGGGCGAGCAGTTATCATGAGAGTTTTGCAGTAGATACAGCACCACTACCATCGGCGATCCGACCTGAAGCACCCGTATCGACCGAGACGGAGCACCAGCCATCGACCGACATGTTTCTCAACAGATCGACCGATGCACCAGCTCCACCATCGATCGATACAACATCTACACCATCCGAGGTACAAACACATAAAATCGATTTTACATTACTAACTCCGGATGAATATGGTATTTTCAGGGATCCAGAAGGTCATCCACGAGCAATAGATGGAAGAATCATTCCAATATCCACAGAAGACGTTGCAGACATCCTTCAGATGGCCAATGGACCAATCAGTCCCTACATACAACCACCCATCCACCGGAACGATCAGCACCAACTACCTCATGAACAAGATGGTGCAGAAAACATTCATTCCAACTCAGCAGATCCAGCAACTCAATGCCTATCGATCCATACATGTAAGAGAGCATCGATCGATATACATCACGAGCTTGGGAAGAGAGCTTTCAAACACAGAGTTCGTCGTTTCTCCTGGGAAAAGAAGGACGAATTTGGTGTCTACAGAGATGAGAGTGGTTATGCAAGAAGCATCAATGGTGACATCATCCATGCCTACAAAGAAGACATTGAGAAGCTGCTTAATAGAGCCACAATGTTTGAGAGCTCTTGTATCTGTCTACCGGAGCATGCTGAACAGTTCACTAAAGGAGTTCCAGTTTGCAAGCTCTACACACAAGCAGAAGTCACACACATGCTGAATGAAAGAATCAGTGAACACAATTGGGAGAAAGCAGGATTGAGCTTCGAACATGAAAAAGTAATCTCGAGAATTCAAGGAGAACTACTAAGGAATACGTCTAGCAATGACCTCGCTCGCAAGGAGAGAAAAGCCCTACAAGAAGAGGTGGATGCACTTCGCAAAGAACTTGAATCTCAGAGACGACCATCGACCGATGCAGCCCCATCAACATCGATCGATATGAACTTTGAAGCACCTATCGAGAGTCACTTACAGAAGCTATCGATCGATGATATACCCAACACATCGATCGATAATCCCGCACCAGACTACTGTACTAGAGAAGAACTTGAAGAAGCCACAAGAGATATCTATCGATATATTGAATTCTGTGAAGAGGACACACATAGATCACTAGACAAGTTTTGGTGGCCGGTACAAGGTGACGTTCAAGATCTGAAGTGCACAGTGGAGAGGTCACATAAATGTTTAGGAGTCCGGCATGTTTTAGGCCAATGGTTACTCATTCCGCATCTATGGCATATTGATTTGGTCGAGTTGGTCGAGTGCTGTGGTTTAAAAGAAATACCACGGTCTTTTCCTCGGCCTCGACCATGGCTGAAATTGGCACGGTCTCGGACGTATTGGTTCCTGCGGCCATAAGGGGTTACTTAGCCTCGGTCTCAGTTATTTTAGTGGCTACGGCCACATCCTTGCCACTTTTCACGGCCACGGTTGTGTTGGCTATTACTATGGACTTGGTTAGCCTCTTTCTTTTCCTCAACGGCCTTATTTCCTCAGGTAGTGTGGTTGATCCAAGAGGTCTTGATTCACTATTACTCATCAATAGTTCATTATTTTGCTCAGCTAGCAATAGACATGAGATCAGATTCACATATGTCTCAAAGTCCTTTTCACGGTATTGTTGTTGTAACAACACATTACTTGTGTGGAGGTGGAGAAGGTCTTTTCTAACATATCATTATCCGTTATTACCTCATCACACAGTTTCAATTTAGAAACAATCTTAAATATGGCTGAGTTATACTCATCCACGGACTTGAAGTCCTGGATTCTGAGATTCCTCCAATCATATAGAGCCTTTGGTAAGATCACCGTTCTTTGGTGATCATATCTTGTTTTCAAATCTGTCCAAAGGTCTATTGAATTTTCAATTGTCAAGTACTGATCTTTGAGACTCTCAATAAGATGATGGCGAATGATCATGATAGCTCTGTATCTATCTTTCTCAGTTGCATTATTGCCCTTGATATCTTGCATATTTCCACTGTTTTATCCATTCATCCATATGCATTTTGATCATATAGATTAAGATTTAGTCATTTCTAGGTTGCATTTTGCATACATGAGTCTTTATTAGGTATTGGAGTACCTTTGGAGTTCTTGGAGATTGTTGGATGCATTTGGGGCTCAAAAGAGGAATTAAAGGTGATCATTGGACGATGAGTGTGTGGAGCGACCTCCAGAGCGACCCCATGACATCGTTCCCTCACCAGAGCGACCTCCAGAGTGAGACGTCTAAGTAGAGACTTTGTCACTTTGTCGCACGAGAATGACCATGGAGCGACCTCCCAGAGCGACTACGCGAGATCGCTCCCAAGCCAAAGTGACTTCCCGGAGCGAGACTTCCAAGTCGCTCGGCCTTTTGTCATTTTGTTGCACGAGAATGACCCTGGAGCGACGTCCCAGAGCGACACACCGAGGTCGCTCCCAAGCCAGAGCGACTTTCGGGAGCGACACCGCGGAGTCTCTTCGCGTCATTTACTTGGTCGGAACTTTGTATTTTCTAAGGACCTTTTGGTCATTTGTCTTGACATTTTACACTTTCTAAACCTAAGTTTAGGTACTCTTTGTAAGCCACAGAGGAAGATTATCTTTCATCCTGGAGAGAAAACACAAAAACCTCTTGGAAAGTTTATCTCTTTGAATCATTTTTCATTGTTCTTGTGACGGTTGATTTCATTATATTACTCACTAATCTTCATGATTCCTCTCAAACCCTCAGTGATGCATTCACAGAGTTCATTTGATTTTAGGGTGATCTTAGCATTAAGTGCCCATTGTAAATAATTATCTCCTACGAGATTTAGGGAAGCAAAATCCAAGTTATTGATTTTCGACATCTGAAATCATATAACTTATACTTAGGGTTTTAAATATGTTTATTAATCAGATTGACCAAACAAGAAATTTCTAATGAGAAATTACTATATGCGGCCATATGAGTTTATTACAAGCTTAGGATCCGAGTTCTAAGTGTTTTTCATGTAACCATAAACAATCCAACAATCATGAATCATGGAACCTCTGATCATGCAAACAATTTAGGGTTTAACAATTTTGGTAGAATTAAGGTTTTAACAATCCTAGCACCCGGGTTCTAAGTGTTTATGTAAATCTCAATCAAAACAATCAAGCAATCAAGCAAAACATTATTGGGTTCCAACTAACAACCTAAACAAACCATTCAACCTAACAATTCTATTAGGGTTTCCAATCTAGGGTTTCTATTTCAACCATTACGGTTTTGATTCTTTAAATTAGGGTTTCAGAATTACCTTAATCACCAATAGGTTTGAATGTACCAAACAAGCTGGAACTCTAGATTGCAAATCTGGAACCAGGTCGTGCTGCAATCGGATCGCGGATGGAGCTTGTCGAGTATCGGATTGCGAATTGTTGAGTATCGTGAGCTGGAACATAGATCGGGTCGAGAACTTGAGCTTTCCACAAGCGGGTGGAGTTGCTGAGGTTGAGAAATCGCTGAGATCGGATTGAGGATTGCAAGGTTTTTGATTGCGGATGAATAGGCTGAGATAAGCGGATAATCAAGAATTAAGGTTAGGGTTTCGTGGTGGTTCTCGTCGAGGGACTAGGGTTTCTGGTCGGAACTTTAGCTTAGGGATCAGAGACTTGATCGTGCTATGAACTCCTTTTGATCTGAATGGAAAAGAGAGTTTGATCGCACAGGTAGCAACTCCTCTCGGCTTGAACTCATTGTTGATATTAGATTTTAATTCCCTCGGCTCATGAAACAACACGAGGGGCATTAGATAATATGAACGACATAAGCTAACAAGATAACATGATACAACTAAGGTATGATAAACTTATTTTGCACAGGAGTTGAGTTCGGCTAGAAAATCCTTTTGGAATCGGATTTGGTTTCCAAAGCAAATCAGTGCACACTGTATCTGTGCGTGAGGATGTGTCGGTGGTCAGATTGACAATGGTTTGCACTGACGGATTTTTCAAGGCGAGGATATCTTGATCGTTTTCTGGGTCCTCACGGTTTGAGAGAACAACCTATTTGAAGTTCCGAAGCAGACTCCTTTGTGTTTAGGGTTTGATGATTTTCGGCTCAGCTGAAGAATATTTTGTGGGGGCTTAGGGCTAGAGGCTATCGTGTTGATAACGTGTTGTGAATCAGAGAATAAATCGATATGTTTATTGCATAAGCTTAGGTGCTCTCATATAGGGAATTACAAGTTCCTAAAAAAGGAAAACTAACATTAACTAGGAAAAGGAAAAACTTAAATCAACAACGAATAAGAAATAGTACAAAGCCTAATCTAACATGGATTAGAAAAATCACCAAATCCTAATCCAATAAGGATTAGGAATATAGCCGACATAGAACCTCTAATGGGCCAGTCCGGTACGGTTCTTGTTCCGGTTCAAGGTTCTGGTTATGGCAATCCATAATATGATTTCTAAGAAAAAACCTATTGTACTTAGGGTATGCTTTGAAACATTGACACCGTACCAATTAGTATGTATATAAATATATAGGGGATTCATGTCCTTTGTGTTAAAATAGGCTCTATACTACTCCTTTTGTAACTTCAGTAGATTGACGATTTAGTCTTCTGTTTATCCCATCCACCCATATGCATTGATATTCTCTTGTTGCCATGATGACTTCCACATCATCCAATACGTACACAGTCGCAATAATGTTTGAAGTGAGAAATTGACAACAATAGCTTCATATCTTTGAGCATCATCTCTGAGTTTCCTCTTGTACACAAGTTATTCTTTGTACACTAAAAGACATGATGGATTTTAACGGTGAGAGATGAACGGTGGAAACGATGTCATAGTCTTCATGCCAAGGTTCCTATTAGAGATTATCTCTTGTTATCTGGTTTATATTGGTTACTGTATTTGGTTTACTAAAGCTTGTATATAAGCTTCATCTTGTGTACTTTGTACGTTTGAGAGAGAGATTAATAACAAAAGCTCGATTCCTTTGAAATCTTCTTCCTCGTGAAGCTTTCTCTCCACTAACATGGTATCAGTACAACTGAGATCAAAATTCAGTTGATCGATCCTTCTTCCACGTTCGTTTTGATCTGGAGGTCTCCAATTAATCTCATCGATCTTGGATTGCTGATTTTGAGCTAGATCTGCGATTCAAGCTTGTGGCATTTGGATTCCTTGTTTCAATTGATCGCGTGCTTTATCCGATGATGAAGGAATGATGCAAGCTTCGGAGTCGCAAGTTCATCTCCAGTTCTGCAATTTCTTCACATAGCACAAAACCTGACGGTTATATTTTTGAATCTCTACCTCGACCACCGGAAAACTTTTCCGATTTGGGTTGTCAAAGACCAATGGTGTGTCTGAAGATGCTTTCAAGCTCAAGTTATTCCTTTTCTCTTTGGGGGATAAGGCACGTCAGTGGGAGAAGTCTCTACCCAGCGACTCTATCACCACCTGGGATGACTGCAAGAGAGCATTCTTGGAGAAATTCTTCTCTACTTCAAGAACTGCTAAGCTGAGAAATGAGATCTCCAGTTTTCAACAGAAGAACTTGGAAGGATTCAGTGAAGCCTGGGAAAGATTCAAAAACTACCAAGCTCAATGCCCACACCATGGTTTCTCCAAGGAAAGCTTGCTAAGTACATTCTAGAGAGGTGCACTTCTAAAGTACAAAGCCAGATTGGATACTGCTAGCAATGGGTACTTATTGGGAAGATCTGAGGAAGATGCAGAGGAGTGTGTTGACAACATGGTAAAGAGTGACGCAATCTACAGTGGAGACCACGACAGAGGTAGTAGAAGTGATGACAAGCAGACAAGGAAGGAGCTAAAGGGTCTACAAGATAAGATAGACATCCTCATTGCAGAAAAAACTACTCAAGAGCAGCTGAAGTTTGTTGGTAACACAAACCAAGAACCACAACCTGTGACCAATGAGGTTGACGGAATAGAAGGTCAAGAGGAGCTGTGTTTCATCAACAACAATGGTAATTGGTACAAGAAGGATCCCAACTTTCAATACAACAACTACCCACAAGGAGGATACCAGCCTATGAACAATCAGCAAGGCAGCTATCAGCCTCAACAAAATCCACCTCCTGGTTTCTCCAACAAAGGGAACCAGTCTTCTCAACAACAAGCTAACCCTTCTACCTCTACTCCTCAGGAAACAAGCACTGATGCTCTTCTGAAACAGATCTTGGAGTCTCAGACTAGAAGTGAAAAAAATGTTGGTTATGAGCTGAAGAACCTTCATGCCAAGATTGATGGGAGTTACAATGACCTCAACAACAAGTTCCGGGCTTTGGAGAACCAGTTTTCTTTAATAATTTCCACCTCTAAGCGCCCGGGCAAAGACCATTGCAATGTTGTCATCTCTGCTGCTACCTCTGAGAGTGAATTGCATGATCATGAGAAAGAGGTAGGTGAGATCGAAAGACTCTTCTATGAATCTGAACTTGTGCAGGATGAGAGAAAGATTGTAGCCAAGGTTGCCGCTAAGGTTGTAGAGAAGGTTAAGGAAAATGTTGTGCAGCCAGTTGGAGTCAGAGCGGAGATATCTCCTTTTGAAAAGCTCCCATTTCCAAAGAGGGTCATCACTAAAGCTCAAAATAAGGTGATCTCCAAGTTCAGGAAAGACTTGAGTGATGTTGGAGTTAAACTTCCAGAGCTTAATACAATACAAGAGGCCTATGTCCAAATGATGCTCATCAAGGACATTCTAGATCACAAAGAAAAAGTAGCAGAGCTTCTAGACATCTCTACATCACTAATTGATCCACAAGTTCCTCCAAAGTCTCTCCCTAAGCTAGATTCACAAGGGAAGTTCACATTGTCTTGCTACCTTGGTAGAATCACCATGAATGATGCTCTTGTGGATAGTGGTGCGAATGTCAATGTGATCTCAATGGAAATTGTGAAGATTCTTGGTATTCAAAGCATGGAGCAAAACACATCTTCTCTCATGTTTGGGGATTCATATTCTACAACCCCCATTGGCCTCATCAAGGACTTTCCTTTGAAGATTGGAGAATGCACAATCCCTATAGACCTCACAGTCGTGAAGATGGCAAATGAGAAGATAGTTCCTTTGATCCTTGGCGCTCCATTTCTCACAAAAGTTGGAGCATGTATTGACTTCCCAAACAAGACTGTCACACTCCTCAATGTGAACAAGGCTGTCTCTTACCCAATCAAGTATCCAATGGATGCTGATTATTGTGGAACAATCACCTGTGAAAACACATCACTTGAGAAGACCCAAGCTAAAGTGGCTGTAACTGAGAAAGAAGATCTTCATGTGAGTCTTCACAAGAGTTGTGTGTAGAGCACTTGGAAAGTGCTAAAAATGAGGGGGTGAGTGGAGCAACAAAAGATGCTCATGGAACCATTGAGTACAAGATCAAGTGCAAGGGAAGGTCTAAGCCACTCTCCAGTGCAAAAGCCATAATCACTCCTCAACTCCAAGATGATCCAACCAAGCTTCAAGAGCTTCTCTTCCACGCCCTCACCATCACTCTACCATCACTCTTGAGGGTGGGAAGGACCCTCCTTCTCACTAACTAGCAAGGTACTCCACTTCTTTCCATTGTATATACCAGTTTTTATTTTTGCATTTTAGCTCTCTTTTGGGTATCTCTTTCAACTTAACAACAGAGAGACTGTGTGAATTAAGTTTGGGGGAGGTACCAAGTATTTAATGACGTTTTATTTGATGATTTTGAGTCTCATTCATTGCATTATACATACTTATTGGCATAGAAAAAACCACAAAAAAATGAAAATTTGAAAAACACAAAAAATCATTTTGGTTGCATCACTTGTATTTCTAGGATAGTCTAGAGCATATAGCTTGCATTCACTTGCATGGGGACCAATGATTTTAGAACACTTGTCAAGAGCTCAAAGTGACACCCTAGTTAGACATATCAGGTAACTTGAGCATCTCTTGAAAGTCTTGCACGCTTCGAGCCTTGAAAACTCTTCTTGAAACATGTTTGCTTGCTTGAAATTGACATTGTTCTTGAAACCAGCTCCAATCTGAAATTTGGCTTAATGAACTTAGCTTCTCTTGCATATGGGCACTTGCATACTTGATCATGGATCTCATACCCATTTGGGTTATCTTATTTTATTTTACCACTCTTTTGTTGACCCAAATGGTAATCCACACCCTTAATTTGAACCCAAGCCATTCTTTCGAGACCAAACATTTGATTCGCATGAGTGAGGCCTCTTTTGATAGCTTTTCATGTGCAAAATCTTGAGAGTATTGGAGGCGACATAGGATTGTTCTCATCTCTTGCTAGCATAGGAACCTCTTTTGAGCTAGCATCTAGGATTGTGAGTGGGTTTATGTGTTCTTAAAGTTAATATCTTGGGTTTTGGATGAGAGATTATGAGAAAGTTAAACTAAAGTGTACCTTGAGAAAAGAAAGAAAGCCACTAAGGATCAAAACAAATGAAGAGAAGCTTGAGATTGTACCTAAAAGAAAACCTTACCAGAAAAAAAAACAAGAGAAAAAGAAGAAAAGTTAGAGCTAAGAAGTAGAAAGTGTGTGAAGAGTCCCCAGTTGGTGGTGTAAATCAATAAAAAGAAAAAAAAAAGAGAGAAATAAACTTGTTCATTGGGTGAGTGATGTGAGTAAAGGTTATTTGAGATCATGGGATGAAGAAAAAGGGGTAGAAACTTGTGATCACTTAGGAAAATGGTAGAATATTGAGAATAAGACTATGTATGCATGAGTTGCCTCTAGTCTTAGATAAATTTTTCATAATGATCAAGCTCCTTATTCTTGAGTGATAGTCACTAAAAAAATGATGCATTTGAACCCTCCTTTTCGTTCTCATCAGACCATTTGCTTGCCTAGCCAAATGATAGAGATCATGTGCCCATTTGTGAGAATTCACCTTATGTATGTGTGTGTGTGTGAACTAATGTGAGACTGGTTTAAAGAACTTGTAAATTAAAGAGTTTTGCACCTTGCTTAAAGGCATAAAATTGTGTTGATAGGCCTAAAGAAGCTAGAATATAATAAGAGAGTGTGCTCATGCTATTTGCTATGTCTCTTTAGGATGTTAAGTTGAGTTCTAGAAAGTTCACTTGAGGAAAAGTAAAGAACAAGTTTTGGGGAGTTGATGTCTTGCATATTTCCATTATTATATCCATCCATCCATATGCATTTTGATCATACAGACTAGGAGTTAGTCATTTCTAGGTTGCATTTTGCATACATGAGTTCTTATCAGGTATTGGAGTACCTTTGGAGTTCTTGGAGGTGATTGGATGCATTTGAGGTCTAAAAGAGGAGTTTAAAGTGATCATTGGACGAGTAAGGCGGGAGCGACATTCCAGAGCGACCCCATGGCGTCGCTCCCAAGCCAGAGCGACCCCCAGAGCGAGATGTCATGGTCGCTTGGCCTTTTGACACTCGGTTGCAAGAGGAGGTCCTGGAGCGACGTCCACAGGTCGCTCCCATCCAGAGCGACCTCCCGGAGCGAGGCACCTAGGTTGCTCCCAGCCAGAACGACCTCTCAGAGCGAAGAACCTAGGTCGCTCACCTTTTATCAAATCCAGAAGCCGAAACAGCCCATGGAGCGACCGCTCCCAGCCAGAGCGACCTCCCGGAGCGACGTGGCGAGGTCGCTCCGCGTCATTTGCTTGGTCGAAACCTTGTATTTTCTAAGGACCTTTTGGTCATTTGTTTCCTGTTTTTACACTTCCTAAACCTAAGTTTAAGTACCCTTTTGTAGCCTACCAGGCAGTTATCTTGGATCTGCAAGAGAAAGACAAAAACCTCTTGGAAAAGTTGATTTCTATGAATCATTCTTCATTGTTCTTGTGATCCTGTTTTATTTCACTGCATTATCTACTCATCTTTACATGATTAAGCTTGAATCCAATATGGTTTTTGATAGAAATCACGAAGATTAGTGAGTTATCCACTTTTGAATTCATGGGATAGAGAGATTAAGGGTGATTAGGCTAGAACTAGGATGTTTAGTGTAGGTTTCTCTTATTCCTTGCTAGTAGAGTTTTCTTAATGCATCTTTTGAGTTGGCCTCTCAAGGGTTGAGCTTTAGACATTTCCCACCTCACAAGGTGTTTGATGAAATGTCTGAGAGCCAACTCTCCTAAGCTTTTAACACACTTTACCAAAGACATTTGTTGTTAAATGTGTTAAGATAGCCAATAGACTTGTTTTTAAAGATTACTTATGTAACATTCAACCAAAGACATTTGATGTTTGAGTTATGTTAGTAAATAAGCATTCATCTAGACATAGAGCTTGCTTAGAAGTGTGTCTAGGCTTAAGGTTGATAGTTTAATCGATCATTTGCCATCCTTAGTTCGAAGTTTGATCACCCAAGGTCTAATCCCTACTCCCATGAGTTCTCCTTTATCTTAATCAAGGAAGTTATTTTAGTTATCGCTTTTCTTATTCTTAGGTATAGGTTAAAACCATTATTTATTCGATTGCACTTAGATTAAGTAAGTACTTGCATCCTCGGTGCTTTAAAATCCCTTCGAATTGGTTCGACAATCTTTTATACTACAACATTTGTCTAAGGAGCCTTGAAAACTCCTAACTTCAAGATTCCATAGGTCGGCTTCGGTTGCTCGTTTATCTAAATACTGAATATTGTTTCAAGAAAGCCGTTACCAATTGGATGAAGTTATTAATCAAATTTCCTTACAGACCGGCGAACCATTCCAAGGCTTATCCAATAAGGTTATCGGCAAAAAAGCGGCAGTATCCTGGTTTTTTTCTCGTCTTCGTTCAGATGTGCCCTTGATATTGCCAGTCGGAAGGCTCACACATGAGCTTTAGGCTCGATGTTGCCAGAGTACTCGGGAAATTTATTTTTCCCACATCCTGTAATCGCACACACTAGAGATTCGGTTCGTGAATGGGGTTCTTCTTGTTTCTTCGATGATGTTGTCTATGTCGGGAGCTGATCTGGTTGCCTTGTGCATGATGGCATGTAGCCTTCGGAATTCTGCGTCGTTTCTCTCGATATAGTTCAGGAAAGTTCTTGTTTCGTTCAGGTGTCTCTGGTCCTCCCTTTGTGAATTTTCATTGATAAATCCATGAGGGATGTCGTCTCTGGCATGTCTTTCCAAGTCGGTGAATCCGGTCTGCTGGAAAGTTCCTACAGTGGGTGGGAATTGAGCAGGACGGTCCAAAGGCAATGTCCGAGCCCTCAGTTCCTCAGGTTTTCTCGCACATCCGTTTTGGGCTCGGATCGGTGCGGCTTGCGGGCTTTGTACACCGGTCTCGACTTCATCCAATCCGCTGTAACTCAAACTCCGGTAGGTTGTGTTGGGCTGTGAGGCTTGTTGCGAACTCTCTCCCCCGTAGCGTCCGGATCAGGGACTTGGAAATTCTGGGGTACTGAAAGTTCCGAGGTTTTGGGAGATCAGTGTTTGTCCTGATGGATCAGACTGCGGTCTGGTTCTTTCCCGGACGTTAGTTTGATGTTCAGAGAGTTCCTTTTAAGTTTGCGATAGTTCGATAAGCGATCTCTTGCTCTCGAGATTTATCGATGATCGTTGAGACCATTCCCCGAAGCTCGATCACTTCCTCACGAGTTTGGGCTAGAGGAGTAGGGGGATTGGTCTCATAGGTTGGGTTCGAGTTAGGTTGTCGGCAGACTGGCTTTCTCCCAGGTGATTCCAGGTTCGTGCTGTGATTCGATCAGGGATCGAGGTTTGATCTGGGATCGTGGTTTGGCCGGGTATCAAGATTTGATCCGTAATCAGAATTGTATCGTGAATTGGGATCCGGTCGTGAGTCGAGATTCCCGTTGGTGGAGCTCGTTGTGTTTGGGTTATTTTGGCTGCCCCACCGGATCTCGTTTGTCCAACGGGTAGGGTCTCGATTTTTGGAGAAGATGGCATTACGACCAGCAGAATCTTACTTCAGGAAGAATCCCCAGACCAGTCATTAAACAGACAGGCCCTGCCATCGGATGCACCAATCAATCTTCCGAATCAGGTAAGTGCAACTATCCTTTGCTCGAAAATCAATGGTTTGGTTATTGTGCATACTGATTTAATATGCTCTGATAAGTTTGGAAAAATACTAGGATGTTTAGAAAATTTTGCTAAACATACTCCTTGTTTTAGACCACACTTAGAGGAGAAGCAAGAAAATTTTCCATCTGCTGAAATTGGAATTTATCAAACCGATTTAAATGCTGATTATTCCATGACTGCCATAACACACTTGTCTTTTGCCAAAGATGTTAAATTGGGACAGGATTTAAAGATGAAAGTTCCAGAGATACCTATCTAAGGTCCATACCGCACCAGACCAGAACATAGGAGTAAGACCTGTCGTTTCTATTAAAAGGAGAGCCACCCAGTGCCATCAAATACCAAACTGATAAAATACCAAAGTAAGACCTTAGAATCTCAAAGGAGGATGAAGCCTGACTTACTCTATATTTGTGCAGGTTATACAGTTTCTAGATAGAAACCTTTTCAAGAGGGAGGGAATGTTACGGCCCTCAAATAAGGGTTAACCAAAGCCTCACAAAACTGCCCACACTGCCTATCTAGGAGTTGCCAACGATAGAGGTTCAGTAATCGAAGTATATCTCACCAACCAGAAGGAAATTTTAGATGAAAAAAAATAATTTGCTTCTACACTCATCATTTCATCTAGAGGGCTTAGAATCATCAGAAAATATTTACCGACCAAGGACATATATATTTTACAAGTTGGAGGTTTCCTAACTCATCCGTCTGCGAGTATCGTCCCTTAGAAGATAATTTCAGCCCAACCAAGAAGCAGCCCAAGCAATGAATTTTAATAGGAATCTTTTATGGATCCATCAAACCAAGAATCAGGAAATTATGTCTAGTTGAAGATATAACTAGTTGTATTTGTTTTTTTGTTTTCCTTGTTACTTGTAAATTACTTACAATTTAATTAATAATTATCTATACTATTGATATACCATGATTTTGACCTGCTTTTAGCCATGGCATTGATATGTTTTTATGAGTTTTATATATGTTTTGGAGTCTATTATGTATGTTTTCAGGTTCAGGAACACTTTGGAGTAAAATGATGATTTAGGTGCCCTTTTGGAGCTTAAAGGAGAGTTTTCCGAAGATGACTATAAAGATCAGACAATAAGGATATATATCGATCGATACACACCCTGTGTAATCGATCGATATCGATCGATGACGCTTCTATTGAAGATGAAGTCGAGATACTCCATCGATCGATGTACACCATGTACCATCGATCGTTATTATGCGTGGAGAGCAAGTCCGACTTGGCCGACTTGAAGCCCAAGTCTTCCCAATATTACAATAATGCCCTGACGAGTTTTTAACCTAATGGAACTCATATTTATAGTTTTTGCCATTGTGTTTGGACATGCTTTGTGAATGTTTTTATTGTTCTAGTTACTTTTGTGCTTGAAAAGCTTTGCATACTCTTCTTGTTCTTTAGTTCTACTCTATACTTAGCAATAAAGTATTTCTTTTCATCTTAATTTCTTAAAGGTTATAGAATTCTATATTTAGAAGAAACACACAAAGAGTACAAGCACAGCTGGATACCATTCAGAAGTTACTAAACAAGCAGGGACGGGGTTCATGAAGACAAATGAGTGCAGTACCGTCCATACACATCGATCGATCGTCTTTGATGAGTGTCCATACACATCGATCGACCGTCTTTGATGAGTGTAGATCGATGGAATTAGACGAGTACCCGTACGAGTGCAGTACCGTCCAGACTATGCCTCACGAAGCTTTCGCAGCATGTCACCCACATCCGCCCATCCCTGTCAAGATCGATCCGCACATTATCGCACACAACAGCACGAAGAACTTCATTGAAGACAAAAGCTACATCATTCCTTGGGAAGGAATACATCAATGAAGTACAAGCACAGCTGGATACCATTCAGAAGTTACTAAACAAGCAGATCTGTTCAGTGGAGGATGCAGAGACTGTAAGTGAATGTGGGAGTCGATTTCACCCTACTGTCAAATAAATCGTAAAAAAGGAAACTTCGGGAAAACCCTAAGTTTCCAGAGGAACCGGCTATCTGCGAGAACTGCACAACGAAAATAAGATGACGAAAATACTTTAGAATTTAAATGAGAATAAACGAAAACAGAGAGCAAAGAGGTTCTTATTCCGAATCTGCGTAGAACTGGTACAAAAAGAATTGCCGAAAGCGTAAGAACTAGAAAACCCTAATTGAGACGCAGCTCGCTAACAGAAAAACGGAAATATTCCTAAATGCTAGTTTTGGTGGTGGAAGCTCTGAATTTCGTGTCCCTGCTTCTGCCCTGGACCTCCTCTTTATATACTCCTCGTCTTGGCAATCCGATCTTTCCATTTTGCCCAGATTTGACTTAAATCGGGAATTTTCCATTCTTCTCGATCCTTCCTTTTTTTCTGCGGAAATCTTCTATTTCTCTTTAAACCTTCCTTTTATGTTCAAACTTAACTTTTATTTTCTTTCTGCGAGTAAACCGTCAAAACGTTATCAAATCTGCGGGTTTGACTCCGTCGAAATTGCGAGGTGGGTTTTATCGCGTTTTAGGTCCTTCCGGGCCGTTTTGCGATAAAAACC
>CAKOAT010150932.1:4523-58319 GCA_932364175.1 Eruca vesicaria subsp. sativa
GTAGTTCATGATCCTAACTATCCCGATGAATCATCCTAAACCTAGCTCTTTTATAATCTGAAACCAAACCAACTTGTTACTTGCTTTTTACGTTTTATTTATTTAAAAACAACCCCATATTGTTTTAGCTTAATTCTGATCCTATAAAAATAAAGTGTAATATTTGGTCTCTGTGGATTCGATCCTCAAGTACTACATTTAACCTCTTATTTGAGAAAGTAGCTTGAAGGTTAATTTGAGCATATAAACGGAGTTCTCTGGCAGTCGGGAGAACCAATTCAACGCGGCTCCCTCGAGGCTCTCTACGAAGCGTTGGCAAAAACCGGCGTCTCTCTCGGCGTCGGTGAAACTGGCTCGACCCATAGCGATGTTGAACGCCATCATATGTTCCGTCGGGTCGTCGCTGCCGCCGAAAGTAGGCAGTCTGGTTTTCTCTGTAATGCGCAGCCGGACATCAGTGATGCGGCGCGTGAAAGGTGTGCGGAGAGCGGTAGCAAGGACCTTATCTATCTGAGGAGCGGCACTCGTGACGTGATGGATCTGGGAATGGATTTCTTGAAGCGCGAGCTTCAGCTCGGCGATTTCTCGAACGGTTTGTAGATCTGGGCTATTTGCTGGCTGTATAGCGTCGACCGGGGTTGGTTAGCCAGAGTAGGAGTCGGGTTTGTGTTAAAAATAAATCGTCGGGCTGTGGAAAGGTTTCCGTCCGGGTTTGCGAGCGCGGAGACAATAGCTGATAGATGCTCGTTTGTCGTCTTCTGGACTTCTTCTTGGTGAGCGAGGCGAGCCAGGACGGAATCCATTAGGGTATCAGCGTTCGGAGCCGGTGAAGTTTCTTCCGGCTGTGTATCAGAAGGAGCTTCTTCATTCATATTTACGTCACACTACTTCGTTTTGCCCCACGGTGGACGCCAACTGTTTGAACCGAGTTCGGTCGTGTATCAGTGAGGTGAGTGACTGGACTTGTCGGTGGGTTATTACGAAGTTACGAGTAATAAGGAGGAAAGAAAGAGGTTTTATTTATAGTCGGGAGTGAATACAATGAGAGTCTCCGGTGCTCGGAGAGCTCAGCCGGAGATAATGTATGGACTAGTCAGGGACAACAAAGTAAGCAAGGTAAGAAAAACCTAATCTGAGTCGCCTCCTAGTGAATCTATTTTTCGGGATCCTCTCTTTGTGCTCTCCTCGCCTTTTATAGCTTAAACCTCTCTCTCGATCCTGACCTAAGTTGGTGCCGATTAATGGGCCCCTAGTGTTGGGCCTTTTCTCGGCTCGGCAAGATGAGCTCCTCACTCGTACGGACACCACTCGGGTATTAACCGATTACGTGTCAATGTTGGCGATTTGTCCCTTATTGGGCCGACTATGATTCCCTGTGGGCCCTGAGGGGTGGGTACAGCCCACCTCCTACAATATCTGCACATAAGACACTGAATAGCAAAATGCATGAGAGCGGAACAAAGGCTTAGGATTTCAAGGTGGGTATTACTGAAAATGAGCTAGCCACTCAGGATCAGCAAGAAGAATAGAAAGAATACGAAGTACTTGTTGGGGTATTTTTAGGTACAAGCGATTCGTGCTCATCCACAGAATGATAGGAAGAAGGAGACGGATCGTCGTTGGGGTTTCTCCTGCTTCGGTCGTTGATAAACCAGGAGATCGTGCTTTCAGGATACCGCCATACGGGTATGGGCCAGTTAATTTTTTTAGGGCCTTAGTAGCAGTAGGGGGTAATGGGTCGCAAGGCATGGGCTGTCTTGCTATAGAGATGACCGCATGATCTTCCAGCCTGGGATGATGATGGGAACGGTACCTAGGGAGGTTATTTTGACATCCAGGCATAGAACCATGGATGGTGTATGGATTTCTAGCTGCATCCTACAGTGGGGATTGGCTACGTACCCTTCATTGAGGGATCAAGCCATTCGTAGTTCATATTATTGGAGGCACGTAGCCTAGATGGGCGCATAGCCTTGATGTGGGCGCATAGATTTGTTGGCATGTGGCTTAAGAAGCACATGGCTCTGTAGTTGATAGGATTCATCTGTTCTAGAGGACACATGACCGGAATAGATGGTAGAATTGTCGATATGCTACAGAGAGCATGGAGCTTCGGTATGCTTCAGTAAGCATGGCGTGTTCCTGGAGACGAGTAGGAGAACGTGGCCTGCGCCAGATGAAGTTGTAGGCATGCTTCAATGGGCATAGAACTTCATACTGCTGATAGTGATCGCATGGATCTTCATGTTGAAGGTACGTCGATGAAGATGGTCTTCTAGGTCAATTTATTGCCTTTGCGGCTGTTGAATTGTGGAGCTCTGAAGATGGACGTGTTGACCTCTCCTATTTAGGTTTAGAAATCTTATATTTATAGTAGAAGTCGTGCCTACATCCTAGGGTTTGGAAATATTCAATATATCATTAGATAATAGAATATTTTTATTTTTCTTAAGGGCGGCCTATATATTGGAATACTTCCTATTTCTCTTGAATTTAGGAAGATTCCTTCTTCTCTATGCTGGTTACCTGGCAAATGGAAGATTTTAATTTATCTTAAATTAGGGGAAATCACTCATCCTGGAGGGTGGAAGCTGGAAGTTGGAAGCAGGACCTTCACCCAGGGGCAGGAACCTGGAGCAGGGGCCGGAACCTGGAACTCAGAGGCTGGAATGCTGGAGTAATCTTCTCATGGAATATTTCTCCCCAACAGTCCTGAGTGTGATCTCGCTACCCTAGTCTAATGTCCATGACAAGAAGAATTGTAGTCAAGATTAGGTTCAAGTTAAATGGAGTTAGGTCTTTCCAGAGTAACCTCTACAAGCCGAAAGCTTATGGCGAACAAGATGATGTAATGTCAGAGTGTTCCGGGTCCACATGTGTGTCTGTCGCCTCTACAAAGGTCACGGAATAAGATAAATTAAAGCACGAGGGTGGTTAATACACATCATAAAATGAGGTCCTGATTCCCACAAGGTTTTGACAGACTCGATCCTAACAAAATGACTCGATAAAAACATCAAAATGACTCAAATACGACTGAGTCAGAATATAAGACAAAAAGAAAACGAGATTAGTATCAGATGAATTGCCTCCCCCAAACTTACTTCACACCATCCCTGGTGTGAAAAATAAACCGAGGAAGGCCAAAATAATAGAAAAGTTCATAAAACATAAATATTGCAAATGGATAAGACAATGGTGGTAGAGATGTGGGAACCGCCTAGTCGGTTTCCTCGCTGTCGGATTGACCAGTGTAGTGCCTGTTCCTCCCACGAGGAACAATCTCTGTGGACTGGTCCCATGAGCCTGAAGTACCTGTTGGCTCCTTTCCTGCGCGATGACCACCTGTCGCGGTCTGTTCTCCCCCGGTCTCAGTTGTACTTGGCTTCCCCAAACATCCTCAGGTGATGCTTTCAGTATCCTTTTCATGAGGCTGTTGTTCTTGCTCTGAGAGTCTACCATCCAGCGACGGTAGGTGGCATCATTTGCATCATCAGCAAGAGGGTCCAAGTCGTATGCCGTACTGCCTTTGAAGGTACTGACGAACTCGACATCATCCATAGTTGCATCTTGGTGAGAGGACCTTGGGTCGGCGCAAAGTAAGTTGGGGTTGGGTTTGAAGTGAATGTTCTCCACATTACTTATCGAAGTGATGTCCAGCTGAGGGAGCTTGCAATAGCAGTTTGAACCATCCTTACCGAGGAAAATGTAGATCATCTCGTCGTGTAGTATTTTGTAGTTGATCAGGTAGGAGATGTCTATGTATTCCAGCGTCTCTTTGGACGTCTATGTGCTGTGGTCAACCTCCAAATGGAGGAACAAATGAGTTAGCAAACTCCCACAACGGTCCTTCTTCTGAGTACCCTTCTGGACCGCTGTCCTCTTATCATCAAACATCTGGACGAGCACACAACGTGGGCTATTCGGCACTGGAGCAATCAGAATCCCAATGTTCGGAGCTCGGAAACCATCTTCAAGCCCCGCAAATAGCATCTGCAGCTCCCCTCTTTGCACCTTTTAAGTCTGATCTTTTGAGAAAAACAAATTGCTTAGGACCTACACAACTATCCTCAATATGGGGTTTCGGATGTGGGATATGCTGGCTGTGCGTGACTTGAATCCCCCTGTGGCGATGAGGTTCCAGAACAGTTGCTCAGGAGGAATTTTCTTGGGGAATGAAATTCTTGTTGGTTCCTCTAACATCTCATATATCTCGGTGAGATTCTCCAGAGAAACCGAGTGCGTAATCCTGCTTTCAAAGAACATGAAGTACGCCTCTTCCAAGGTTGAAAGATCGGGCTTTTGTAAGTGATCTCTGCGGTGGCGAGAACTTGCCTCTCCAAATCTGGGTATAGCGCGTGAGTTTCATAGAAGAGACCAGCTATTCCTAGCACGTCGAGAATAGCATGCACATTCTCATGGATCCCAAGATCGTGCAAGGTCTTTGCATGAACGAACCGGGTCATTTGGATGTTGATCTTAAGCAAGGTGTTGTAACGTTTTGATGCTTCCTTACCCCAACATTCTTCCGAGGAGTTTGGAATGTTTTTCCTCCTCTCAGGGCCATGGTAAGTTGGGGAAATGAGATCATCACCTGGTTCCCCTTGGGCATACTTCGGTGTCTTCTTGGAGACACTTTTATTTCTTTTAGGCATCTGCAAAGCAGAATCAAGGAAGGTGATTAGTCCCATTCATTGGGTTAAGTAGAAGAAGTTGGTAGCGTGTGAAATTGTGGTTGCTCCATCCAAACTTTTCCGATCAAACCCAATTATATAATTAATGAGTAGTCCACAATGGTGAAGCGAAATCACTTAATTATTCTATTACTCAAATCAATCCGCCTTGAATATAAATCGATTCAATAGATCTTAAAACCAATATCAAATCAATTGATGCATGTAAAATTAAGAACAGTGGCGCAAAGTTTCAAATTTCCAAATACCCTAGCGGTTCTATCATTATCTACTCAATCTTCTTAAATCTGTCCTAACAGCATGGGGAGAGGTCTATTTCTAGTTGGAATTACCAAAAGTCAATTCAAGAGCAAAAAGAAGAGGGAGAGTTTTTAGCCGAGAAACACTTGGTGGATCCGCCTCTTACCGTGCGATTGCTGAGGGATTGGACCACAATTAACCCAAGAACTTAAAATCCAAGAAAGTTTCAAAACCAAAAATCTTGTAAAACTGAGTGGAAGTCAAAGATTTTAAGGTTTGGGGTGAAAGCTTTGTGGAAATCGCAAAAAGACAAAGAGGAGGCGGTTGTGGCGAAACAAGAGAGATGGAAAACGTCTTTAAATAGGCCCCCTTCGTGCCCCACTTTCCTATTTTTCTAGGGTTTTTGTTTTATAATTATTTTTGGGTCGCGAGATACTTACATGAGCGGAGCAGCTGCTCCAAACTGAGAACAGTCTGATGTCTGTTCTGTTAGGTAACTCGGTTTTTTCTGGTTTTTTTCCTGCAAATAAATCAAAGAGTAATCCAGAACGAAAAATTCTAAAGAAATATGTACGCTCACCAGTGGGTTGCCTCCCCCAAGCGCATGGTTTAAGTCTGTAGGCTAGAGAAGGATCACTTAGGGAAATTTCTTCACCCTCTGTGTTAGCTGTCTCAGCAAGATATGGCTTTAGGCGCTGACTATTGACAACAAACTCTTCTCGTGTCCACCAACACAACGGCTCCATAGGGGCGGACCTCCTTAATGGTGAATGGTCTAGACCATCTTGATCTCAGTTTTTCAAGGAATAGCCGTAGCTTGGAGTTGAATAGGACCACCTGATCTTTCGGCTGGAAATTCCTGCTGATGATCCCCTCATCATGATAAGCCTTGGTTCGCTCCTTGTAAATTTTTGAGCTTTCGTAGGCAAGATGCCTTATCTCTTTTAACTCATGGAGTTGAATGGAGTGCCTCTCTGCTGCTGATCTTTCGGCTGGAAATTCCTGCTGATGATCCCCTTATCGTCGCCCAAAAAAAGAAAAGATCCCCTTATCATGATAAGCCTTGGTTCGCTCCTTGTAAATTTTTGAGCTTTCATAGGCAAGATGCCTTATCTCTTTTAACTCGTGGAGTTGAATGGAGCGCCTCTCTGCACCCTCTGTGATATCTGTCTCAGCAAGATATGGCTTTAGGCGCTGACTATTGACAACAAACTCTTCACCTTTTGTGTCCACCAACACAACGGCTCCATAGGGGCAGACCTCCTTAATGATGAATGGTCTAGACCATCTTGATATCAGTTTTTCAAGGAAAAGCTGTAGCCTGGAGTTGAATAGGAGCACCTGATCTTTTGGCTGGAAATTCTTGCTGATGATCCCCTTATCATGATAAGCCTTGGTTCGCTCCTTGTAAATTTTTGAGCCTTCGTAGGAAAGATGCCTTATCTCTTTTAAATAATGGAGTTGAATGGAGCACCTCTCTGCTGCTGGTTTGATGTCTAAGTTGAGCAGCTTCACGACCCATGCTGCCTTGTATTCTATCTCAACAGGTAGGTGACACGCTTTTCCGTACACCAAGTTGTTGGGAGTTGTCCCGGTTAGTGTTTTGTAGGCTGTTCTGTAGGTCCAGAGAGCATCGCCGAGCTTGAGCGACCATTCCTTGCGAGTAGTGTTGACTGTTTTCTGTAAAATGCTGTTCATCTCTCTGTTCAAGACTTCTACTTGGCCGCTTATTTGAGGGTGATATGGAGTAGCTATCTTGTGCTTACCATTATTCTTTAAGAGATTTGCAAAGATCTTGTTGAAGAAATGGCTGCCTCCGTCGCTAATAACCACTCTTGGTACTCCAAACCTCGGAAAAATGATGATGGTTTTGACCATCTTAATGACCACCCCTTTGTGGGGCTCGCAAGTGCTTCTACGCACTTGGAAACATAATCGACTGCTACGCACTTGGAAGACTCTTTTCTTTCCTTTGGCCGAGCACTGCTCCAAATGGGAAGTCTCTAGCATCGGTCATGATCTCGTAAGGGAGGTTACCTAGCCTGGTGGTTGCACGATTGGTGCACTAACAAGAGTGCCCCTAATAGTGTGGAAAGCAGCCAAGCAATCGCTATCGAACTGAAACTTTGTCTCCTTGCAGAGCAGTCTGGTGAGTCATCTTGCGATTTTTGAGAAGTCTTTAATGAACCTCCTGCAGAAACCGGTGTGTCCTAGGAAACTCATGATTCCCTGGACAAAGTTTGGTTGTTGTAGGCTCGTCATCACTTCTATCTTTGCTTTGTCCACCTCAATTCCCCTCTCTGAGATTTTGTGACCAAGAACAATCCCATCTCGTAACATAAAGTGACATTTCTCCCAATTTAGCACTAGATGCTTTTCTTTACGCCACTGAAGGACTCTGCACAAGTTTTACAAACATACATAAAAGGAGCCTCCATAGAAACTAAAGTCATTTGTTGGTGATGGAATACTCCCATCTGCAAAGGCTTACTGAATAATGAGCCCGGCCCACACGAGCTCCGACCCGCGAGCTAATCGACGCGTAATCGAGCTTAACTCAGATAATTCCCGTAATTAGCCGAATTAAGAACGCTTAAGCAAAACGGTCACCCTCGCGGGCCGATCGAGGCCCATTTGGTAAAAGGCCTCCGAACCCACGACTTGTTCACTAGGTCACGGCATCGTCACTATAAAAAGGAAAGAGGGGGTAACGAGGAAAGGATCCAAAATCACTCTCACTCACAAGGTGGCTAGAACTAAGGTTTTCACTCTTGTACTTTCTTTCAGACTTGTACGGCACGGCCGACCTCTCCGCGAGACTCCGCCTCGCCTCTCATTTCCTTATTTGTAACCGAACTCTCTCATCAATAAAGTTACACTTTGACCTTAAATAGTAAGAAAACGACTTTGAAATAACCCACAAACAAGTCCAGTCACTCATTCACTGAACAGACCGAACTCGGTTCAAACAGTTGGCGCCCACCGTGGGGCATAACAAAGTAGCGTCAACACAAGTTATGAGTCCAAGTAACGATTCAACCTCCGGCGACGAGGAAGATGCCGCAGCACCGACCTCAGGCGCCGCCATACCACTCGCTCCCACCTTCGTCGATTCCGTCATGGAGCGCCTTGCTCGTCAAGACGAAACCCAGAAGACAATGAACAAGCACCTCGCGGCCATCGCCACCGTACTCACAAATCATGACAGTGCCAGAGGACACCTTTCCATGACTCGGCGGTTTCTCTTCAACACAAACCCTACCCCTACTCCGGCAAACCAGCCCATCATGCCGACTGGGCCCCAGGATGACTCCGTACAACCAGGAAACAACCCAGATCTACAAACTATCCAGTAAATCACTGCGCTCAAGAAAGCTCTACTCGATATCAAATCGAAGATTCACGGCGTCAGGACTTCCGCTCCGCTCATTGAAAGCGTCCTTGTAGACACCCTCCGGACTCCGTTCACACAAAAGATAACCGGTATAAGACTCCGCAAGATGGACAATATCCGCTTGCAGACGTACGACGGCCTCTCGGACCCAACGGCCCATATCACATCCTTCAACATCGCGATGCGGCGACACAACTTCTCCGACGAAGAATGAGATGTCGGCTACTGCCAACTCTTTGTCTAAAGCCTAACTGGCGTGGCCCTCAAATGGTTTACTGGCCTTCCGGAAAAAGTTGTTGACAGCTTTCACGACTTATCATCCGTGTTTTTGAAGAACTACATAATGTTCACACGCGAAGAAGCTACCGCGTCCGACCTCTGGAACCTCTCCCAAGCACAGGGGCAAAGCCTTCGTAGCTTCATGGTAAAATTCAAAGGGATTCTGTCCAAGGTCAAAGTCCCAGATAGCATCGCTGTCAACGCCCTCATGAACACACTGTACGTACAATCCAAGTTCCGAGACGACCTCTATCGTCATCCAACAAAATCTCTCTCTGATGCCATTGCTCGATCCAACAACTTCATCCGTATGGAAGAAGACACCAAGGCAATCATCAGTAAGCAGAACGCTACGAAGCGAGCTCGTCGAAGAGTAACGACACCCGTCCGGAGCCACGTCAACACGCCCCAAACGACAAAGCGAACCCCAAGAAAAGCTTCGTCTACATGGTCGACGAAGATAACCTCACGAGCTCGACGGTCGTAGTCCGAGCAAAGGGATGGAACTGCTGGGACAGGACGAACGATGAGCCAAATCCAAAAGGCGCATCCGAAGCCTTGGGATCCAAACCCGACGAACCGGAGAAGTACTGTTCCTACCACAAGAGTAAGAAGAACAACACTAAGGAGTGCAAGATCCTGTACGAGCATTTCCTCTCCTCGGTTCCCACCGGTAAGATCGAAATTGAACCACCTAAGACCTAACCAAAGGAGAACAGCTAGAGCAAAAACAAAGATAAAAAGGGTCGAAAGTCTCAGTCTAAGAATCCGCGACCCGAGCAAAAGAAGGACGCCGATGAAAAGGCCCCCAAAGCACAAAAGAAAGAAGACTCATCCGCCGATGAGGAGCAGCCGAGAAACCAACGAAGATTCGAAGTTATCCTCGCACGCCCGAGCTCAACAACGAGCCACAAGTCCGAGCTCGCGCAAGAAGATTTGCGTAAACACCTTAACAAATGGCCTACAGAGCGGGATAGCTTAAGCTCGGCCGATTTACGTCATAAACTAAAGCGAAGAAACGTCACGGCTGTGACAGCGCTGTCTGAGTCCATCGAATCCGAAAACGAGGTCGCTGCACCAGTCGTACCTAGCTCGTCCCCTATCAGGATAAATTTTAGGAGCCATCTGAACTCGAAGGTCGCCGACCTCCGTTTCAAACTTCGCAAAAAAGAAACCAGGACCCGCGACAGTAACTCGATGCGAGCAAAGGCAACCAGACCAAGTCCGAGCCAACGACTATCGTACACTCGACTTACGACCTACGTGCCCAACTCGGAAGTGAATGAGCTAACGTCATCATGGGAGGTTCGCCCCCATGCGGTGACTCAGTTCGGTCTATCAAAGCCCACCAGCGTCAGGCAAAGACTTCACAGAAATGGCCATCCGTGCCGAAGAACGACCTCCCGATAACATTCTCTCCAGAGGACGCGCTCGGAGTCTATATGCCACACAACGATCCCTTACTCGTCGAGCTGGGGATCAGAGACTGTGAAGTAACCATGGTACTCATCGATACTGGTAGCTCGGTCGACCTCATCTTCCTCAGAACCCTCGAGAAGATGGGAGCCGACCTGCATCTCATGAAACCGTCTAGCCACACCCTGACTGGGTTCAACGGAGTCTTGGAAGAATGATCGGTGCCATCAGACTCCCGGTCTATGCTGTCGGAGTGACCCGAATGGTCATGTCTCTGTCATCGCCACATAAACGCCTTATCATTTCATACTCGGAACACCGTGGCTCCACTCAATGAAAGCCATTTCTTCAACATACCATCAGTGCGTCAAGTTTACGGGAAACAACGGACGGGTCAAAACGTTACGGGGTGACCAACAGGCCGCGCGCGATCTCATTATCGCCAACGTCAAGCCTCAACAGCCGACCCCCCGAGTGAATGCTGTCGCGAATCCGATCCACAAGATATATCCTCAAAAGGACGTAGTCCTCGAGATACAGATAGACGACGAGAATCCCAGAAAGATCGTACGAATAAAAGCATACATCTTTGACGAGATGCAGCAAACGATCCTCGCCTTGCTCTAAGAGAACGTGTCAACCTTTGCATGGACCACCTTGGACATGAAGGGGATCGACAGAAACGTCGAAAGCTCGGTCCTGAACAATCTAAAGCCGTCAACGAAGAAGTCGAACGACTGCTCGCCGCCCGTTCGATCACCGAAGTGAGGTATCCCGAGTGGTTAGCGAACCCAGTGGTGGTTAAGAAGAAGAACGGGAAGTGGCGCCTCTGCGTCGATTTCACGGATCTGAATAAAGCATGTCCAAGGAAAGCTTCCCCCTTCCGCACATTGACCACCTGGTCGAGTCGACAGCAGGAAACGAGCTCCTCACCTTCATGAACGCCTTCTCCGGGTACAACCAAATCACTATGTATCCGGACGACCGAGAGAAGACCGCGTTCATCACCGACAGAGGAACATAGTGCTACAAAGTCATGCCATTCAGATTGAAGAACGCCGGTGCGACATACCAGCGTTTAGTAAACAAGATGTTCGCCGATAAACTTGGCAAGACGATGGAGGTTTACATCGTCGACATGGTTGTCAAGTATTTTCGAGCTGCCGACCATCCTGCTCATCTGCGCGAATGCTTTAGAACTTTAAACGAGTATGTAATTAAGTTGAACCCCGCAAAGTGTACCTTCAGTGTCACTTTAGGAGAATTCCTCGGCTACATCGTTACGCAGTGAGGAATCGAAGTGAATCCCAAGAAAATTTCTGAAATCCTCGATCTCCCTAGCCCGAAGAAAAGTCGGAAAGTCCAACGACTGACGAGGCAAATCGCCGCACTTAACCGCTTTATCTCGCGATCGACCGATAAGTGCCTCCCATTTTACGAGCTGTGGCGCGGTAATAAACACTTCACTTGGGACGAGAAATGCGAAGAGGCCTTCAGTCAGCTGAAGACTTAGCTCACCACTCCACCCGTCTTAGCTAAGCCCGAGCCCGGAGACACGCTCTATCTTTACATCGCCGTCTCGCCATTTGCAGTCAGCAGTGTACTTGTTAAAGACGACCGAGGCGAGCAGAAACCAATTTTTTATACGAGCAAACGCATGACAGACCTCGAGACACGTTACCCGACACTCGAGAAGATGGACCTGGCAGTCATCACCGCGGCAAGGAAACTAAGACCCTACTTCCAGTCACACACGATCGAAGTCCTTACCGATCAGCCCTTTCGCACTGTCATGCAAAATACCAATCAGTCCGGACGTTTTTTCAAGTGGGCAATCGAACTGAGTGAGCATGACATCGTCTTTCGAAACCGGACAACACTCAAGTCGCAAGTCCTAGCCGACTTCATGGTTGAATTACCACCGGAGCTCGCGCATGATCTAGTCTTGCCAAACATCAACTGGATTCTGCACGTCGACGGTTCGTCAACAAACAAGGGATCCAGAGCAAGAGTCCAACTGCAGTCCCCAACTGGCAAATTGATCATGCAGTCATTCCGGCTTGGCTTCACCGCCTCAAATAACGAAGCCAAATACGAGTCGCTCATCGCTGGGATACGCCTCGCGCAGACTGTCAAAGGAAAGAGACTAAGCGCTTACTGCGAGTCTCAGCTTGTCACAAACCAATTCAGTGGAGATTACGAGACCCGGAACGAACGAATTGACGCGTACCTAAAGGTAGTTCAAGATCTCGTCAAAGGATTCGAGTTCTTCGAACTCGTGAAGGTCCCACGCGGAGAAAACGTCTTTGCGGACGCCCTTGCGGCTCTAGGGAGTATACTCAGTGACCAAGTCGAGAGAACGATCCCAATTAACCAGATTAACAGACCAAGTATCGATCCCACCGAAGAACCGCAAGCCGAGGCAACAAATGTTCTCGTGACTGCCCAAACTAGAGAAGCAGAGCCAGACTGGAGAACAGAGATAATAGACTTCCTAGCACATTGTAAGCTCCCTGACGAGAAGTTGAAGGCTCGACGACTTAAGGCGCGAAGTTCGAACTATGTTGTCACCAAAGGCATAATCCACAGATGGACGGCTAACAAAGTCCTCCTCTGATGCATCCACGGTGAGGAAACGTACATCGTCATGGCCGAGACACACGAAGGAGCCGGAGGCAACCACTCAGGCGGACGAGCTCTCGCCTTAAAAGTAAAGAATCTAGGTTTTTACTGGCCAACCATGATCACCGACTGCGAAGCGTTCGCGCGGAAATGCGACAAGTGTCAGAGGCATGCCTCAACAATCCACTTCCCTACCAAAGCATTACGAACAATAGCTCCTTATCCGTTCATGCGATGGGCGATGGACATCATCGGACCAATGCCTCAATCTCAAAAAAACGTTACATCTTGGTCCTTACTGACTACTTCACCAAGTGGATAGATTCCGAATCTTACGCGTCCATCACCGAACGAGAAGTCGAGAAGTTCGTCTGGAAAAATGTCATATGTCGCCACGGCCTACCCTACGAAATCGTCACTGACAACGGCTCTCAGTTCATTGCGCAGAACTTCCGTGAATTCTGCAGCAAGTGGAGAATTCGTCTGAACATGTCTACTCCTCGCTACCCGCAAAGCAAAGGCCATGCCGAGTCCTCAAACAAAACAAGCATTGATGGAATTAAGAAGAGGCTCGAGTTAAAGAAGGGACTGTGGGCAGATGAATTGGACGGAGTCCTTTGGTCGCACAGAACAACGCCTCGAGGCGCGACCAAAGTGACACCTTTCTCTCTTGCTTACAGAGTCGAAACCATGGCACCAGCCGAGGTAAACGTCTCTAGCTTGCGACGTTCGAGAATGCCACAGCACGTCGAGCTTAACAGCGAGATGTTGCTCGATGCCCTCGATGCTATTGAAGGAAGGCACGATCAAGCTTTGCTTCATATTCAGAACTACCAAAACCAGATCGAGAACTACTACAACAAGAAAGTTTGATCCCGACCATTTGCAGTGGGGGACTTAGTCTTGCGGAAAGTCTTCGACAACAAAAAAGAACCAAACGCGGAAAAGCTTGGCGCCAATTGGGAGGGTCCTTACAAGATCATCAAGGTCGTTAAGCCAGGAGTCTATCATTTGGAAACTTTGACAGGCGAACTGGTGCCGCGAGCTTGGAACTCTATGCATTTCCGACGATACTATACCGCATAAGCGAAGTCTCGCGACCCCCCTCCTTCGACTAAAAAAATAAAAAAATAAACACGAGCTAGCGACTCCCAATCACTCTAGCTCTCCGAGTAGACTTCCCAACGGTCGTCTACTCGGCAAACCGAACTACGTTTGGCTTGATCCTCTACCTAGGTACGTAGGCAGCCTCAATTGGCCCAGCCATAACCCAAAAAAAAAAATCTAAGTAAATGCGCTCTTCAGCGACTTTTACTTGCCGAGCAAATGAACTAGCAACGTTCACTTCAGCCTGGCCAACCGAACTACGGACGGCTTGATCCTCTTCCGAGGTATGTAGGCAGCCTTAACGGGTTCAGCTGTAACTTCAAAACAAAACCATCACGATGCCTGCGTCCCGGTCTTCTGTACATATAGAAACCGCGGGTCGCGCACCGGCACTCGCACGAACTCGCCGAATGCGCCCTGATCAGGCGTGTTCAACGAGCCCCACCAGTTACAGACAGTACCGACTAACTATCGAAGAGATGACCAAGTTCGATTTCGCGATAATTCCTAGAGTAGGGATCGGCCGACCTAAACTCTATAGACTTACTGCGCGACAATTTGAAACCCTTGTCGGCCTAACTAAAAACAGAACCTTAGAAATCGCTAAGTAAGTCGAGGCCTCGCCCAACCGACATGCGATGACTAAGTCGAACAGACGAGCCGAGCTCGGGTAACAGTTACTAGTCCGAGCAATGCTCCAAGTAAAAGTTTGTCAAATTCTAACAAGAATCACTTTGGACAATGACAAACTCTAATGGATGTTCGTATTTAAAAACGAGACAAATGCTTGGCGAGCTAAAACTCCAAACTCAACAGAAATTATGCTAAGGCAAATTTTTAAACGAGACCTAGGGGCTCGAATTTAAGACAAGGGTTACTTCGTAGGCGAACGAACTCTGATAACCCCTAATTAAATTCCATAACCGAGTAACGAGTTCTCGCTTCGGAGCATTGAACAAGATTCGAAGTATACGCAATGATAATTACGCTAAGGCAACTTTGTAAAAGAAAGGGATATAAAAATCCATCAAAAAACAAACCTCCGCAGAAAACACCAGAGTTAAGTCAAAGAGGAACCCCTCCGTAAGGGTACAACAACAGAACTAAAAAGCAACTCCACGAGTGAAGCGAAAGGAGAAGACAAAGTAAGAGGGGAACATCATAGCGGAACAGGCTACTCTTTGGATATCTCGGCATCATCGTCATCGCCGCGGGCATCCGTCTCTTGCGCCCGAGAAGCATTCATCGACGATGCAGGGTGGTTTGAGGTTCGGTGAATGGTGCCCTGATCCTCATCCGTCAACGGCGAATTAGCTCTCGCCTTGTCACTCTCGACAGATTTGCCTCCGCCATCCCCAGAGCCATCGAGACTTGATATCTCTATCTCATCGGAAGGACCGGGATAACACCAAGCACCACCCATGTTAGCAGACGAACGGAGTTGAGCAGCAACCGTGGGATCGAGTTCGTCCATGTTTGACCCGTTTGGGTTGAACCCGTCGACGGCATTCCTATTGTAACCAGCCATCATGTAAGCTAAGATAATTTCGTTGAAGTACCTAGAAGACAGAACCAACGGCGAAAGGTTGTATTCGTTTTGACCGGGAGACCCAGGATGCAGCTTTTCAGCCTCCGCCTTGCGAACCCTCTCCTCCTCTATGAACTCGTCTATATTGGTCTGCGAAATGGCCTCCCCTTCGTCTCTCAACATCTCAAGACACTTCCGCATTCCGAAGGCCTGAACCCAGAGACCTCGCGCATCATCATACGCGTCGAGCTTTGCGTCGTGAGCTTTGAGACGCTCAAAGCGAGCCTCCTCCTTCCTAGCCATCGCGACTTGAGTCTTCGCTCACTCGCGCATGACCTCCAGAACTTGACTCCCTCTCAGATGGGAGGCTTCATAGTCAGTATCTTTGATGACCTTCTCCATCTTCGCCTCAAGCTCAGCTTTCTCCTTCTCAAGTTCGGCAGACGCGGCCTTAGCAACCCTCAACTCTTCGGAAACACCCTCAAGATCCTTAGCCCGAGTCTCAGCCAAGTTGACTGCTTCTGTCCACGGGAGCTCTGCTTCCGCGAGCGAGGCTTCGAGCGTAACGAAGCGCTCTCGCTCAAGATCGACCGCATTATGTGCTTCCCCCAGACTGACATCTGTTGCCTTCAGTTCAATGTCGTATTTCTCGACACAAGCGATTACGCCTTCATAAGCCTGGGGAAATGTACACGTCAGCGTAAGCATTAGGAAGGCACAACCTCCGTGTCTAAAGAAGGAAGAGAAAGACGACTTACCGCCTCCATGAGACGAGCTACGTTCAGGTAGACGTCGCGAAGTCGGAAGAATTCTTGGGTCGCAAGGGCGAGCTTGATCAGCCGACGGGCCGGTTCCCGCGTTGGAAATATCCGCCTTTTTCGTTGCCTTCTTCTTCTTACTTGTCATTTTCTCCTTCTTTTTGGAACCTTCGGGAGGAACCGTTTCCTTCCCGAGTGAAAGACCCTCATTTGAAGGATTCGGTGCAGTGAGATCTTGATCCCCTTCGACCCCTTCCTAGGAAGGGTTGCTAGCGTCCTTGTCATCTCGAGCGCCTGAACCCTCTTTGGAAGCAGATCCATCGCCCGTAGGCTTAGAACTCTTCTTCTTCTTCTTCTTCGCTGGAGGATCCGCAGACGGGCTGTCACCGATCGGTACTCTCGGATCGATCATTATCTCCGCGGTGAAATTCCCGTCGTCCTCGCCTCTGAACTCTCTTTCCAAATCAACGACCAGCAATCTCTGAGCTAGATCAAGACCAGACGAATCTCTCAACGCTTCCCGATGGCCTAAATTAAAGTCATCCAAGGGGTCGCCGGTGGTCTCATCCCGAGCGAGACTTGACGTCGTAGCGACCCCTTTCCCCTTTTCTTCTGCCGATAATCTCTTTCGCGGACACATCTTACCGATGGCAAACGTATATATTTTACAAATAAGTCTAGAGAGAGAAAGTAGAGAGAAGGGAGAGAAGAACTACCTGTGAAAATAAACGGGATGTGGTAAAAATGAGAGAAAAAATAAGTATTTATATGGAAAGAAGGGGTGCGACTCCCGGAGTCATTAATTAGGTCTAGTGGTGCCTAATTGGGCCTTCAATCTATTCGCGACTATTCACATTCCGTTCTAAATGGGCCTCGGCATCGCAGAGACTGTTCACTTCCCCCCCCAACTACAGAAGACACGGAGAGCCGAGCTCCGAGCTAGCAATTCAGCGAATATACCGAAGCTAAGAACCGACCAGGCGACTCGGAAGGCACACAAAGTCGATCTTCGAGCTAGCTCTTAAGAAGCACACCAAGTCGAGCTTCGAGCTAACGACTCAAGAAATACATCGACGAAGAGCTCCGAGTTCACGACTCGACGCGCGTACGAGATCGAAGCATCGGAGTTCGATGGTCGAACCCATTATTCAAATAAACCAAGTAGACAAGACCCGTCCCCGACTGAAGTCCTGACTCGGGAACAAGTCTGGGGGGCTTACTGTTGGTGGTGGAATACTCCCATCTACAAAGGCCTACTGAATAATGGGCCCGGCCCACACGAGCTCCGGCCCGACGAGCTAATCGACACGTAATCGAGCTTAACTTGGATAATTCCCGCAATTAGCCGAATTAAGGACGCTTAAGCAAAACGCTCACCCTCGCGGGCAGATCGAGGCCCATTTGGTAAAACGCCTCCAAACCCACAACCTGTTCACTAGGTCAAGGCATCGTCACTATAAAAAGGAAAGAAGGGGTAACGAGGAAAGGATCCGAAATCACTCTCACTCACAAGGCGGCTAGAACTAGAGGTTTCACTCTTGTACTTTCTTTCCGACTTGTACAGAACGGCTAAGCTCTCTGCGAGACTCCGCCTCGCCTGTCATTTCCTTATTTGTAACGGAACTCTCTCATCAATAAAGTTACACTTTGACTCTAAATAGTAAGAAAACGCCTTTGAAATAACCCATAGGCGAGTCCAGTCACTCATTCACTACAACAGACTGAACTCAGTTCAAACATCATTCATGAAAATTTCCATTATATCTTAAATAAGTCAGTAAATAAAGACATCATACAACGCTGGAACATCGCAGAAGCATTACACAACCCGAACGGCATTCTCCTATAGGAAAATGTTTTGTATGGTCATGTGAATGTTGTCTTCTCCTGATCAACTGGGTAGATGGGAATCTGAAAGAAACATGAATAACCATCTAAGAAATAGTACTATGGGTGGTTAGCCAATATTTCAAGCATTTCATCAATAAATGGAAGTGGGAAACGATCCTTGTGAGTAGCAGCAATTAATTTACGAAAATCAATGCACATGCGATGGCCAGTTACAGTCCTAGTAGGTATCAATTCATTCTTTTCATTTGCTATCACAGTGGTTCCACCGTTCTTAGGAACTAAATGAACATGACTAACCCATTTACTATCAGAACGCATAGATTACGCCAGCTTCTAGAAGTTTCCTTATCTCTTTCTTTACAACATCCTTTAGATTTGGGTTTAGTCTCCGTTAATGCTCTACAGAAGTCATCAATTCATCTTCAAGATTTACATTATGCATGCATAAATCAGATGAAATATATTTTCTTAATTTACACAAGAGTTTAACAGTTTCCACATCATTAAGTTCAAAGTTCACACTGACAGGACATGTGGAGTTGGGGCGAAGAAATGCATACCTGAGTCCCGCTGGTATGGATTTCCATGTATCGTCGATCAGATTGGTGTGGTTGTTCCCTCGTTTAGGAATGGTTGCTCCCGCAGGCAGGGCCTGACTGTTCTTCTTCCCCAGACTTAGGTAAGCAACCATCTTTTCCATGCTCTTGCTTGAATCTAGCATCTTTTCGTGCCCATCTACATCTATATTGTAAGTGTTTTGTTCTGACTCAGCCCGGATTAAATCTCGGGTCGTCTGCAAGAATTTTTTCAATCATTCTTTTGTGAGGGACCAAAGCGTCATTCTCTTCATCAACTGTGAAGGTTTGACCATCTAACATCGGTCTTTGAAGCAGTCTGTCCATTTAAAACTTCATCACGATGTCCCCTATCTGGGGATCAATCCTCCCATTGCACACATCGATTATTGCATCAGCTGTGCATAAGAAAAAACAGCAAAACCGGATGGAACAGTGGTGTTCCCAATTTTAACTTGTAGGTCTTCGAGGTTACCTATTGGATGTTTGAATGATCTGTCTGCGAACACCGATGAGATCCGAGTCGGCTTGATATTGGTAAATCCCAAACGTTTTGCAACTGAATTAGGCATGAGGTTCACGCTTGAACCCAGATCACATAACGAGCAAGCGAACATTGTTTTTGCAGTCTGAACCGAGAGAACAAACTTTCCGGGATCATCCAAATTCTTGATTGTTCTATTTTGGAGGACTGTACTGCACTGCTTAGAAACCATCATTATGTCGATATCTTCAGAAATTTTCCCAGAAACCAATCCTTTTACAAGATTTCTCATCGAACAAATCAACTGAATTGCGTCTATGAGGGATATCTTAACAGTTAAATCCTCCATCATCTTCTTACATTTCATCTCTTTGCAATCTTGGTGTGATTTCTTTGCTGGAATAGGGTAAGGTACTTTGGGAGTGTAAACACGAGCAGAAACAGGCTGTGTCTGGGTCATAGGACAAACCGCTTTGGTTTCAGTTTGCTGTTCTGCGTCATGTTCCTCATTGAGAGCATTCTCAATTGGGGGCTATTCTACTTCCTATTGCTTTACCTTCTCTTCTGCTGTAAGCTTTTTGAGAGCAGTCTCCAGGAGTTGTCTTCCGCTTCTCACCTTGACTGCATTACAATCTTTGGGGTTCTTATCTGTTATCCCAGGGAGTGTTCCCTACTTTCTTTTGATTGTTTCAACTGTTTGCGCGATTTGAAAATCCACCTTATGTGAGTGTGATAGAATCATATTTGGAGTTTATCTCAGTGAACATATTTTCCATCCGGGTGTTTATCTCATTGGTAACCTGGTTCAGTGCATATCCCTGAATCTGCTGCCCTTGTAGAAGTTTTTGCATCATCATGCCTAATCCCTTTAACTCATCAGGTTGAACTTTCGCATCAGCAGGAGCGGCCTATGTGTTGTTCTGCCTGTTCTGATTCTGATACTAGTTATGAGCCTGGCTAAGGATGAATATTTTACCTTGCTGATTCTGAGGATAGTTCTTCTGATACCCAGTGTTCTGTGACTGGTTTCCATGAGCTCTGTCAGTTGGATTATCCGCATTGGTCTTGTAGGAGAACAGGTGCTGGTTATTCCTCACATTTGGATTCGGATGATAGTTCTTGAATTGCCCAGCCCTGGCCGCTGACGTAACAAACGTCTTGCTGGTTTTCTCATGTTGCCTCAGTCTCTGCTGTATCATCAGTAAGGCCTTGGTCACTATTGGCTTCCTTCATGACGTAAATATGGTTTTGGTTGTTCTTGAGTAGCTGATTAACCTTGGCTATTAGGTCATCAATCTTTTGAGAGTCTATGCTGTTCACCTTTTTGGAGTGGTCAGTCTCTGAATTTTTGTTGTACGAACTGGACGCCATGTTTTCTATCAGTGCAAATACTCCATCAGTTGTTTGGGTCATGAAATCTCCATTGCTCGCAGAATTCAGAGCATTCCAAAATTCCCAATTAACTCCATCATAGAAGATGCCAAGATGGTAATAATCCTTGAAGCCATGAAGAGGGCACTCTCTGCGGTAATCGTTGAAACGATCCCAAGCGTCGCAGAAGGGTTCATCAGTCAGCTGCTTGAATGAGGAAATCTTGTTCCTTAGAGTGGATGTCTTTGATTTTGTGTAGAAGTGACTTAAGAATGCTGATCGGACCTGTTGCCACGAAGTAAGAGAGCCAGTAGGGAGAGAATCTCGCCACCTATATGCTTTGCCATCAAGAGAGAATGGGAAAAGTGTACACTTAATGTAATCTGGTGCTACTCCATTGGATGTGTGAAACTGTACACTTTCTCAAAGCTCTCAATGTGCTCCATAGGGATCTCTACCGGGAGACCATGAAATGTCTTCCTCTGCACTAGGGCTATCAAGGCAGGCTTGATCTCAAAGTCCTGACGAGTGCAGGCTGGCGGAGTGATGGCAGAACGCGTAGTGGGGATATTGCGCGGAAGGTTTCTCTCCCCAATTGGAACTGGTTGTTCTTGTTGTGCGGCTGCTTGAGCGGCATGTTCTGCAGCTTCCTGAGCCTGCATGGTTTGTTGCATCTGCTGCATCTGTTTTTGCATGAGTGCCATTGCAGCAGTGAGGTCACCGTTACTGTTGTAGTCACCCATTGTGGTGTTAGTTGGCCTCGGTTGTTGACGGTTCTGTCGTTATAATCTTGCAAGCTCTTCGTTGGTAAGTGTGAGTAAAGGTTCTTGTGCATTTCTCCGAGCATTTCTACTGGTCATGCACCTGGAACATTAGCTGCAAGGAAGAGAAAAAGAGCAAGTTAGAAATTTTAGACTTAACCAATAAATAAAGGTAAGAACATCTGGTCCCCGTCGCAACATTGCCAAAACTTAATACACTAAAATTGGATTTTTATCAAGTGTCAAGTTAATAGTGTTGTTGTAATACTTTTGATTCAATTCCAGAGGACCAGTCTACACTTTACTTCTATAAGAGCAATATTAAGCTAAAATAAATTATGGTTAAAAGAAGACTTCAAAGTAACGAACAAGTAACACAATGAGTTGTTTTCGAATTGGTTAAAGGCGCTACTTCTTCAGGTAATGAATTACATGAGCTAAGCAATTATTCAATCCTGATTCTTGGTAAGTTTAAACTCGGCGTAGAACAACCCACTATCGTGGAATTGTCCTCTTTGCAGACCGACCTCGACTATAAAGTCTCGTTTGGATAAAGGCATGATAGCAAGCTTTAGAGAGTAAGTCTGGTATGTTAACAATACACCCTAATATCTACTCTCGCTGATTAGGTATGCAAAGCTCATTCAAATCCTATTTAGTCATCTACTACACGGTTAGCCCTAATTCAAGCAATAAGTGATCAGTTCAATGCAAGAAAGAAGAACATATTATGAATGTAGACAATCTTTAGATAACTTATTTATACTGAGCTCGCGAATCAAGTACCCTAGAACCCTAAACTAACTCGGTGACTATTCAGTCATAACACAAGAACACAAAGACATGGATTCCGAATAATACTGCATGAAATTGATAATAGAAATAAAAGGGTTCAGGATAATCTTCTCTAAGATAGGAAGCCGTCTCCCTTACAAATCGACAAATCCAACCTCTCAAATATTCTTACGTTAAAACTAAGGAAAAAGATAAAAAAAAATAAGGAAAAGAATATATATACAGAGGCCACAGGCGGCTAAAGAGAAATAGTAAGGCAAACTAGGCCTAATCCTGAAATAGAATCTTTGGGTTGCTCCGCTGGGTAGGGAACATTCTGCCTGATTGTTCCGGGTGTGCAAACCTTCACACTAGGTCCTTTGTTGTATCTTTTACTCCACACGATCATTCTTCTCCCTACTACACTCCCAAACCTGTAATAACTCTATAGGACTTGAAAGACTCGATAAAACTTTGAAAACTATTAGTAGAACATATATACAATGTGTCAAAAACAAAATAAATCATTTTGTTTCATCACTTACTTAAGAGCCAAAAATAATGGATGATTTCTGCAGATTTATAATCGATTTGTAGGGTTTTGAAGAGTCTATCACCGCCGTTTCTTTTTCCTCTCTACCAGGCACAACGAGATGGGACATGATAATCCTCTTTCCCTTTGCTTGGGTGTAGGAAACCAACTTAACCTCGATTATTTTATTTTTCAATATGTGCAATGTTTTTCTTAGATTTTGATCAAAATGATTATTTTTTATGATTTATCCATCATGTAATGAGTGTTTGGCCTGTGTTGATTGCATATCTAGCTATTTTGCCTCTGACTGTGATTGAATTTCTGAGTCTTTATGTGTATTTTTTCCACAAAACTCATCTCACGTGTCTGATTTCTGTGGGAATGGTTACGTAACAATACCAATGTTTGTCTCATTGAGATTTACTTTTATTTGTGTACTGCTGGGAGATTTACTTATTTGGCGTCACCATGTTTGTTACTTACGTGTCTTTGTCAAGATTCTCATTGAAGTCTTATGCGATTCTTTTCTAATAAGTTTGGCAGTTCCTCTAGTGTAAGTTAAAGTCCAAGAAGATTAATAAGAGTGGCTGAAGTAAGGAATTGATTAAAGTAAAGTCTTGATATACCATGACTTTAACTCATTTTTAGTTATGGTAGATTACTGTTTTAATAACTATTTATTATATTATAGAGGTTTTTTATAGTATTTACAAGTTCAGGTATGTTCTCGAGAAATATGGTAATTTTAATCTTTTAGAGTTTTTTTTAGTGCAAAACTGCACAGACGCGTCAGATATTTAGCTGTGGATGGAGACCATCCCACCGTTAGTTTGAATCCATTTTTTGAAACAAGATATAGCTTTGAGTAAAATTTTCAATGGCACCGGTCTGAGGTCAATCAGCATCTTGTAGCAGAAGTTATGCCCGTTTTACTGAAGAGTGGTCAGTCTGCCTCGCGAAAGGAAGCTGTCGAGAAGATAAAGGAAAATCGATCGATGCAGCACTCCTTGTATCGATCGGTATGGATCCCAAAATGCGGGTCGAGTATATTTCAAGACTGACTTAAACCCAGAAGAAATCCAAATTACCAAGATACCACTAGACGACCATAAATCCTATTTATGTGTTTTGTAAGCCATTGTTGATAGCTAAGCTTTATTCTATTTTTCTTAGTTCTAGGAGATAAGGGAGGAACTCCATCAGAGTCCTCCTGGAACTCCATTGTTTTGGTTTTTATATTTATTCTATTCCTTTTATATTTATATCTATTCGTCTATGATTTATGTGACAAACTTCATGTTTGAATAGATCCACCTGTTATGTTTAGGGTTGGTTCAAATAGGTTAGAGGGACTAGGTCCAACTATAAGATTGCTTGTTGTGATATTTATTAATAGGATGTTTTTAATTGCCTATGTTCTAAATTAGCTAACTAGAAACTTGATCTAAGAAGTTTAGATTGTTTGAACAACCTTTAGACAATTCTAAATAACATGAATCTATTATATTAAGCTAGGATTTACTAGAGTATAGCGATAACTTGATCTAGGGATCTTTAGTGAATATAATTAACTCGCACATAAAGCTTAATTATTCGCGTCGATCGATACTCCTATTGGAAATCGATCGACGTCGTGTGAAGTGAATCGATTGATATTCATATAGAATATCGATCGACACTACTATTGATCAGACATTCTTGTTTGGGTCAATAAATCTAATTAATAGACTTATTCAGTAAAGCAAATGCCTAATGAATTTTTTACTTAGTGGTTAAGCTCTTCAATATCATGCATACAACTGTTTAGCACCTATAGAATTATAATCCCCAACACCTGAATAGAAACCCTAAGTCTAGCAACCATCCTTCCATCATCACATCTCGGTTATATAAGAAAACTACCTTGTTCGACCTAGTTACTATATTTACTGCATGTTACTTCATTTATTGCTTTATTGTTTATTAGCCTAGCTTTATCAGATACTATTAGATTTAATTGGTTCTCTGGCTCCTTGTGGATTTGATCCCTAAGTACTACAACTAAACCTCTTATCTAAGAGAGTAAAGTCACTCCTTAGGGTAATTTGAGTGATATCAAATCTCCATTTCATGTGGAGAGTCAAAGTGATTACTTGTTAATAATACTATTCGATTCCTTTTGTATTATGTGTATTTAATGAGAAGAATGAAATTAATAATGACATCAGTTGATCACTAAGCAAATGACAATTCTTTCAAATAGAGCTTTTTAGGTTTTTGTCACAAAAATAGAAGTTAAAAATAAATTGACCAAAATAGCATTTTTTGTTTTGAAAATTTTAAATATTTTTAAGATTTTTAAAAATATGAAATCGTATCCCCAAAACCCCACCTCAACTCTATATCCTAAACTGTCAACCCTAAACCATACACCCTAAACCTTAAACCCTAAATCCTAAATCTCACCTCTTAACTCTAAACCCTAATGTCTAGATTAATTAACCCTAGGGGTATAAGTGTATATTTACTTCTTTTGGTAAAACATTTAAGTCTATTTTGGTCATTTTTATTTTTAAGGCCTATATTTGTGACAAAAATATTTTTAGGTCTAGGGAATTTCTCCTAAACAAATATTATCCTCTTTTTTCTCTTTCTATCTTATCTTTATCTTATCTCTTCCTCATTTCTCTCTCTTTCTTCTTACGAAGATAAGCATCTACTTATCATTGGTATCAGAGCTTGCTATAGCTCCTAAGCAAGATTTTAATGCGATGAATGAGAGTCAGATGAGCAGTGTTACCAGCTCGATCGAGGATATGAGGGAAGCTTTGTTGGCCACTAGCCAGCGGTTTATGGAGCTCGAGAAAAAAGCATGCGAGGGACAAAACCAGTTGTTGCCGATGTTGCAACAAATAAAAATGGTGGTTCTAAGGGAACCAAAAGAGGTCCAGCGAGCCCTAAATTTACATCTGAGATTTCAGAAGAGAAGCAGAGGTTCAACGGTGAAGGATCCCATCAACCGACGCGTAGCTTTCTGATCCATTCCAAAAAGGGGATCTTACCAGCCCCAGATGGACGAGTCTGAGAAGTTTGCAGAGGTAACAACCTCTCCTTAAAAAGGAGATTCATCCGGTTATTCACCTCAACAAGTAATCACAAACCCCACCAACGAATCTTGACCTCCCAAACTTTAAAGGTCAGAACCCGGAAGGCTGGATATTCCGAGTAGAGAAGTGTTTCGTGGTCAACCAAATCGATGATGAGGATAAACTTCCTTTGGAGCTGGCGTGTTTGGTTGGAGGTGCAGTGACATGGTTGAGAATGATACAGGATAGGGGGAACCATTAGATTGGAGGGATTTCATGGCGAGACTCAAGAAGCTTTTCAAACCCACTCGTCGAGGTACTATCATTGGGCAGCTGTTACGGTTAAATCAAATGGGTACTATATCGGAGTACCGTGATGCGTGTGACGACCTGTCTGCTGAAGTACCTCATGCTCCCAACGATGTACTTGAGGAGATGTTTCTCCATGGGATGAGAAGGAGCTTAAGAGAACAAGTTGTGAGATCTCAACCGGTGGGAATGGATGAAATTGTGGATATGGCTAAGTTGACGAAGAACATGAGAATGAAAGAAATAGTTATCAGAATCGTGGAGTTCAAAGGACAGAGTCAGCTCCGGCATTGAGTTCAACTCAAAGGACTGGTGTGTACCCAGGAATGAAATCTCATGAGAGTCCCCGTGACAACAAATCTGAACAACGTCAAACTTTTCAGAACCCATGTCGACATTGTGGAGAAAGGTAATTTGCAGAACATCGTTTTAAGACCTTCCAGAAGTTCAAGTTTTTGGAGGTGGATGAAGAGCCGCACGATGAGGAGGAAGAGTCAGACGATACTGAAGAACCTGAAGAGAAACAATGAGCACCAACGCAAGATTTACAAGTCTTATATATCCAATATATGGTGGGTCTGACCTCTAAGAGGACCATGAAGATGAAGGATACGATTGGTAATGTGGAAGTGGTGGTGTTCATTGATTCAGGGCGTACTAACATCTTTATTGCAAAATGAGTAGTAGAAGAGTTGAGGCTAACAGCTCCTAGTGTGAGGTTGAACATACAAGGAGCATAAATCACTGAGAAATACTTGTTGTTCGAACTAGGCACTACTGATGTGGTTTTTGGTTACTTATGGCTTGAGAAGCTAGGAGAAACATGATTTAACTGGGGGCTTCATATCATACATTATCAAATTGATGACCAGTGGGTGGCCGTTTCAGGGGATCCAGCATTATGAGAAACAAATCTCTCGACGGAGAGCTTTGTGACAAGGATGAGTTGGTTTACTTGCTGGAGTTACATACCTTTTTTGAGAATGCGAAGGGTGGAAATGTGGTTAACACTCCAAACCACGAATTACATAGACCATTGAAGAAGTATAAAGGTGTGTTTCACATGCCTCAGGACCTACCTCTTAAACGGACATGAGAGCATGTGATCACCCTGCATGAAGGAACATCTCCCATTAACCTTTGTCCTTACCGCACTCCAACTAACAGGAGAACGAGATTTAGAAATTGGTGTAAGAGATGCTGCAAGCAGGGGTCCTTCGACCTAGTATCAGTCCTTTGTATGACCTCGTAGTTTTGTGAAGAAGAAGGATGGAGGGTTCTAATTTTGTGTGGATTAGAGATCACTTAATCAGAGTACCATACGTGACTGTTACCCAATCCCGATGATTGATGAGTTGTTGGATGAGTTGGCGGGAACATCTGTGTTCTCAAAGCTTGACCTCAAACCTGGTTACCACCAGATACGGGTCAAGGAGAGTGATGTTGGGAGGACACTGTTCAGGACACATGAAGGACACTACAAGTTCTTAGTGATGCTTTTTGGTCTCACTAACGCTCTGGCCACCTTCCAATCAGTCATGAATGACATCTTCAGGTCATACTTGAGGAAACTCGTTCTGGTCTTCTTTGATGACATCGTGGTCTATAGTAAAGGGGAGAAACAACATCAAGAACATCTAAGAATTGTGTTACAAACCTTACAAGAGCATCCGTTTTACGCAAACGAGGAGAAGTATGCTTTTGGTCAAACACAAGTATCTTATTTGGGTTATGTCATCAGTGCTAAGGGTATAGCTGCAGACCCCGAGAAGGTGGAAGCTATTAAAAAGTGACCACAACCTAAGAATGTGATTTCTCTCAGGGGTTTTTTTGGGTCTACCTGGTACTACCGGATGTTTGTAGAAGGCTACGGAAGGTTGCTCAACCCCTTAAGGAATTGTTGAAGAAGGATGGGTTCCATAGGTCACCAGAAGCAACTCAAGTCAAAACCTGAAGTCTGCTATGACGCAATTACCATTACTCGTTCTACCTGATTTTAAAACACTTCATGGTGGAGACTGACGCTTTGGGAACTGGTATATGTGATGTTTTATCACAAGGAGACTCAAATATGTTTGTGAACGAGAATTGCTTGCCATTGTTTTTGCAGTTACCAAATGGAGACATTATATAACATCCCATCAGTTCACAATGCAAACAAACAAGAAAAGTTTGAGGCATTTCCTAGAGCAGAGAGCGTACTCGGTGGAGCAGCAGAAATAGGCATCAAAGTTGCTGGATCTGAACTAAACTATTGAGTACATATCTGGAAAGGAGAATAGGGTGGCTGATGCTTTATCATGACAATCTAATGCTTCTGCTACTCCTAAAGAATTTTTGGAGTTTCAGCTAATGGAGCCTTTGTCTCTTAATATGGATGACTTATTGCTTCATGTGGACAAAGATGAGGCTTTCCAACTCATAATACAAGGAGTTAAAAAAGGAGAGAAGGGTTTCGAAGGTTACAATGTGGATAAGGGATTCTTATTTAAGGATCAGAGGTAGGTGATTCCATTAAAGTCACCATTTATTACAGCGTTGACGAGGGAGTTTCATGATAGTGCCATTGGGTGTATGATGGGGTCCTTACAACATTCAAGTGTATGGAGAGAGACTTCTTCTGGAAAGAAATGCGTGGTGACATAACAGATTTCATCAAAGCGTGTGAAATATACCAGGAGAACAAGTACTCTACATTCTTACCACCAGGGTTGCTATCTCCTCTGCCAATAGCGTAACAAGTGTGGTCAGTCATCCGTCTAGATTTCATAGAGGGTTTATCGGTGTTGAAGGGGTTCGATGTCATCTTGGTAGTAGTAGACCACCTCTCCAAATATGCACACTTCATACCGTTGAAGCATCTGTTTACTGCAAAGACTGTGGCAGAGGAATTTGTTAAAGAAGTCATCACGCTGCATGCTTTTCCAACGACAATTTTCTCTGACCACGATAAGATCTTTTTGAGTCAGTTCTGAGCGGCTTCGTTAACCAGTCAAGGGACGAATTTACACAATAGTACAGCTTACCATCCCCAAACCGATGGGCAAACAGAGGTGGTCAGCTGTTGTCTGGAGGGTTATTTGAGATGTTTTGCAGGGAGGAAGCCATCATCATGGGTGAAATGGCTACTTTGGGCTGAGTATTGGTACCACACCTTGCATCATTTGGCGACTAATACCACCCCTTTTTGAGCTCTATAAGGGTGTGGGCCGCCAAAATTGTTGAGGTTTGGTGGTGTTCCAGCGGCTAATGCTGAAGTAGAAGTGTTGTTACAGATTCATGATGTCTTGCTACAAGAACCGAGGGAGAATCTAGCGGTGGTGCAGTCTCAAAAATAGAAGTCAGCTAATAAGAAGCACATGGATGTTGAGTTTGCAATAAGGGATTGGGTTTACTTGAAACTTCGTCCTTACCAACAGACTACGGTGCCTACAGGCGTGTTGAGAAGTTAGCGCCTACGTATTTAAGGGACATTAGCCAAAATTAACCAAAACATCATTTGAAATACAAAAGTAGACTCCTTATTCAATCAAATACAAAACTAACCTAAAGGGATAGAAAAAATACTATTTGCTCCCTACGACAAAACAAAAGAAACCAGAAAGTTATTTTAGTTTATATTCTTCGGAAGTCTACATTTAATGAGAAGAATCTACAAGTTGTATATTTACCATGAAGTCACCTTTGTAGACTTATGATGAAGTCTACATCGTAATTTAATCTTATAATTTTTTTTTAAAAATGTATAAAAATAGTTTGTGTGAATTTTCTGTTAAATCACCAACATAAGAAGCATTATGAGGTACATAAATTAAAATGTGATATAATTGAACAATTTAACAGATTATATATTGATTAGGTAACTATATGTGGACAATGTTTATGGTTTGGCAAAACATGTTCTAACATGTTATATCTTTAGGGGGTGGATTCTTAGGATTAGATTTTATATTGAGATTGTCTTCTTTTACTGACGTAAATTTCAAATTAGTGTTGGGTTGGTTTTATTTTGTATATTTGATACCATAACTGAGACGTTTGTGGTTATCAAGCAAACTTATAGGGTTAGAGTTTTGTGGTTTAGGGTTTGGTAGAGTTACAATAAAGTCTACTTTAATGTAAAAGTCTTTTTCAGTTTACTTTAGTTTTAAAATCGTTATTTTTAAATTAAATTTGTTCTTTATGAATTAAAATATTAAATCTTATAATATAATATTAAAAAATAAAGAAATAAATTAAAGAAATCATATATTAAAATTATTAAAACAATTAAAATAAAAACAAAATTTAAATAATCATAGTAGATTTTCAAAAAGTATACTAAGTAGACTTACAATAAAGTATACTCCAAAATTTTAATTTTAGTAGATTGTAAAAGAAGTTTACACTATCGAAAATTTTAACCTATTTACAATTTTTTTCTTCCTATATAAATGAAATATACACAATCTCTCTCTAAAATAGCTACACAAGTTTCTAAAAACACTCACATTTCTCTTTTAAACTCTCTTTCTTCGCTCTTAAACTCTCTCATTTGTCTCTAATTATTTGAATGTGAAGATGCACTTTTGTTTAGTTTGTTATTTTTCTTATTATATCTTTCTCACAATATTATCTTGTGTTTGTAGGTTCATTGATGGTTATCACCTTACATTCTAAAAAATGTAAGTTTTTAGATCTATAGATTTTAAATGTGTATTTTTTAAAGTTTATATTTAAATAAAGGTATAAATACAAACTATGTGCATCTAATTTCCTAGTATTTTATCTAATAAATTCTACTATTAAAGTTTTTTTTTTGCAGATTAAAAACGATTTTTCACATTTTCACATGTACATAGTTTTCAGATCTGAAAATTATCTGATATAGTAGACTTCTAATGAAGTCTAGAAAAAAGTCGACAAAAATAGGTGTAACTTTTAATTTTTTGTATAATTTTTTTTTCTCATAATTTTATCTTTATTTTAGAGATATGTTTTTCATAGTTTAATCTTTATTGTACAGGTATGTTCTTCCATGGTTTTTATCTCTTCGTCCAAAAATTGAAAGATTTACATCTATAATATGTGTTTTTGTATTTATATTTAAATAAAGTTACATATTCAAACTCTATATCTATAATTTACTACTAATTTATTTTACACATTATATTCTCTAAAGTTTTTAGATTTAAAGTTATTTGCATGTTTTTAATGTATATTATTTTTCAGATCTAAAATATTTCGGATTGACTAGGCTACAAATAAAGTCTATTAACCTTAACTTTTAAGCAAAATTCATTAAAAGTCTACTCAAATATGATTTTAGTTTTTTTTATCATATATTTTTCTCATAATTGTATTTTATTTTGCAGGTATTCTCTTCCAATGTTTTCAAATTATCTTCCCAAAAATGTAAGACTTACATCTATTCATTTTAAATATGTATTTTTTGTTTATATAAAAGTAAATTTATAGATAAAATCTCTATGTTTTTACTTTAATACTATTTTAGGTTAAAACACTATTTTAAAATATTTTCCTGAAAAAAACTATTTTCAAATTTTGTAATTGTATATTTTTAGATCAGAATTTTTTTTGGCGTGAAGTCTATTTAAACATTAAGGCTAGTAGACTTGGTTTAAAACCCTAAACTTTAAGTAGTGGTAAAATATGTTTATCTTATGTTTTCTCATAATTTTATCTTATTTCGCAGCTACTATTTTTGAAGACTTCATTTGAGATAGCAAAATTATGAATAATCAAATATTCTAGATTATAAAATAAATTACTTTGTAATAATTTATCTGTAAAAAAATATTCATTTGTAAATAATTATTTTGATACATAATCTATTAATATTTTATTTTTTAATTGTGTTGCACTTGTGTGATATTATTAGTTTTTGTTAGCAATAAATTTTTCGGAAAGTACTCTAATCTTCCAAACATTTAAAACCACCGTAAGCTAAAACAACAACTAACACACACACAATATTGAATGTGTTGAAGTTATGTAATCTGCATACTTTTTTGTAGCAATTTCATAGATTTTGAACACAAAGGAGGAAGAGGTTAAGCAAGTGTTGTTCATGATGCATCCGGAAAAGTCTCATGGACCTGATGTAATGGGAGCCCTTTTTTCCAGCACTCTTGGCATATCATTAAGAAAGACTTGGTTGATATGGTTAATTATTTCTTGGTTTCAGGGGTTCTTGATCCACAGTTAAATATTACTCATATTTGTGTGATTCCCAAGCCAGAGAGGCCTACACGAATGACAGAACTTCGACCGATAAGTCAGTGTAGTGTTGGATAGAAGATCATATCAAAGGACATATGTCAGCGACTGTAAAGTTTCTTACCCAGATTGAGGTATCAAAAGTGCCACGAGTTAAGAGATATATGTTCCGCAGATATCTAAGGACTTTCCGAACAAAGGAAATCCGCGCGAAACTTGGAAGTTGTCATCTCGGAAAAACAAACGAAACAATCTCCAATAACACGATCGCCCAAGTTAAGCGAAAAACCGCAAAAAACCGCATCCGCCGCATGGTGAGCTAGTTCGGCCAGACCAGCTCGCCGTACGACGAGCTGATCACCTCAAATCAGCTTGCCGTACGTCGAGCTGACTGTCCCGAGCCTCACTCCCCCGCATCCTCAACGCAAGGCATACGTCCTTCGATTCGATCGTGCTCTGAAACATAGTCGAAACGTCTCTTGTTTCATCTCGATCCGTCTTACCATTCGAGTTTTATGATAAAAATCATAAAAGTCTTCTTTTCTGGTAAGAATTCGGGAAGATCGTATAAAACGACAACGATTAGACGGAACATCGTACATTATCAAACTATACGGTTGACTCGAGAAGTCTTATAAAAACGTCATCGTATCAGGAAACGATCTCGTCTAAAATCGTAAAATGGTTTTTATCGCAAAACAGCCCGGAAAGTCCTAAAACGCGATAAAAACCTATCCACAGTTTTAGACGAAGTCCAGCCCAAAGATACACTGACGGTTTGGCAATATACTCGCAGAAAGAAGATAAATGTCTAGTTTGAAGATAAATCTCAAGTTTGAAGATAAATAGAAGATTTACGAAGAAAAATGGAAAGATCGAGATAAATGGAAGATTTCCGATAGACTCAAATCTGGGCGAAAAAGAAGGACTAAACCGCCTAAGCAGGGAGTATATAAGAAGAAGGCCAAGGACAGAAGAAATGACGCACGATTTTCAGAGCTCTCACCACCAAATTTAGCATTAGGAAGGAGGGGGGGGGGTCGGATCTATCTTACACTCAAGCCGCAGTACGCAAAATCGAGAAATGATGACAGAAGACCAACAAACTCGCGTCGATAGCAAAAATGTTGACAATACACCAGCAGTAGATGTGTCTGCGGTTAACGCTAACGCTAACACCGAGACCATCGAGAAGATGCTCGCCGACTTCAATAAGAAGTCAAAGGATCAAGAAAAGCTCATTGGTTAACACACAAAACAGGACGAAACCTTAACTGCGAGAACCAAGGCAATTGCCCCCGCGGAACTACTAAGATCCAGCAGCAGAACCGAGCAGGGTAATCTACCGGAGAAAAACTCAGAAAAATATAACCATGACGTGACGCTGAACGAATCGGACAAATCTCCTACTCGCAAACAGGAGATCGAGAAGACGGTGTCGAAAGGATTAACCCGGAAACAAGCGACCAATCCGATCTGTCGGATGAAGACGCAGATCTCCATCCGAGGAGGAGGAAAACTCGCAGCCCTCAGCCGAAATCCTATCCCGAGCGTTCTCTTACTGAGGACGAGGAGGAGCTCTACTGCGTGCAACGCGCAAAAAAGGCCGAGGAAAGATCTCGAGTTACTCGCAGTAAACGCTAACAAGGTCAAAAAACTGCTGGCGATCTAACTGAGATTCGCGATCTTCGCAACTACATTAATAACAGGACCACAGCGGTAAAAGCGGTGAAGTCTCAAATTCACCATGCTACCAGTGCTTCGCCCGAGATAGATCGGCTACTATACGAATCTCGGAAAATGCCTTTTACGGCTTGCATGACCGAGGTCAAGCTACCCGATCTTGGAAAGCTAAGAATGTCGACTATAACGAGAGGACCGATCCCAAAGCGCATCTACAAGCCTTCCAGATAACCATGGGACGAGCCAAGCTCAAGGATGACGAAAAGGACACGGGCTACTGCCGTCTTTTCGACGAAAACCTAGAATGAGCATCGCTCGTGTGGTTCGCCAAGCTTAAGCGGAATTCCATTGGGAGTATCCGCCAGATTGCTTCCGAATTCCTGAAGCAATACTCTATGTTTATAAATCGGGAAACTTCCGACGCCGACCTCTGGAGCTTATCCCAGAAGGAAGACGAACCTCTCAACGAATTCATGAGCAAGTTTAAACTTATCATGGCTAGGGTTAGCGGAATAAGCGACAGAGCCGCCATCAACGCGATCAGAAAATCGCACTGGTTCAAGTTTAAGTTTCTAAAGTGGATAACTCTCGAGAAACCGCGCACGATCCAGGACGCGCTCCACAAAGCTACCGATTACATAACCATTGAAGAGGAGACAAAAATCCTGTCTGAACAGCATAAGCCGGCGAAGTCGTCCGTAGAGGACATCGCGTCCGAGCAGAAGCTGAGAAAGAAAAATCCTCGTAACGACAAATTCGTCCATCATGAGGGACAGGATATCCAAGGGGCGCACAACTACGCCATCAATTCTGGATCGGAGCATGGGCGAACTACGGGGAACACATGGTCGAGGAATTCAAATTACAACGAAAATTCTTTCTGCGATCTCCACTAGACTCGCGGGCATTATACCGTGAACTGCAAAGTTCTCGGCGCCAGACTTGCCGAAAAGTTGGTCGCGGGAGAACTCTCCAAGGTATCCAGCGTGTAGGACCTCATCCGTAATTTGGATCGCCCCCCCGAAAACCAATAGGAACTCGTGAGCGGAAACTCCGCCTCAAGGGAACCAGCCGGGCGAGAAACACGGACGACGACAAGACGGGAAAGGTAACGATGCTAACCGCCGAAGGGTCAATATGATCATGGGCGAATCGCAATACTATAGCGATACCATCTCGTCTATCAAGTCCTACCAACCAAAAGCCGAAACCGGTTTGAGTTGGAACACATCACTGGATGACACTCTGAAGGGAGTATTCGCTTTCGATGACACAGAAACCGGCGGCATCTGTTGGTGTCGAAATCGGTCACGACGGAATCAATGGCAAAAAGTCTCCGCAAAAATATAAAAGAAATCGTTTTATAAAACTCGAAGAATCGTTTTATAAAACTCGAGAATAGTTTTATAAAACTCGAAGAATCGTTTTATAGAACTCGAAGAATCGTTTTATAAAAGTCGAGAATCGTTTTATGAAACTCGAGAATCGTTTTATAAAACTCGGAGAATCGTTTTATAAAACTCGAAGAATCGTTTTATAAAACTCGAGAATCGTTTTATAAAAGTCGAGAATCGTTTTATAAAACTCAAAGAATTGTTTTATAAAACTCAATGAAGGCTTAGTTCGCATGTTCGCCGTTAGGCGAACTAGAAGCTTCCCAAGAGGCGCTGACTTTGCCCTAAGGGTTCTTATCGCCTAGATCGCCATACGGCGACCTGGCCAAGCTGAAACAAACGTCGAATACACGATCGTCCGAATTATGCACAAAACCGCAAAAAACCGAAACAACCGTAAAACGCGAACTAGTCTCATCCCGATTAGTTTGCCGTTTGGACGAACTAGAAGCTTCCCGACTAGTTCGCCCAACGGCAAACTAAGCCGGCTTGGCTTAGTTCGCCGTTGGGCGAACTAGAAGTTTCCCAAGAGGCGCTGACTTTTCCCCAAGGGTTCTTATCGCCTAGATCGCCATACGGCGACCTCGCCTAGGCGGTTCGATCTCTGGGCCAGCTCTATCAACGGAACTACTTTCGACTTGATCCTCGAAAGGGGTACGTAGGCAGCCTTTCATAAGGTTCAGTCCGAAATCATTCAAATCCTTTTTCTTATCTTTTTCCGTCTTTTTTATCGAGCTGCGACTCGATTAGGTTTAAGGTTTTTATGTTGATAACTCGCTGACGGCCCTGCGGCCAAAACGTTTGTAAACCCTTGTAATGATCACAACGCTCTTACGCGAAATCGAAATAAGATCTACTTTTTCTTTAAATTTGTTTTATTATGTTTTTCATATTTTTCCGCATTTATTTGGTTACTTGTCGTTAGCTTTCGCAGAGATCCGGTTCCTCTGGAAAATTAGGGTTTTCCTAAGTTTCCTTATTTAACGGAAATCGACAAGTGTGAATGTCGGTTCCCACAGTTTGGCGCTAGAAGGAGGGGGGGGGTCGGATTTCTCTTTACTCATAGCCGCAAAACGCTTGATCAAAACAATTTCTGCATATATGAAAGAAAAACTCACAACTCGCAAAAAGACGCTGGTAAAACAACTCCAGCAGCTACTACTCGTACAGCCAACTTCAACAAAATTGAAAACCTACTCGCGACTCTTCGCCACGGGAAGAGCAACAAAACAAGCTCACGATTTCAATCTCAGATCACTAAGGGCAACGATAAAATCTATCAAACCCCATAGTGTTTTTCTTATTTCCGATTTGGACAAATCTCACGGGTTGAGCAAAAGACGTTTTCCGAGAACTTTTTGGAAAAATAAAACTTGCTCTCAAAAAAACTGCAGAACTAACCGTAAGGTACTCGCGGAAAAACCCTAGGCTATTCGCAGAAAAAACTTTAGGTAACTCGCGGATAAACCGTAGGTTATTCTCGGCAAATCCCTATGTTACTCGCGGAAAAACCCTAGGTTATTCGCAATAAAACCCTAGGTTGCTCGTGGAAGAACCTTAGGCTACTCGCTGAATCAGGCAATACTATCGAGCCGAAAAGACGGTGAGTTGGCCAAGCAACCTAGCTTGCCATCTTGGCGAGCTGACCGGCTTTCCACCTCATCCTAGAGGCACTGACTTTTCCCCGAGGGTCCGCACAATCCAACTCATAGCTATGGTGAGCCAGACCATACTCTAAACATTAATCGCATTGCTTTTCGGTTCGTCTCAATCAAAGTTTTCGTTGAGATTTTACAACGAAAACAAGATAGCTTGATGAATCGGGACTGTGCTCGCCGACTCACATTCAGGCAAGTTGGACAAGCTCGACGGATCAAAACATCTCCATCTCGAATCTTGATTGAGACACTTTTCGTTTCGTCTCAATCGGACTTTCCGTTGAGATTCTACGAATCAAGATCACCCGTGCCAAGCGTCTTAGCTCGCCGAACGTAGAGATAGCTAGCTCTCTATACGGCGAGCTGAACCAAGCGCCTAGCTCGCCCAAGAGACGCTGAATTCGCCCCAAGGGTTCTTACAAACCAGATCGCCACACGGCGAGCTGAAAGGGTTCACCCGACTCGCCCTATGTCGAGCTGAACCAAACCTCGAATTTCTCTCTCGAGTCTTGATCGCGCTGATTCTCGTTTCGTCTCAATCGGGATTTTACGATAAAACCGTGAAGACTTGTTTCTTCGTATAAGTTCGAATCAATCGTCTAAACCGGCAAAATTTCTCCGCAAAAATATAAAAGAAATCGTTTTATAAAACTCGAACAATCGTTTTATAAAACTCGAATAATCATTTTATAAAACTCGAGAATCGTTTTATAAAACTTGAAGAATCGTTTTATAAAACTCGAAGAATCGTTTTATAAAACTCGAGAATCGGTTTATGAAACTCGGAGAATCGTTTTATAAAACTCAAAGAATCGTTTTATAAAACTCGAGAATCGTTTTATAAAACTCGAAGAATCGTTTTATAAAACTCGAAGAATCTTTTTATAAAACTCGAAGAATCGTTTTATAAAACTCGAGAATCGTTTTATAAAACTCGAGAATCGTTTTATAAAACTCAAAGAATCGTTTTATAAAACTCAAAGAATCGTTTTATAAAACTCGAGAATCGTTTTATAAAACTCGAAGAATCGTTTTATAAAACTCAAAGAATCGTTTTATAAAACTCGAGAATCGTTTTATAAAACTCGAAGAATCGTTTTATAAAACTCGAAGAATCGTTTTATAAGACTCGAGAATCGTTTAATAAAACTCGAAGAATCGTTTTATAAAACTCGAGAATCATTTTATAAAACTCGAAGAATCGTTTTATAGAACTCAAAGAATCGTTTTATAAGACTCGAGAATCGTTTTATAAAACTCGAAGAACCGTTTTATCAAACTCGATAATCATTTTATAAAACTCGAAGAAGCGTTTTATACAACTCAAAAAATCGATTTATAAAACTCGGAGAATCGTTTTATAAAACCAAATGAGATTTCCGAACAAAGGAAATCCACGAAAAACTCGGAAGATCGTTATCTCGGAATTAAGCACAAAACCGCGAAAAACCAAAACCACCGTAAAACGCGAACTAGTCTCATCCCGACTAGTTCACCCTTTGGGAGAACTAGAAGCTTCCCGACTAGTTCGCCCAACGGCGAACTATAAGCTTCCCAAGAGGCGCTGACTTTGCCCCAAGGGTTCTTATCGCCTAGATCGCCATACGGCGACCTGGCCAAGCTGAACTAGCTTGCCGTACGTCGAGCCGACCATCCTGAGCCTCAATCTCCCACATCCTTGATTCAAGGCATACGTCCTTCGACACGATCGTATTCCGAATCACGGTCGAAATGTCTCCCGTTTCGTCTCTATCTGTCTTATCTTTGTTTTCTCAAAAGGAACTAGACGAAATCGTATAAAACGGCAACGGTTAAATGAAACACTGAATATTGCCTAAACTATACGATTCAAGTATTTTCGTAAAAATCGTACAAAAAGCGTTTTCAATAAAACCCCGAGTAAATCGTAGAAAACGGCAACGATTAATCGAAACATCAAACATTGCCTAGCTTTACGATTAACTCGAGAAACTTATCTAAAAAACACGTTATCTTATCAGGAAACTATCTCGTCCGAAAGTCGTAAAACGGATTTATCGCAAAACAGCTCGGAAAGTCCTAAAACGCGATAAAAGCCACTCGCGACTTTAAAAACGAAATCTAACCCAAAGATACAACGACGTTTTGGCGATTTACTCGCAGAAAGAAGATAAATTTCAAACTTGAAGATAAATGTCAAGTTTGGGGATAAATAGAAGACTTCCGCGGGAAAAAAGGAAACATCGAGATAAATGGAAGATTCCCGATAAACTCGAATCTGGGTGAAATGGAAAGACTAAACCGCCTAGGAAGAGGGTATATAAGCAAGAGGCATAGGGCAGAAGCAAAGGGACGAATTCAGAGCTCTTATCTGAGACCTTTACAACTTTTCTAGACTTAGAATTTTCCGCACTTAGAAACTTAGGCTTTTTCTCGACAAGTTCGGTTTCTATGACTGGCGCTCAATTACTAGAAGAACTCGCCTAGGCAGTTTGATCTCTGGGCCAGCTCTATCAACTGAACTACGTTCGACTTGATCCTTGAAAGGGGTACGTAGGCAGCCTTTCATAAGGTTCAGTCCGAAATCATTCAAATCCTTTTTCGTATCTTTTTCCGTATTTTGTTATCGAGCTGCGACTCGATTAGTTTTAAGGTTTTTAAGTTGATAACTCGCTGACGACCCCGCGGGCAAAGCCTTTGTAAACCCTTGTAATGATTGCAACGCTCTTACGCGAAATCGAAATAAGATCTACTTTTTTCTTTAAATTCGTTTTATTATGTTTTTCATATTTTTCCTCATTTATTTGGTTACTTGGCGTTGGCTTTCACAGAGATCCGGTTCCTCTGGAAAATTAGGGTTTTCCTTAGTTTCCTTATTTAACAGAAATCGACAAGTGTGAATTTCGGTTCCCACAGCATCGATCAACCACACGCCGATCCTCTCGTCATCGACTTAGTCATTAGCGACTTAGAAGTCGCCTGAATCCTGGCCGACACCAAAAGCACCGTCAACATAATCTTCCGCAACACGTTGGTGCGCATGGGAATCGATTTTTCAGAGGTTGAGCCAATACCAAAGCCGCTGACCAGTTTCTCCAGCAAACGGCTATGACTCTAGGATCGATCCGGCTTCCGGTCGCCGTGAAAGAAGTGACGAAAATCATTAACTTCGCAGTCGTCGATTGCCCAGCCATCTACAACGTGATCATGGGCACGCCTTGGATAAACTCCATAAAGGCGGTTCTATCGACGTACCACTTAGGCATCAAGTTTCCGACCCCTACGGGAGTCGCGGCAATTTGGGGATACTAGAGACAGTCGCGGTCGTGCTTTTTAGATGAACATAAGCTAAGGCAATTGGCGGTCGCAATCGTGAAACCGAAATGGGCGAAGTTAGCACCACCACCCGCGGAAAACAACCCCAAACCAGCAACGGTCGAGAAGCAGCAAGCCTCCGAGTATTTGTATACTCCCGGTTGAGCTATCCCCCTATCCGAAACGGGGGGAGAGGGGGGGAGTGGGTGCGTATACGAGTATTTGTATACTCCCGAATTTTAAATATTCGCTTTGTAATCGAAATTTTAGAAACTTTTTAAAGACAAAGTTAGAATATTCTAAAATCTCTCTACTATCAAAAAGCGTAAAAACAAATTCAAAACAGTCAGAAATTACTTTCGCAGTAAAAACCACTTGGTCGTTTCAAGTAAAAACTTATACACCAAATATTTCGAAAAGAACCGGCGAGACGTCGCCTAAAATCTTGGAGAACTATTTCGCAAAGTCCCTCTGCGACTATAAAATCACAAACGCTCGACGATTGACCCCGTCGAGCATGCTAGCCGTCCTAAACAAACGCACAGACCCATTAGAAGGCATACATCTGAGTAGGATAAAATAGCGCTCTATAAAAGAAATCCAGATTTTGGTCATCACCTTCGGGGATGCTCGATTTCGATCATACAAGTCGTATAAGCCGAGACCATATCGCGTACTTTAAATTGATACGAAATCAGGTTAAAATCGCAATAGAGAAAACAAAAGCCGACTAGTCATCGCATAGCCTAAATCTGAAAGTTAACCTAGGTCTTCCCCTAAACCCAGCAACCTGGTCTCTAACGTCTCAAGGCATGAATTGCGATTATTAAGGCATGTCTCTTCGCCCACATCTAAGCACTTGCGAAAAATTGAAACACTCTGAGTAAACGAACCGGACGATCTACACAAAGAGTTAGATGCGAGACGACAACTCGTACTCTTCCCTCTAAATCTAAACGAAACACAGATTTCATACTTAGAAAATATTTTCATTACTTTGTATCGTTCAATACACACCGCCTAACGGCAGGGATTCAAAGCCACCAATAGCCAGTCCCGATAAATACAACAACGAAATCATACTACAACAAAGAACATTGTTCATCGAAGTTGTAAAACCCAGACGCCGAGCATTGGCCAGCGTTAGCATCAACCCGCGGCTGATCAACCTCGCCACTCGCATCCGGGATCTATGCCCCAACCTCGACCGAATCTGGCGACACCACAATAGGATTCCACTGCTCCCACATTTGCGCCCTAAGATCAAAAATTTCGGGTTGCATATCCTTCTTCCCAGCCAAGCGCTCCATTTGCTCGGGAAACGCTCTAGCATACGTGTAATCCTCACATTGAGTAAGGGACAACCCGTTGACTACAACGCGACACTCGAGATAGTTGCCATTGTCTCGTTGAGCAACCTCAACATTCAAGTAATAATAATAAATCGCAAATCGTTTACGGCGAACCCTTACTTCCTCAGCAACCTCTCTCTTGCCCGCTCGACGAGCACGATGAACTTTCTGATCAAGAGATCTCCTTAGCACGGAGAGAGTTAGCCACACATTTGCTTTTCACGCGAGCAACCTCCCTTTCGGCCCATTCCTCAGAGCTAAAAGGGTTGGCATCAACCTCCGCTCGAAGACGAGCAACTTCTTTTTACGCCAGATCCGCACGAAACTCAGCAAGACATGCTTCGGAGTTGCGATCGTTTGAGGCTCGACCCATAGTCAGAAGGCCCAGCGAAAAGAAAAATGAAAGGATAAGCAAAGCTTTTCGGTCATGATTCGTTAAAAGTAAAACGAACCTGACTAGCTTGCCCGGACGCTTTGGCAAACTCTGGAACATAGCCAAGATCGCCGTCCGAGAAGTTGGAAGTTGACGATCCGCCAGCACATGCCCGAACGCCCTCATTTACCTGACTATCAAGAAAATCTTGAGTATGTTATCAGGAGAACCACACACAGCCAGGCGTACCATCGTCAACGAACACGTGCTGATCTTTTTGAGACCTCGACCTGTTCCTCCTCGTTGGGGACGTGTATGGAACAAAGTTTCCTATAAACGGATCGTCTTCGAAAACCGAAGAGACTACGAGAAACCGAGATTGAAAGAGAGCAACTGTGCGACGAACACGCTTCGGCGAGAAGCTGTTCCAACTACATTTCCCGTTTTGAAGCAAAGCGATAATGGTTGAAAAATCCTCTGGAAACGGAGGAAGAGGGTTGGTCTCTGCAGAAAACAAAAGCGAATGAATAAAATAGAAAATCCTAAGAGATCATACGCATTCAAATCACGAGACCTCACTGACCCCATTTGGTCACAAAAAGAGGAATGCAGTCCTCCTCCACCGATGCACTGTAGATACGAACATAGAAGAAATTCTTCTTCCAAGAATACTAGGCCGACGAGGAATCGGTGACTATTACCCAACTAGGTGATAATTTAATCCTTTGTGTCGTCCCCTCGGGTTTCAGTAAACCCTCGAGGTGATCAACGCTAAGAATCATTCCTCGCTCGTAACTCAACGTCAAAAGACCAATGAGTTGCTGCAAGCTGCACAGGGTCATTTGACTTATTGACGGCCCAAGACGATGAAGGTATCATACGATGATCTCCGAAATCGGAAACCACAAATGACACTGCATCAAAAACGCGTCGTAGCACGTGAAAAAGCCATTTGGCGCATCTTTTTCACCCTCTCCAGCTAATGGAAGGCGAAACTCTACCGCGTCCGGAACTTGGCAAAACTCCCGAATGAAGTCGAGACCATTAGGGCAGACCAAACTCGGGCATCCAGCAATTCGGTTAGCACGGAATGGAGGCAGACCCAGGTTCTGCGTTTGGTGGGCCTCGTTTCGCCTCCAGCCGCCCAATACGCTTCGACGTCTTCCGAATCGACCAATGGTATCAACAATTATTCCTTCGGAACTACAACATGAGATTGCGAGTTTGCTCCTTCAGAAACATAACGATCAGAACTGGTTTCCGAATGAGTTCTCCTCTTCGAAAACATGTTTAGTAGAAGAAAGAAAGATTTAAAGAGAAAGGAGAAGAGGAACCTTTTTGAAACTTAGAAAAGTTATTTGGAAAGAAGTGAGTAAAGAATTTGAAAAATTTACTCCACATACTTATATGAAAAACTTTACAATTCACCTTTAGACTTTTGGCCATTAAAGTTCCGCCTAATTCTACCAAACATGCCGAACAAGTTCAAACCGCTCGCAAGAACTCTACGATTCTTACAAACTGGGGGGCTAACTGTTGGGTCAAAATCGGTACGACGTAATCAATGACCAAAACTTTCCACAAAAATAAAAATATGTTTTATAATACACGAGAATTTTTTTTATAAAATTCTAAGGACTTTCCGAACAAAGGAAATCCACGCAAAACTTGGAAGTTGTCATCTCGGAGAAACGGATGAAACAATCTCTGATTACACGATTCTCTAAGTTAAGCGAAAAAACCGAAAAAACCACATGCGCCACACTACGAGCAGGTTCGACCAAACCAGTTCGACGTGCAACAAGTCGAACCAGCTGGTTCAGCTCGCCGTACGACGAGCTGATCACCTCAAATCAGCTCGCCGTACGGCGAGCTGAACAACCACGGTTCGGCTCGCCGTACGTCGAGCTGACCATCCTGAGCCTCGCTCCCCCCCGCATCCTCAACGCAAGGCATACGTCCTTCGATTCGATTGTGCTCTGAACCATGGTCGAAATGTCTCTCGTTTCATCTCGATCCGTCTTACCATTGGAGTTTTATGATAAAAATAGTAAAAGACTTCTTTTCTCGTAAGAATTCGGGAAGATCGTATAAAACGAAAACGATTAGACAGAACATCGTACATTGTCAAACTATACGGTTGACTCGAGAAGTCTTATAAAAATATTATCGTATCAGAAAATGATTTCGTCTAAAATCGTAAAACGGTTTTTATCGCAAAACGGCTTGGAAAGTCCTAAAACACGATAAAAACCTATCCACGGTTTTAGACGAAGTCCAGTCCAAAGATACAATGACGGTTTGGATATTTACTCGCATAAAGAAGATAAATGTCAAGTTTGAAGATAAATAGAAGATTTCCGAAGAAAAATGGAAAGATCGAGATAAATGGAAGATTTTCGATAGACTCAAATCTGGGCGAAAAAAAGGTCTAAACCGCCTAAGAAGGAAGTATATAAGAAGAAGGCCAAGGACAGAAGAAAGGACACGAAATTTTCAGAGATCTCACCACCAAATTTAGCATTAGGAAACTTTTCGTTTTTTTGTTATCAAGCTGCATCTCAACTAGGGTTTTCAGTCTTAGGTTGTTAGAACTAGAGAAATGGCCGTCAGATCTTGTATCCAAGGCTTACTCTCGTTGTATGTTGGGGTCAAAATCGGTACGACGGAATTAATAGCCAAAACTCCCCGCGAAAATACAAAAAGAACAGTTTTATAAAACCCGAGGAATAGTTTTATAAAACTCAACGTCATTTATAAAACTCGCAGACCGTTTTATAAAACTCGAAAGATCGTTTTATAAAACTCGAAGATCATTTTATAAAACTCGAGAAATCGTTTTATAAAACTCGAGAAATCGTTTTATAAAACTCGAGAATCGTTTTATAAAACTAGAAGATCGTTTTATAAAACTCGAGAAATCGTTTTATAAAACTCGAGAATCCTTTTATAAAACTCGAAGATCGTTTTATAAAACTCGAGAAATCGTTTTATAAAACTCGAAAGATCATTTTATAAAACTCGAAAGATCGTCTTATAAAACTCGAAGATCGTTTTATAAAACTGAAAGATCGTTTTATAAAACTCAAGAAATCATTTTATAAAACTCGAAAGATCGTTTTATGAAACTCAAAGATCGTTTACACGAGAACTAAGAAGCACTCTCTAGTTCGCCCATCGGCGAACTAAGCCGGCCCGGCTTAGTTCGCCGATGGGCGAACTAGGAAGTGATCAACTAGTTCGCCCATCGGCGAACTAAGCCGGACCGGCTTAGTTCGCCGATGGGCGAACTAGAGACGTCCCGGACACTCCGCGTCTCGATTTCCCGCATTCCCGATTCGAAACTTACGTCTTTCGACAAGGTCGCGTTCTAAACCACGGCCGAAATATCTCCCGTTCCATCTCGATCCGACTTACCGTTCGAGTTTTACGATAAAAACCGTAAACCTTCGTTTTCTCGGAAAGAACTCGAGGAAATCGTATAAAACGGCAACGGTTAAACGAAACACTGAATATTGCCTAAACTATACGATTTATTCGAGATTTCTCGTTAAAATCATAAAAACGCGCTTTTAATAAAAAACGCCGAGTAAGTCGTAAAAAACGTGTTTTAATAAAAAGTCGAGTAAATTGTAAAACTTTGCGATTAACTCAAGAAATTTATTAAAAACGACGTCAGATCAGGAAACGATCCCGTAAAAAGTCGGAAAACGGTTTTTATCGCAAAACGGCCCGGAAGGACCTAAAACGCGATAAAAACCCATCTCGCGATTTCAACGAAATCTAACCCGCAGGTTTGATAACGTTTTGACGGTTTACTCGCAGAAGGAAAATAAAAGTCAAGTTTAAAGATAAAAGGAAGGTTTGAAGAGAAATAGAAGATTTCCGCGGAAGAAAAGGAAGGATCGAGAAGAATGGAAAATTCCCGATTTAGTCAAATCTGGGCGAAATGGAAAGATCGGATAGCCAAGACGAGGAGTATATAAAGAGGAGGNACGGTTTACTCGCAGAAGGAAAATAAAAGTCAAGTTTAAAGATAAAAGGAAGGTTTGAAGAGAAATAGAAGATTTCCGCGGAAGAAAAGGAAGGATCGAGAAGAATGGAAAATTCCCGATTTAGTCAAATCTGGGCGAAATGGAAAGATCGGATAGCCAAGACGAGGAGTATATAAAGAGGAGGTCTAGGGCAGAAGCAAAACACACAAAATTCAGAGCTCTCACCACCAAACTAGCATTTAGGAATCTTTCCATTTTTCTGTTAGCGAGCTGCGTCTCAATTAGGGTTTTCGTTCTTAAGCTTTTCGGCTACTCTTTTGTACCAGTTCTACGCAGATTCGGAATAAGAACCTCTTTGCTCTCTATTTTGTTTATTTTCATTTAAATTCTAAGTTATCGTTTTCTTATTATTCGTTGTGTGGTTCTCGCAGATAGCCGGTTTCTCTGGAAACTTAGGGTTTTCCCGAAGTTTCCTTTTTTACGATTTATTTGACTGTGAGTGGAAATCGATACTCACAATTTGGCGCTAGGAGGAGGGGGGTCGGATCTATCTTACACCGTAGCCGCAACGTGTCCAACGAAGAAACGATGGCTGGTGACAACCAAACTCGCGACGAACGCGACAACGTTGAAACACCACTACCAAAAGACACGCCTGCGGCCAACGCTATGAACGCTAACGCCGAGACCGTTGAAAAGATGCTTTCCGAGTTTAATAAAAAATCGGAAAAGCTCATTGGTTCGCTCGCAAAACGGCTCGAAACCCTAACTGCGAGAACCAAAGCTATTCGCCCCCGCAGAACTACCAAGATCCGCGGAAGGAGATTCGATTTCGGCGCTCCTTTGGATCGTCCTAAAATCGATTAGGGAAACGTACCGGAAAAGGATTCCAGAAAAGAAAACCCTGACACGACGCTGAACGAATCGGAAAAATCTCCTATTCGCGAACAGGAGACCGAAGGCGACGGCATCGAAATGGTCAACCTGGAAACGAGCGACCAGGCCGACTCGACAGACGAAGACGCCGACGTCCATCCTAGGAGAAGAAAAACTCGCAGTCCTCAACCGGAGTCTTCTCCCGAACGTTCCTTTACTGGAGACGAAGGGGAACTCGACTTCGCGCGATATGCAAAAACCGCCAAAGAGCGATCTCCGGTCACTCGCAGCAAACGCCGACAAGGTCGGAAAACTGCTGGCGATCATACCGAGATTCGCGATCTCCGCGAATACATTACCAAAACGGCAGCAGTGGTAAAAGCGGTGAAATCGCAGATTCATCACGCGACCAGCGCCGCACCCGAGATCGATCGGCTGCTGTACGAGTCTCGGAAAACGCCTTTCACAGCTCGTATCACCGAGATCAAACTGCCCGATCCCAGAAAGCTTAAGGTGCCAACCTACGACGGGACGTCTGATCCCAAAGCGCACCTGCAAGCGTTCCAGATCACCATGGGACGAGCCAAGCTCGAGGATCACGAAAAAGACGCAGGTTACTGCCGTCTCTTCGTCGAAAACCTAGAAGGAGCTGCGCTCGAATGGTTCGCCAAACTTAGGCGAAACTCGAACAGAAGTTTCCGTCGACTGGCTTCGGAGTTCCTGAAACAGTACTCGATGTTCATTAACCTGGAAACCTCCGACGCCGATCTCTGGAGCTTGGTGCACGAGGAAGACGAATCTCTCCGCGATTTCATGAGTAGATTCAAACTCGTCATGGATAGGGTTAGCGGGATCAGCGACAAAGCCGCCATCGACGCGTTAAGAAAATCGCTCTGGTATAAATCGAAGTTCCGCAAATGGATAACTCTCGAGAAACCACGGACGATCCAGGATGCGCTCCATAAGGCCACCGACTTCATAACCATCGAAGAGGAAACTAAAATCCTGTTCGAGAAGCATAAGCCGACGAAAACATCCGCGAAGGATAACGCGTCCGAGCAGAAGCAAAAAAAGAAAAGCTCTCGTAACGACAAATTCGTCCATCACGAGGGACAGGATCTCCGAGGGGCGCATAACTACGCCATCAACTCCGGTTCGGAGCAAGGGCGAACTACGGCTAACACGTGGACGAGAAATTCGAATTACGACGAGAATTCATTCTGCGACCTCCACCAAACCCATGGTCATTCCACCGTGAACTTCAAAGTTCTCGGCGCCAGACTGACCGTAAAGTTAGTCGCGGGAGAAATTTCCGAGATATCTAGTGTCAAGGATCTCATCTGCGAGACCGCGTCCGAAGAATGACAAAAACGCGCAAACTCCGCCTCGGGGAAATCATTCGGGCGAAAAACGCGGACGAAGAGCAGACGAGAAGGGTAACGATGCTAACCGCCGAAAAATCAACATGATCATCGGCGAATCGCCATACTTTAACGACACCGTCTCGTCAATAAAATCCTACCAACGTAAAGCCGAAACCGGCTCGAGTTGGAAGGTGCCGATGGATGATTCTCCGACAGGGGTAATCTCTTTCAATGATGCTGAAACCGGTGGAATCGACCAACCGCATGCCGATCCCCTTGTCATCGATTTTGGTGATAAGCGATCTAGAGGTTGCTCGAATCCTGGTTGATACCGAAAGCACGGTCAACGTCATCTTCCACAACACGCTAGCACGAATGGGAATCGACCTCTCGGAAGTCGAGCCGATTCCAAAACCGCTGACTAGTTTTTCCGGCGAAACGTCAATGACCTTGGGATCAATCCGACTACCGGTCGTCGCAAAAGAAGTGACGAAAATCGTTAACTTCGCGGTAGTCGATGTCCCGGCTATCTACAACGTGATTATGGGCACGCCTTGGATAAATTCCATGAAGGCAGTTCTGTCCACGTATCATTTAGGCATCAAATTCCCGACGCTACGGGAGTCGCAGTAATTTGGGGATGCCAAAGACAATCGCGATCTTGCTTCCTGGCCGAACATAAGCTGAGGCAATTGGCGGTCGCGATCGTGAAACCAAAACGGGCAAAGGTCACGCCACCGCTCGCAGACGACGACCCGAAGCAAGCAACGGCCGAGAAACCAGAAGTTTCCGCACCCATCGCTTTCGCCCAACCGGAGGAGACAATCCCGGACAAAGACATCGATCCCGCGACTGAAGCGATCGAGAAGTCTACGACAGCCGAGTAAGCATACTCGCGCAAACAATCAGAACTACGAGATGGCTTGATTTTCGAAAGGAATACGTAGGCAGCTCGCCTAAAGACGAGTTCAGCTATCCCCCCTTCCAAAGCGGGGGGGGGGGGGGGGGGGGGGGGGGGGAGTGGGTGAGTATATGAGTATTCGTATACTCCCGAAATTTTTTAAAAAATTTCTTTTAGCTTTGTAATCGAAAAATTTTCGAAATTTTTAATAAAGACAAAGTTAGAATATCTCTGCTACCATCGAAAAACACAAATCCGGAAAATCGCTTCCGCAGTAACAACTACTCAATCATTTTATAAAATTTCGCATATCAAAATATTTTCGGAAAGAACGGGCGAGACGTCGCCTAAATTCTCGAAAGGAAATATTTCTCCAAAAGTCCGTCCGCGACTATAAAAACACGAACGCTCGGCGATTGGCCCCGTCGAGCACGCTAGCCGTCCTAAACAAACGCACTGACCTATCGGTCCGCATACATCCGACGAGGATAAAATAGCGCGCTATAAAAGAAATCCAAATTTTTGGTCAGCACTTCCGGGATATTGTTCCCGGTGAGATGCTCGATTCCAACCAGACGAATCGTATAAGCCGAGAACCTATCGCGGATTCTAAATCGGTATGGAATCAGGTTAAAATCGCAACGGGCAAAACGAAAGCCGATTAGTCATCGCATAGCCCCAATCCGAAAGTAAACCTAGGTCTTGCCCTAAACCCAGCACACTGGTCGCTAACGTCTCAAGGCATGAATCGAGATCCNACCTATCGCGGATTCTAAATCGGTATGGAATCAGGTTAAAATCGCAACGGGCAAAACGAAAGCCGATTAGTCATCGCATAGCCCCAATCCGAAAGTAAACCTAGGTCTTGCCCTAAACCCAGCACACTGGTCGCTAACGTCTCAAGGCATGAATCGAGATCCTAAAGGCATGTCTCTTCGCCCACATCTAAACACTCGCAAAAATTGAAATCTCCTGAGTTAACGAATCGGACGATTTACACCAAAGAGTTAGGTACGAGATGACAACTCGTATTCTTTCCTCGACATCTAACATAAAAAACGAGTTTCATACTTAGAAAATATTTTCTTATTAAGCATCCGAATACACACCGCCCGGCGGTAGGGATTCAAAGCCACCAACGGCCAGTCTCGGAAAAACAACGACAAAATCAAAACTAAGAACATCACGCATCAAAGTCATCAAACACAGGTTGATCGACTTCGCCATCTATGTCCGAAATCCCAGGACCGACTTCAACCGAATCCGGCGACACCACGACGGGATTCCATTGATCCCACATACGCGCCTTAAGGTCGAAAAACTCGGACTGCATATCTTTTTCCCGATTCAAATCTTCCCATCGCATTTCAGATTCCTTAGCAAACGAATACCCTTCATTCTGAGTCAGGGATAACCCATGAACAATCCCGCGACATTCGCGATAATCACCATGCGCCCGTTGAACAGCTTCCGCATCCGAATAACCGGTTGCAAATCGCTCGCGACGAACCTTTATCTCCTCGGCAACCTCTCGTTTGCCCGCACGACGAGCACGACAAATCTTTTGGTCAGAAAGCTCTTTAGCACGACGATACCTGGTTGCACACTCATCCCTCACGCGAGTAACCTCCCTCGCGACCATTTCTTCGGCTTGGTTGGCCTCGACCTCTGCCCGAAGACGAACAACTTCCTTTTCGGCCATGTTCGCTCGAAACTCAGCAAGGCGAGCCTCAGCATTACGGTTGTCCAGGGTTTGGCTCATGATAAGGAAACCCTGCCAAAGAAAAGAGTTAAGCCATGTCATAAAAATTGCTCGAAAAGGAAAACAATAAACGCACGTACCTCCTTTGCTATCTCAGACCCCCTCGTAAGCTCTGGAACTTGATCATGGTCAATGTCCGGAAAATGGGAGGTCGATGATCCGCCCGCCCTCGTCCAGAAGCCATCTTCCGCCTGACTATCGAGAAAATCCTTGAGGATATTATCAGGAGAAGTTGCGCGCTCAAAGTCATCGTCCTCGATTACCGGGTTTTTATCCCTTCGGAAGCGAGATTTGCCACTCCCCATCGAGGGAACATGCGGAATGAACTCTCCGATAAACGGATCCTCCTCGTAAATCGGAGAATCCGCAAAACGTCGAGATCGGAAGAGGGCAACCGCTTGACGGACACGTTGCGGAGAAAAACTGCACCAACCAACTTCACCATGTTTGAAAGAAGTGGTGATATCCGGAAGATCCGCAGGATACGGAGGCAAGGGGTTGGTCACTGCGGAAAAATAGGAAGTCATCTTAAAAAAAAAACATATAATCAGGGTTCGTGTGAATTCGAGTCGAATACCTTTCCGACCCCACGTGGTCGTAAAAAACTGAATGCTACCTTCCTCGACCGACGCACCGTCGATACGAACATAGAAGAAATTCTTCTTCCAAGAAGTAGAAGACGTTGAGCAGCCCGTAACAACCTCATCACGAGGATTTAGAGTGATCCTCCGCGATTGCCCTGTAGGCCTTAACAGACCCTCGAGATGATCGACGGTAAGGGTGATTCCCTGCTCGTAACTTAGCGTCAAAAGACCGACGAGTTGCTTTAAACTTGAAGGATTCAATTGACTAATCGATAAATGAGAATAAACGAAAACAGAGAGCAAAGAGGTTCTTATTCCGAATCTGCGTAGAACTGGTACAAAAAGAATTGCCGAAAGCGTAAGAACTAGAAAACCCTAATTGAGACGCAGCTCGCTAACAGAAAAACGGAAATATTCCTAACTGCTAGTTTTGGTGGTGAGAGCTCTGAATTTCGTGTGTGTGCTTCTGCCCTAGACCTCCTCTTTATATACTCCTCGTCTTGGCTATCCGATCTTTCCATTTCGCCCAGATTTGACTTAAATCCAGAATTTTCCATTCTTCTCGATCCTTCCTTTTCTTCTGCGGAAATCTTCTATTTCTCTTCAAACCTTCCTTTTATGTTTAAACTTGACTTTTATTTTCTTTCTGCGAGTAAACCGTCAAAACGTTATCAAATATGCGGGTTAGATTCCGTTAAAATCGCGAGATGGGTTTTTATCGCGTTTTAGGTCCTTCCGGGCCGTTTTGCGATAAAAACCGTTTTCCGACTTTTTACGGGATCGTTTCCTGATCTGATGTCGTTTTTAATAAATTTCTCGAGTTAATCGCAAAGTTTTACGATTTACTCGACTTTTTATTTAAAACACGTTTTTTACGACTAACTCGGCGTTTTTTATTAAAAGCGCGTTTTTTATGATTTTAACGAGAAATCTTGAATAAATCGTATAGTTTAGGCAATGTTTGGTGTTTCGTTTAACCGTTGCCGTTTTATACGATTTCCTCGAGTTCTTTCCGAGAAAACAAAGTTTTACGGTTTTTATCGTAAAACTCGAACGGTAAGTCGGATCGAGATGGAACAGGAGGTATTTCGGCCGTGGTTTAGAACGTGACCTTGTCGAAAGACGTAAGTTTTGAATCGGGAATGCGGGAAATCGAGACGCGGAATGTTCGGGAAGTTTTTAGTTTGCCCATCGGCGTACTAAGCCGGGCCCGGCTTAGTACGCCGATGGGCGAACTAGTCATGCATGTTTTAGTTCACCCATCGGCGTACTAAGCTGGGCCCGGCTTAGTACGCCGATGGGAGAACTAGAGAATGCTTCTTAGATCGCCCATCGGCGTACTAAGCCGGGCCCGGCTTAGTACGCCGATGGGCGAACTAAAGAGTGACTCTTAGTTCGCCCATCGGCGATCTAAGCCGGGCCCGGCTTAGATCGCCGATGGGCGAACTAGAGAGTGTTTCTTAGTTCGCCCATCGGCGATCTAAGCCGGGTCCGGCTTAGATCGCCGATGGGCGAACTAGTTGCGACTAGTTCACGTTTTACGGCTTTTTTGGTTTTTTTTTGCGGTTTTTTACGGTTTTGTAAAACGATTCTCGAGTTTCATAAAACGATCTTCGGATTTCATAAAACGACTTTTGAGTTTTATAAAAATGATCTTCGAGTTTTATAAAACGATTCTCGAGTTTTATAAAACGGTTTCTCGAGTTTTATAAAGCGATTTCTCGAGTTTTATAAAACGATTCTCGAGTTTTATAAAACGATTCTCGAGTTTTATAAAACGATTCTCGAGTTTTATAAAACGATTCTCGAGTTTCATAAAACGATTTCTCGAGTTTTATAAAACGATTCTCAAGTCTTATAAAACGATTTCTCGAGTTTTATAAAACGGTTTCTCGAATTTTATAAAACGATTCTCGAGCTTTATAAAACGATTCTCGAGTTTTATAAAACGATTCTCGAGTTTTATAAAACGATTCTCGATCTTTATAAAACTGTTCTTTTTGTATTCTTGCGGAAAGTTTTGGCTATTAATTTCGTCGTACCGATTTTGACCCCAACAGTTAGCCCCCCAGCTCGTAAGAATCGTGAGATTCTTGCAAGTGGTTTGGGTTTGTTTGGCGAGTTTGGCGAGTTTGGTGGAATTAGGCGGAACTTTAATGGCCAAAAGTCCAAAGGTGAATAGTAAAATTCTTCTTTATAAGTATATGGAGTAAAATTTTGAATTCTTTACTCCATCTTTTACAACTTATTCAAGAACTTTTTTCTCTCCACTTTCTCTGAAGATCTTTAAGCATGTTTTTAGGAAGAAAAACCCATTCCTCGACTAGTTCAAATTTTCAGAATTCTGAAGGAACGAGTTCGCAGCCTCCAGCCTTGGATAAGAGTATTTGTCCCCGTCGGCCGATCCGGCGGATATCGAGGCCTTTTGGGCGATTGGAGACAAATCGGGGTCCGCTAGGCCCGGAACTTGGGTTCCAGTTTTGTCGGACGTCGATCAGATTTCCGGACGTTCGAGTTCGACGCTTTTAAACAGCGTTGATTTCATGCGTGAATTCTGCCGAGTCCCAGAGGCTGTTGA